>JAMZEH010000080.1:2947500-3340000 GCA_024699665.1 Ostrea denselamellosa
TGGATTAAATCTCAACAAGTACATTGGGGAGGCAGTGAGTTTGTTACTGCAGATTTAATTGCAATGATTATGTTATAGAATCTCAAATCTGTGAAAAAGTATTATGAAAATGCTTCTAGAATGGCATATTCCATGGAGAGCAGTCTATGTTCTGTTATTAACATACCAGCAATTCCTTACATACAGTCATGCTTTCTAAACAAATACCTTGTTGAAGATAGGAATTAATATCACTTTGTTTTATACACCGATTCATTTTTAAATTTGATCTTTCAATAATATATGATACTGTACTAATTTAATCCAGCTGATACATTGTCACAGAAATCAAACTTTTGTGTTACAGGCAGCAGCCATCACAGAGGCGAAGCTGAAGATGTCTGATATCGCATGCGGGGCTCACATCTGCTGCCTGTTCTATCAGAGGTACTCTGAGTTCTCAAATTATCTGATGGATAACTGGCAGAAATACCTACTGAGCAAGAAAGATGAGAAGGTAAAGCCTGAGGCAGTATGTCAGATAAATGAAATGTACTTGTTCATAGTCAAATGAGTATATACATAATAAAAAACATTATTATATATTACAACAGACCAAGACCATTTATAGTTTCATTTTCCAATCTTAAAAAACAGTTCCTGGGTGAACTGTCCATTCACTTGTGCCACATGTTTTTCCCCTTGTTACACTAAATTTTAACCACTCTTCTTTGGAGTTTTAAATCAAAATTTAATAGGTCAAGGTCCCTGGAGAGGTGAAATTCATGTGAGGGATCATGCAATGCTTTACATAGACTTATATGTATATGATATTAAATACACATTAGCTGTTAAATATTACATTCTGTACATCCTCAATGCAAATACAGTCATAATCCTTTTTTTTTTTTTTTTTTTTTAAACAAACTACATGTCTGTTTGATTTTTTTGTCAGATAAACAACCCAAGTAAGTACCGTGTGGACCTGAGATTTTATGCTGAGTTATTGTCCATGGGACTATTTAATCTAAGGGATGGGCTGAATGTGCTGGCTGGTCAGTTGAATTTGCTGACTATTAACGATAAAGAAGAGCACAACAATTTGACCATACTGACCAGCTTTTGTAAACACTGTGGAGATGATTATGCAGGACTACTGCCCAGAAAAATTAGGTAGGTGGAGAAATATCATCCCTTATACAAACTGTCTTCTGTTGGCAGAGAACATGATGAAGTTTTGGCCACATGTAATATTTTTTTTTTTTGGTGGTGGTGGGGAAAATTATAGGGTCAATGATACAGTATTTGAAATATTGTGACAATTTTCAGTGTCAGACCAAAGCATTTAGGCCTTTGTGTGTACATATAGAATTGTTAAGTTCCAAGAATTTCCTAAGAAAATGTTAAGATAAAAAAAAAATATCATTTTGATTTTGATTGTATTTTATAGGCTGCTAGCAGAAAAACATGGAGTAGAAATTCCCCGCAGTACTGTAAGTTTAAACATGAACAAATGTTACTGCACAAGTCATACTTAATGAAAGACTTTATTTCCAGATGATTAAATGTGTCATACTTGTATAATGAGCATATACACATGTAACATTAAAACACATTTATAGAAAAGTGCTGGGAATGAACTATTTTCATTCACTATAAACGTAATTTTTTATATCCAACAAGTTCATTTATGATTTAAAACTACAGAGAGTGATATCACTTCATTGTAAACATGAATTCATTGTAAGTGAAAAATTATTGATTTTACACACAGTCACATAATGGTATAATATGATTTGATTCATTTAGTCAGGATTTCAAAGTTTCTTACATTCTATATCAAATAAAATGCTGTCATTAATTATTATAGTTGTTGCCTCGAGAGCGACAGAAGGGCTGTCGTAATTTACTAGGTGACTATTACCAGTCTCTGTGTAAACATTTACTACTGGACCACAAGGAACTCAAGAATATTGAGAGACAGAACCGTCGCATTCTACAGGTAATAACTAAAGCTATGTCAGGTTCATTCTGTTGGTAGGAAAGAAAACAGGTGTCTTAAACTGGTGATAAACAAACCAAGTACATTATACAGGTGATAAACAAACCAAGCATATTATACAGGTGATAAACAAACTAAGTACATTATACAGGTGATAAACAAACCAAGCATATTATACAGGTGATAAACAAACTAAGTACATTATACAGGTAATAAACAAAACAGGAGCATTATACAGTGTATAACCAATGAATAACACAGCTCCATTCTGTAGACAACAAAACAGGCCCATTGTATAGCCTATCAGTAAAACAGGTCCATTCTGTAGCCAATCATTGGCCCATTCTGTAGCTAATAAACAGTACAGTCCCCTTCTACAGCCAGTAAACAAACATATCCATTTTACAGCCAAAAATGGAGGCCCATTTAACAAAATGGGCCTATTCCTTAGCTAATCAACAAATAAGGCCTATTCAATGGCTGATGAACAGAACAGTCCCACTCTACAAACAATGAACAAAACAGGTCCAGATAAAGCAGGCCCATTGTATAGCCAATCAATGAAATAGGCTCATTCTACAACCAATCAACAAATGGGGCCATTCCATAACTAATTAACAAAGCAGGCCTATTTAATAGCCAGTAATCAAAGCAAGTACATTCTAAAGCCAATAAAAAAAAGGAACCACTGCATAGCTATTAAATAACTTAAGCCCATTTTTCAGTCAGTCAACTGTGCACATTCTGTAAGAAAATTTGTAAATTCATTGTATAGATATTTATTTTGAAATTAATTTCCTGTCATTTACATGTATTGAAAAGAAATTGTTTTTTTTGTTTGTTTTTTTTTTTTTCATGAATTAATTTGCATTCTGTCTGGCTGTGCCGGAATGTTTTCCATTGTTGTAGACAAAAGGAGAGCTGAGTGCTGAGAGAAAAGAGAAGTTTGACACGATGTTACAAGCATACCAAAAACTGCTTTCTAACACAGCAGTGTTTGCTGTGAGTTTATATTTTATTTTACAACTTTTGATGGGGTATTGGAGTAGCTGGGGTCTGATGGTACTATTTGTCCAGAATATAGAATATCTTTCACTTAAACGGAAAGTTTTGATTATAAAGACATCATTTTCATGTCAGTCAATATGGAATATTAATTCAAGAAAGATTTAAAGAGGTAGACTTTGTCAGCAGAAACATCATTATCACACCTGTCTTTTTTAATGTGTGTTCAATATATCTCCTGTCATTGTAGGATTTGCTGGATGAGGATTTACCTGAGTTACCTGAGGATGGTAAGGTCACATGACAGTATGTTGAAATTGTTATACTGTCTCAGTTCAAATGAAACAGAGATTTAAATATAACCTGTACAGTGTATATATAGAGAAATACATGTACCTGCAGTGTTAACTCCGTATTGAATCGGGTTTTTATTTCAGAAATCAAAAGGGATGATGACACAGGATTTGACATTTTTAACCCAGAGACTAGTGCCGAGGTATTGACATTAATAGATTCTTTCTAACTGAGAAAACTATGAACACGTATTAGTTATAATTGTGGTCTGCTAAATTTGCTGCTAGTTAAACAGGATAAAATTTGAGACCTAAAAGATTGACTTGAATTTTAAAATGGTACATCATTTTATTATATATAATATTTATCCCTGTTTACATTTTATATGACAAAGTTTTCGTTAAAAATATTCTTGGTGGTATAAATATTGACTGTTGAATATGTGTAAATTATATTCTATTTTTAAAAAATCACGTGACATACAAAATTCAGATGCTCTAATTTCCCAAAAGTGAACTCAATGGATAAAATTCATTAATGTATTGATGTGTAAAGAAAAATATGTTCATTTAGGTAGAAAATTCAGCATATTGTGATTTTTCATAAAATGGGAAATTGAAAGGGCTTGATTTTGCCATTCATGTTGAATGGATACTTCATTTTCAAAAGATTTAATCTCATCAGAAGTTTACTTTCTTCAGCTTAAAGTTTGAGTGAGGCTGTTTGGTATAAAATGTGAGTCTGGCATATTCACAATGCATGCTGATTATATCTAACTGTCATGTAATTTTATTTTATATAGTTCCAATATACAGGGGACAGTACTCTGTTTGAGGATGAAGATGCCAGATCATTCTATGAGACTCTACCAGATCTGAAGGCATTCATACCAGGGGTAAGGACATCACAGCATCCTTCCCATTGTAATTGTAAATTTGCTAAGCTAAACCACAAGGATGGACTGTAATATTCTACCTATAGTACCAGAGATATTTATATATGTGTGGGTTTGGGTGTGTTGCCATATTGGAGTTGCACTTATTAAAGTATTTGCTAGATTTTGCCTTTAATTCAATAAAATATGCTTAATGTTATTGTAGATCTGTTACAAAGACAGTGAACAGTCAGGGGTTAAGGACGGCAGCAAGGATGACCTTTCCAGTCTCGATGAAGGTAATTGACCAGTTTTATCTGTCTTAATGTAAGGTGGTAGTGTCAAGATGAAGGTAATAGACCACATTTTTATCTTTGGATGTAAGGTAATAGACCAGAATCTTATCCATATAGTTGAATGATAAAAACTGAAGTCCTACCTGTCCTAGTGAAAATAATAAAGCAAAGTGTTAACTTTCTGGATGAAAATATTTTATGCCAGAGTTGTAGCACTCTGGATACACTATACAGTAGAATTTTGGTGGACTAAATTATTTAAGAAAAAATGGCATATGTATTAGGTTTGGTTCAGATTCTATTCAGTATTTAGTTGTTTTTATGCCCTGAGATCAAAGATCAAGGGGGCTTATTGTTTTTGTCCCATCTGTCATTCTGTAATTCTTTCTGAAAATTTAACCTTCCTAATAACCTTTGAACAGTAAATGCTAGCACTTTGATATTTCACATGAATATTCCTTGTGACAAGACCTTCCTGTTGGTACCAAATGTTTTACCTAGTGACTTTGACCTTGGTGTTTGGCCTACTTTTTACACACTTTAACCTTTGCCATAACAGGTAAATTGTATATACTAAAACTTTCATATTTCACTTGAGTATTGCTTGTGACAAGAACATTCTTTTGATACCAAATTTTTTTTTTTCGTGACATTGACCTTTGGGTATGACCTATTCTTAAAGAACTGTAACATTGGCCCTAACTTTTGAATGATAAGTATTAGTGATTAGTGATGAGTGTTTATTGTGACACAACCTTAGTATTGGTTCCAAAATTTTTTGACCATGTGACCTTGACCTTGGCATTTGATCAACTTTTTAAGGTGTCAAGCTTGCTCGAAAGCCTTCTAGTGATCATGCAGGATTTTGCCTCTGCACCACCATTCAGCCGATCTGTCAATGAGCGAAATCAAAATAGTGCCTACTTGTTTTTGAACATTTCTTACGATTCAAGACTTTGAAACTGAATTGAATAGATATTTGAAAAGCAGAATACCAATTCCATTTTGATGTTGTTTATTATTATAACATTGTCCAATAGTTAAATAATGATTGTTTGGTAAGAGAAATTCATTATTTGCGGATGGATTTACTACGAAACAGATTTTTCCTGTGAAATTTGGGTCACACGATTTCATCAAATATCTTGCAAAATAACCTGCTCCAAATTGGTTTTCATTTATATCTGCAGTTTTGTAGTTTCATCAAGAATCCTTGTTTTGAATCCTCAGAAACAGATAAATACTGAAGTGGTGAAATTACAACGGTAGATAAATTCTACGCAATGTAACGGTTGGGTTGCTATTAAAAAAAAAAACCCAAAAACACACACACACACACAGAGACTATTTCTTGTTTTGTTTTTGGTAATCCGAATTTTCTATTAAGCAAAACAAAAGTAGTGTGTGCATCATAAAGAAAATGACAGGTTATTTCGCAAAGAAACTCAGAGTTAATACCGTATAATCGTTACATTATACATGAAGAGAAACTTTTATAAACTAGGAGTCTCACTCTGAAGCATTGATATCCTTTTCAGCATTTTTTTCCTGCAATATGAAGCCTTTGTAAAGTACGTACTATCTAGCAAGAGGGGTGTGTGAACTTATTAGGATAAGCAACTTAAGCCCTAGCTCTACTCATTATTTCTTTTCATGTAAATAAACATATTTTGCTGACATTTTACAATGATTTTGTTTAAAAATCTAATAATAGGGAAATTCCTCCTGTAGCACTCAAATATTTCTTCTCCTACTTTTTCTGATTTCACCTGCTACCCTCTAAATTATTGAGAACCCTAATGTATATGATATTGCACTTGACACCTTTGTGGCCCTTCAGGCTTTTGATTAAAAGCTTTAACATTGGTATGGTCATCATTGGAATTTGCCATTATTGGGTGCCATTATGTTTCACAGACACATCTTATTGATTTATATCTTTATGCCTACTGAACCAAGCAAAAATCAGACCAAGCTGTGCAACGTGCATCTGGCTTTTACTGGATGTGCATCTGACCATTACTTTTGATTTTGTGGTGGAGGACTTGTTATTCTTTGTAATAGTTCACTTTTGCCAGTTGAGGAGACATCTGATGTTGTGAGTATGTTGATGTATGTACTGCTAACACTAGGAAAGCCAGACTCCACGGGAAGTATGTAACTACCTTCACCACAGAATTTAGGTTTCTTGTTTTATACATGCATGTGTGCATATCTTTACATGCACAGTGTATGAGTTTTTATGTGAACAAAACTATGATATAAAAACTACTGCATATATTTTACAGATTATAGGTTTGCTTATTAGTTTTGATTTCTAGACTTTGTATCGATCACAAATACATGTACAGCGTTGTGTCTACTAGTTATTTATCAGACACTGGTTAGTGGTTTATATACATGTATGCAGACTTGAAGAACCTACAGGTAAAAGTTGATTTGGGATTACTAGTTGTATGTCAGATATTGATCATTCATTTTTAGACCTTGAGAACCTGCAGATTGAGGATGTGGAGAGAGAGATGGAAACAGAGAAACAAATTGCAGAAGTGGAAAGTAAAGACACCGCTGACCAACAGGAAGAAGAATCAGAAGATTTTGGAATGTTGCCGGATGTTGATGGTAAGTCTATATGCTTGAAGAAGTGGTGTCAGAATTGGCTGTTTCAATCATGATACAGGAAAGCGTGACATTGGAGCTTATACACTTGTAGCAATGTTTGAGAAATATCCTCAGGGTTCGACACTAATGGTAAACCATCAGCCCAATTATACCAGAAAATGGAAAGGTCCTCCTAATATTCTGTACTACAATGTAGATAAATATTGGTCCACTCAAATTTTAATCTGTGAATGAAAAGAAATTCACATCAAACTGTAAATTGAAGTCAATGGATAAATAACATAAACCTTTATTTCATGAGAAATAATGTGATATGAATTTGTGAAAACATTGTGACTTGAAGTTTATCATAGAAAAAATGTTGCAACACTGGTTGAGCAACCAACATGCACCAGCCAAGAAAACTAGGACCAGGGATTTATTTCCATTAATTGATGAAAATTTAGCTACCCGGTGCTGTATTTCATTACTTTCACGGCAGTCTTGTTAATCAGTTGTGGAAATGCAAACAGTCTCTACTGCTGAAACAATATTCACTTCTTTTCTTCTTCATACGTAATCTCGGCTATGATTCAGCTCAGATAAAGACATCAATCCAAATATCTAGCCGAGCCGAATCTCAGTTGAATTACTTCAGACTTCTTCAGTATTAACTGAATAAATTATAAAGACAAATTATTAATTCTTAAATTCTTTGTTCAATCAAAATATGTGCTAATGATTCAGACATTTCATATGAAGGTCCTCCAGAATTTGAGAACGTCTACTAAAAAATTGTTGACTAGTGGACTACCAAGGTAAAAAAAAGTTATTGTCGAACCCTGACCCTCATTGCTTGTCTTTAGCATCAGTGCTAATTTAATTCAACTTTAGAAATCAAAATTAATATGTATATATGTACTGTGTTAACCGAATATTATAGGGTTGTCATTATTCTATGTTGTTTATTGATGAATAGATGGAAATGCAATTAATATGTAGAAAATTTTGAAGTTAAGTGCATAGAACTGTAATGCACATTTCCCTTGCTTATTTTTAAATATTCATGTTTGTTTAGGCTTATTTCAATATTCACAGGTTTCTTGAATCTGAGAAGTGAGTTAGTTGATGTAACTTTTAGATAACTAATCGTGTCTTATGCATTGTACACATAAAGGGTTAGTGCAAATTCCAATTTGTTATTATCATGTACTGGAATTTGCTGTACATATACTCAAAAAATGAGCAAGACAAATTTCAAAGAACAAGCCATTTGCATGGCTCATTGCAACATATATGTGAATAAGGTGCTATTTCCAATTAGTGGAGGAGTATAAATATAGATGTCTTTTGAATCACATACTATACAATAATCTTATTTTTGTACTGCTGCATTCTAATGGGTCGTGAATACAAAAAATAGTCATCATTCTGAGTGTATTATTATCATGTGTCCATTAGTATAGTAATCAATAAGTTTTGCTTGTATCTTCATAATTTCTCTGAGCATGTAACAGTTAAACTATTAACCAGTCAATACTGTAGTTCTGATTGTTTCATGGCACTGCACGTGAAGTTTGCTACAAAATCTACTGCCATTATTTAACTACTCCATAATCACAACTGAGTTTTGTAACTACATGTAATACTATGTTGAACATTTTATAAAATGCTAAAATAAATTATCATTATTATAAAGTATAAACTGCAATTGTGGTCTTGTAATTGCAGATAAGTACATGTAGATAAATTAATTGAATAATAAGGGTCGGAAATAGGAGCGGGCTCAACATGGTCTCTTTCTCCGGCTGGCGTTGTTTACATTTTTTTTATGATAGCCTAGTTAGTGGTCAGGTTGATTTTAACAGGCAGTGTATGATGACAGCTATTAAGAATAAGCTTTATTAATAAATTATTTCATTGAAAATAATAAACACCACCAAACTGCAAATTGGGAGTAGTAGATTTTGAACAGGACTGGCAACTTTGATTGTAGCTAGTCTTGTGATGAAGTTCTAACCTGTTGTAAATAGTTGATACAGTCAATAATTATTATGAGTAAACAGTTTTAATCAGGATGCAGTTTAATTGCAATTCAGGTTCATCTTGGATTTATTCTGGATTAATTTGATTCATTTAAAAATTTAATACATATTTCCATTTGGTACAAGCTCTATGATTGGAAAATTCTGGTTCAATCAATGTATTAACAAAACGGATACTGAACAGTCTGCAAATTATTGGGGTATCGTTGAAATATGCCTCAACATACAGATCACTTGTACAGGAAACACTTTAATTTCCTTTAATCCTTCTTTTAAAATTACAAAATCTCTCTGTGTTAATGTTCAGATAAACAGATTGAAAGCATTAAAATACTGAACTGTATTAATAAATAACTACAGATATTCAATATATGTTAAGGGATTGAATTGAAAATAATCAAATCAAAATTATTGTATCTTAATGATAACATAGTAGGTATTACCCACCACGTTGCATTGTTGAACAGTCCTGTGTACGACATTATTATGATAATTTTTCCTGAAAGTACATGAAGATGGTGTATATTTTGCAGTTTGATGCCGTCTTGCATCAACAATGATGTTGAAATGAATTGGACTTTGCATATTAACCCTGTTTATTTTTGTGGATTTAGAATATATTTGTTTTCATGTTATGTTCTGATAAGTTGTTATGATTATGTAGGATTATATTTGGTAGTTTACTACCCCCCCCTTCCCCTGAAAATATATGAAATGTAAAATGGTTCAAATATTCAATAAGCTTAATGCAGTGATATATATACCTCATGCCTGTCATGATTATATACACTGTGGGTGGTGATAGCATTGTGTAAGAGCTATTTCCAGCTATTCCTGTGAAGTACAGCCATGAATTTAAAGTATCACTACAATTATTTATTTTACACATTATGTCAATAAGCATTTGATGACACCTCCTATTCTCTATATTTCCATAAAAAAACCAAAAAAAACTAGAAAAATTAAAATACAGTTGACTCAATTTTGCTGCAAACTGTATTGTTTTAAACAATATGAATGTATATTATTTTCATGGCATCATTGCTAAATAGTAACATGATGAAAAGAGTTGATTTTCACTGTTTTAAAAAGTTGGCATGTTGTTCTTAAGTTTTGAAGAACAGTTATCATGGTTTTATAGTTTTATTTCAAAATGTGTGATTTAGTGGGCAGAAAATAATTACTACTGCATATATTTTCCTTTCATGTTGATTGATTTCTGCTTTCATATCAAGGCTGAAGCATCTAATTTACAATGTATTGGTGAAAATTCATGCAGCAGATGCAACACACAAGTAAAATATAAAATTGTTTTCATTTTTACACAGAGGAAGATACAGACACCGGCAGTCTAATGAAGATGCAATATGAAGCTTACATTCAAACACTACCAAACTGTGTCAACAAAGATCTCATCGACAAGGTATGGCATGATAACAGGTGTGAAATGTGTGATCCAATTTAGTTCACCTCAACCAGAAGTTTGCTTGTCTTTTCATCCTTTATTCTTAACAAATGGAACTGGTTCACCCAAACTCTTTTTAGAAATTATGTGTCCTTCCATAAAATAGGAGGGTCTGTCTCAATGTAAACATGTTTGTATACAAATGATGTACAGCTTCTGTACACAGTAAATAAATAAATAGAACCATTTCAATCAAACCTTCATCATATGACAAGGCCACAAGACACTGTCAAAGTGGAATACATTATGTGGTTTTAATATCCTTATGAATTTTCTGTGAACATTAAGCCTTTTTGAATATTGTGGACAGAAATGTAGCATTTATGTATCAAATACATGCCATACACTTTAAAACTTTGATGATAAGTATGTTAGACTTTTCCTGCTCAAGACTACCAACGTATATGTACATTGGTACATGTATATAGTATCCAAAAATATAAGTTTTACTGTAAGGTTTGTGCATCAGTAAATCTTACTTGTAATACAAAAAAATGGTAATTGGATATTTTAAATGTACAAAACACAAAGTATTTTATTGTACAAATTAAATAGTTGCTGTTTCCACTTATCCCTGCCTCATCAAAGGTACCAACAATATTAAAGTAATGATTAAATAATCTATTGGGAACACAAGTCCTAGAGTATTAATTGTTTTAACTTTGAATAAGGTGTAAACAACAAATTAAGTGTTTGAATTCCCAATGATCCATGCCAAACCCAGTTGAAGACCAACATTTTCAAACATATCTCAAGTTCTAATTACTGTACATTCACCTTCAAGTAACTCTATCAAAATAATATACATTGGATTCAAGTAATAAATCAGCAGGAGTTGTGTCTCAAATAGAGTAACAGTGATGATGGACATTGAAAATCATTAGGAAATGTTTGTTATAAATAAACTATCTTTGTTTTTATAGAATGGTTTTAAAATTGCAAATGTATAATAATGACAAATTCATTGCCCAGAAAAAAGTTCAAGTTTCCACAAATCACAAACTTGTGGGTTTGTATGGTGATGTTTGTGAAGGATGGCAATGATAATTTGTTCAGCTGCATAGCAAATTCAATTTACAAAGTTTAACATTATGATATCGCCTTGTGAGGATTTGATTTGTTTTTGTATCTGGGATAAGTGAGTATTGGGACATTACAAATAACTGAAATGGCATTCTCATTTACATGTAATTATGTCATTACTAAAGTTTGAATTTGATATTAAATGAATATACTGTTTCAGGCAGCAATAGAGTTTTGTATGAATTTTAACACAAAGAGCAACAGGAAGAAGTTGGTGAGAGCTCTCTTCACGGTTCATCGAACCAGGTCAGTTAATAGAATAGCTTTCATCACTTATTCTAAAATGAGGTTTGAGTAGAAATTTGTGTGATATATTAATAATATTGAATGGTATGAGGCAGGAGAAAGATCTGTTTCCATTTTTATTAAGAAGGTATTAAGGAGGGATTTTGGAAATTGTGTGCTACTTTGGTTTGTCATTATAATGGTTTGTCATTATAATGTTGTGACCAATTACCAATTTGAAATCAATAAGAAATACAGATTCCCTCCAAGAATGTTGTAAATGTACATACATACGTGATCAGACATAATCCACATTTTGTTATGCAAAGTTTGTTATAATATCACCCTTGTTTGTTGCCAGAATCATTGTTGAAGAGAAGTTGGCAATATTCACTGTACAAAGATGTTGCTGCACTACTGAGAAGTTTTTTTATGCTGCAAGATTTAGTTCCTGATTCTGGTCTTGTAATGCATTGTACTTAGTATCTTTGGCTATGGTTAATATTTACTAATTACTGTTTGTGAAGGTATGATCTGTTGCCCTTTTACTCCCGTTTTGTGGCAACGCTGTTACCCTGCATGCCTGATGTGGCAAGTGACCTGGTGCAGCTCCTCAAGGGGGACTTCAGATGGCATGTAAGTGATGAGACTGTTTTTAAGAATGTGATGTCTTGTATACTATTTGCAGTTTCCGTTCTCTAATGATTTATTTCTTGATTTTTTAAATACTTTTAATTTTTAGGTCCGAAAGAAGGATCAGATTAACATAGAGTCGAAGTTAAAAACTGTCCGATTTATTGGTGAGTTAAATCAATGTAAATAAATCTAGCTGGTTGTTTGCTAAATTAGCATATAACCCAAGCTAATTTCTGCCTGATTTATATGTTGTAAATGAATGACATCAGTAGTGCACTATATATTTTGCCATCATTACCTTTTTGAATTTATTGGCAAGAATTTTAATTTGTAAAACTCTAATTTGTTCATTGCTACTTAACATATATATCCATATTATACAAACTTATTCATGAGAACTGATTCTTGCGACAAGTCACCCTCACAAATTCACACCTAGTAAGTTTTAATAGTGATTTACATGTAGCTGGTGTAGACCAGGTTAAAACTGTTAGCTATTGACTACAGTTAGTCAGTTATGTACCTGGTAATATACAGTATGTATACACTTTACAGCAATTTGGTTTTGTTTTCAATCTTTTTCATTATGCATGTATCTTGTGTTTGTTTTCAGGAGAATTAGTTAAATTTAAACTCTTTCCAAAGTCAGAAGCTCTTCATTGCTTGAAAGTAAGTTGCTATGTTTTTCCTCTTTCACTACACTTTGCACAATGATTGTATTGCACTTCACATGTGGACTGTGTTATATTTCATATGAGAACTGCATCATACTTCACATGAGGACTGTACTAGACGTCACATGATGACCATATTACAATTCACATGATGACTGTATTACACTTTACATGAAGACTGTATTACACTTCACATGAGGACTGTACAAGACATCATATGATGACCATATTACAATTCACATGATGACTGTATTACAATTCATATGATCACTGCATCACACTTCACATGGTGACTGTATCACACTTCACATGATGACTGTATTGCACTTCATATGATGACTGTATTACACTTTATATGATGACTGTATTACACTTTATATGATGACTGTATTACACTTTATATGTAGACTGTATTACTTGTACATTTCACATGATAATTATATTACAATTCACATGATGACTGTATCACACTTCACATGATGACTATAGTACAATTCATATGACAACAGTATTATACTTTACATGACAAAAATATTACACTTCACATGAGAACTGTATTACATTTTATGGGACAACAGTATTACATTTTACATGATAACAGTATTACATTTTACATGGCAACAGTATTACATTTTACATGACACCTGCCTTGCTCATAATTGCAGTAAAATTTTTGATGGTGTAGATTACATGATGTAAATTAATGATAAGATGCAACTCTAGGAACAGTAAAATAAGTATTTGTATATTTTGAGAACATTATCTGATGTATAAAGTACTGTTGCAGTACTTGTTCAGTACATACAGATTCATCAAATCGAAACTCAGTTATGATTGTTGTGTTGACAGATGCTGATGTTTGATTTTTCTCACCACAATATTGAGATGGCTTGTGCCCTATTGGATTCTTGTGGACGATTTCTCTACAGATCTCAGGATTCCCATCACAGGACCAAAATTTATCTGGTATAATGCACACACTCTCCTTTTGATACATGTTGTATGTCTTTGAAAGACACGTAAATGACCGATTGTAATATCATTTTATCTATTTGACCTACTGTGGTAACTTTTGATTTATTTGAACATTTCATCTCTCACAAAATACTTTTAATAGTAAATGTAATAACATTGAGCCCTATGAAAGTAGGCAATTTTTGTATGCAGCTAACAACTGTTTAATATAAATTGTTTTTACCTACTAGGATGTAATGATGAGGAAGAAGTCCGCCCTTCACTTAGAGAGTCGATACACCACCATGATAGAGAACGCATTTTACTACAGCAATCCCCCAGAGGCCCAGCAGTCCATGCAAAAAGTTCGACCACCAATGCATGAATATATTCGCAAACTGCTGTATAAGGACCTGTCGAAAGTAACTACAGAAAAGGTAGGTACACCACAACTGTTATACATAGACCTGGCCAAAGTTACCACCATAAAGATGGATATACATTGTACCACAAAATGTTGTTCCAGAATCTCATGCTCATGGGGATGCAGGTTAGAATAGGTCCTCAGTACCCCTTTCTTGTCATAAGAGGCGACTAAATGGGGCAGTGTTCGGATGAAACTGCAAAAACTGAGGCCTCATGTCCCCTTGTCACAGCAGCTGTGGCATGATAAAGATCCCTCTCTACTCAAAGGCTGTAAGTGCCATGCATAGGCCTAAATTTAGCAGCCCTTCCCTGGCAATGTGATGTCTGTAGTTGAGTGAAAAATTCTCGAAAGGGATGTTAGACCATATACAAAAAAACAAAAACCCAAATAACTAGGACCAGTCAAAATTCACCACGAAAAAAAAGGTCACAATCATTACTTTCTTGTGTATCTGTTAAATTGAAACATATTTTGTTATGTATAGCAGGATTAGGCTGCAGGTAGAGCCTGTACAAAACTTCATGGATTGTCAGTATTAGAAGAGAAAATCTTAAAACATATCTGATATGGAACATCTGGGAAAACTAGCTGGCATAGTACACGTGAATGTATTACTATCCAGCTAATGTTCAATTAAGGCTGAAAAAATAGAGGGAAAACTGTTCCCACAACTTGAGCGTGTTAAATGTCAATTTTCTGCATTACTCATTTCTTTTTTTTTTACATTCACAAAGCCACTCTGCAAGTCCTGTGTTTGATGTCATGTTGATTTTTAAAAAAAAAAATTTTGTGTTTAAAAAAGACATATGTCATACTTGTGTCTTATTTCATTTGCATAAAACTGGAACTAGCTTAGAAGTGTTGTTGAACATGTATTCCTATTGATTATTTAACTGTATCCCTGTAAGACTACTAGGCTATGATTGTTTGATTTTCCTGTCTTATTTGACTATTCCTTATTGTTATTCTTCGGCTATTTTTGACAAATTTTACTATCCCTATCTATTTTTGTGTCACTATTCCAGACCATTGTTATTTGACTATCTCAAAGTATTATTTTTAACTTCCCCTTTTATTATAGAATTATCCCAGGTTATTGTTATTTGACTATCCTTGACTGTTTTTATTTGACTATCCCTGACTGTTATTATTTGACTGTCCCAGACTATTATTATTTGACTATCCCTGATTATATCCCTGATTATATGACTATTTCTGACAGTTGTTATTTGACTGTTTCTTTCAGGTCCTGAGACAGATGAGAAGACTTCCATGGGATGATCCAGAGGTAATTAATATAACTCTAATAAATACCAGTTAAAATTTCAAATACAAAATGTAAAAAAAAAATCACTAACAAAAATATTTGAAATACTATAATGTTCAGTGTACTTATTTTAGCAATGATCGTAATTTAGCACTTTTTACTTCTTCTTTTAAAGGACTGTTTTTACAAGTATGTTACTGATATCTTCCTCTAACTCATTTGAAAATTGTTCACAAATTCATGTCTATTAGAAATACTGAGGTATAGTATCAGTTACGTTTCCTATTTACAATTGTTCCAATGTGATAACACTAATAAGTCAATTTCCACAATATATTTTTTAAGATACAGACAAAAGTTAAAACTTTAAGTAGATATTTTTTCAGAAATGATAGGGTGAGACATGCTCCGTAACCTTGTCACAATTTGTTTATATCAGCAGAGCCTTAAGATGTGGATACCAACAATGTAGACATTCCTCTCTGCACAGCTCTTCTTTGAAAATGTGCACTCCATTTTTGGACAGTTTTTCTTTGAAATCCTAGAGTTCATTGAGAATTGTTATTTTTGTGCAGATAGTTTTTATTTTGTAAGATCAGTCATAGAAAACTTGAGCAAATTAATTAAAACATCATCTGATTGAAACATGGTCTTTTATTAATAGCTATGTCCTGTTGACAATTCCCTGAATATATATACACTGTAGGTGCTTTTAATGTGTTGACATACTGGGGTTTTTTTTTCACACCACAGAACTATTACAGATTTATTATCAAATTAAAGTACTGCATTCACCTTCTAAGCTCTGTGTTATGTATTGTGACATTGAAATCTTACAATGATGTTTGCAGATAGCATTCTATGCCACCAAGTGCCTGATTGCTGTGTGGAATGTCCGCTATAATTCCATTCACTGTGCTGCCAATCTGTTGGCTGGCCTGGCACCGTATCACGTGAGTATTCACCTCCACTGGACTCTTTAAGAATTTCTTGATGACTTCATCAATACATGCAGTGTAGTTTTAGTTGTGTAGCAAAGTTAGTTTTATGCAGAATATTTTATTTATGAGGCAAAGTTAGTACAGGACTGATTAAGATGACTTTTGTTTGTTTCTAATACATGTAGTGTAGCTAAATTTTGCAACTGCAAAAAATCAAAACATGAATAGCATTTCTATAATTGTACCATTACCTTTTTTCTCTGCAAGGGAGGTTGTGTTGAGGTATGGAATTACACTAAATTTAGATTACACCAAATTTTGGTGGATTTTTAGTAAAACTTAAATGATGTCTATACAGTGTTAAATGACTAGTAACAAGAGACCTAATTTTTGGAGATCCAACAGTGAGTTTGGATTTACAGCATTGTTTAGTTTAACATTGGCAATGTTCTGCAATCTGAGTGCAATCTGTTTGCTGTTGTTTTCACTCTGCATTCATGGTCCCTGTATTTTGTGTCTATTTACAGGAACACATAGCCATCCAGGTGGTGGATGGAGTGCTAGAAGACATCAGGCTTGGGATGGAGGTAAACTCTCCTTATTTTGTTACTATCTACCTACAAATTTCTGACATATCATGGGTAGTGTGGATTCAGAGACATAGGCTGTGTAAACAGAAACATTATGGCTGTGTGGGCTGTGTGATAAGAGTGACATTATGGGCTGTGTGATAAGAGTGACATTATGGGCTGTGTGATAAGAGTGACATTATGGGCTGTGTGATAAGAGTGACATTATGGGCTGTGTGATAAGAGTGACATTATGGGCTGTGTGTAAAGAGTGACATTATGGACTGTGTGTAAAGAGTGACATTATGGACTGTATAAAATAAGTGACACTGTATGCTGTATAAAATAAATAACATTATGGGCTGTGTGAAAGAGTGACATAGGCTGTGTGAAAAAAGTGACAGTGTCAGAGAACAAGTGCAAAATATCATTCTAAAAAACACTAGATTGGTTAGATAGTGAAGTTTTTAATGGACTAGGTATTGTAGTGTGACGTTATGGAGTGTGTGAAAAGGAAGACATTATGGATTGTATGGACAGAGTGACATTATAGTCAATGTGGACAGAGTGATGTTACTGGGCTCAGTGGACAGAGTGACTATGAATTCTGGACAGAATGTTGTTTAACATTATAGGTTGTGATACTGATAGACTGGATCATTAACAAGGTCTGATACAAATACAAGATATTTGTTACTAAAAAAAAAAAAAGTGGAGGATTGATTAGATTGTAAAGTTGATGGACTGGGTTTCATGTTAAATATGTAGTTAGTGTATATAAATTGTATTCAATCCAGTATACAATTATGTATGTGCAAAATGTTGCCCAAGTTCATTGACTATTTTGTAATATCATGAATTAGGCCATAAAAAATGAATTACTTGTTCTAAAGCTATTCTTTGTTAAAAATAGATTAAAGTGAATGTGTGTGTGTTTTTTGGTGTGTTTTTTTTTATCTAAGAAAAACTAATGCAGAATTTTTTTTTAAAATTCAAAACTCTTGACTTTTAAACAGTTCAAGTATAGTGCAAGCATCAGAGAAACCTCCCATGATATGCAATTGCAGAATAACCGCTGTGTTTTTCGTATCTGCACATCATTGCCATCACAGTGAAATATTTGGAACTACATAAATCCACCAGCCATTTGCAAATATTTAATTGTTTATAGTATGCAAATGTCAGATGACCCAGACTTAGTCAAATGTTTTACAGATCAGAGTATCTAAAATGCAGTCAGGGATTCTATGTTTTGTTTTGTTTTGTTTTGGTTTTATTTTTTTTGGTGCATCCAAAAAACTCCATAAGGAAAATTTTTCATTTATTTAAGTATAAAAATGGTTAATATGCATTTTTTTTAAAAAAAAACAAATGTGGGTGGTCCTGAGAACTAAGTAATTAAATTTTTGTGACTTATTGTTACATAACATGTTTATAATTTTCAGATAAACCACCCCAAGTACAACCAGAGACGTGTAAGCTGTGTAAAGTATCTTGGAGAACTGTATAATTACCGCATGGTGGAATCCGCTGTCATCTTCAAGACCTTGTACTCGTTCATCACCTTTGGTGTAGTTATGGAAGGTAAGACAAAGGGGAGGGGGCAAACAAATATTGAAATGGATAACAGTTTGTTTCATTGTAAAAGGTGGATGGTATTGTCAGTGATTAAAGATAATCATATCCCTCACAGCAAAGTTGTGGGGTATACTGAAATCACTGTCCATCTGTCTGATAGCACATGTACACAAGGTTAAGGACAGCATTTTAGTGGCACCTTACTACAAGTGAATTCAAGGCAAACTCCTTCATGTCATACATCTTGGGATGCTTTTTTCAACTCGTGGCACAGGCTGCATTTGACCTACATATAATATTTCTAAGACACTGTTTGAGGTCTGATCTTGCCATAAAGCAAATACAATACAAAACCAAGTTTGCTCAGGTGACACATGTCAGAATACTTCTTCCAGCTGGTTCAGGTGCTGCATTTGACCTACATTTTGTGCTTCAGTTACTCTAGTTCAGGCTAGCAATTAGGTCTAGCTTGTTATCCCTTAGCAATTCATTGAGAGAGGGATATAGTAACAGGACCATTAGTGTGAGACAGATGTACATGTAATATCAGGACCATTAGTGTGAGACAGATGTACATGTAATAACAGGACCATTAATGTGAGGCAGATGTACATGTAATAACAGGACCATTAGTGTAAGACAGATGTATATATAATAACAGGACCATTAGTGTGAGACAGATGTATATATATAATAACAGGACCATTAGTGTGAGAGGGTTGTGCATGTAGTAACAGGACCATTAGTGTGTGGATGAGTGTGTTTGCACATTTTTTGTTTGATTAATTTGTTACATCACATGTAGCTTTGTTGTCAACAGAGGAAGAACTTTGTTGATTTTGGGTCAAAAGTTAATAGGAGACTTGATAGAAAAACCTTGTAGATACTCTAGAGGTCATATTTTTTGCCTGATTGATTTGATAATTTACAAATAGCTTTGTTATCATGAGGAATACCCCTATAGATTTTTGGGTTAGAAGTTCACAGATATATATATTTCAGTAAATTTGAATTTAGTTGGATACTTACAAATGTATATCTAATGATTGCCTATGATGTAAGGGGTGCCCCACCTTACAGACTCTTGTTGTAACCAAGTGATGTACACTTAACCTTTGGGTGTGATATACACTTAACCTTTTTATAATGCATTTATGTCTCTACTAATCTTAATGGATGATTACTGAGGATGTGTTTTGATCTGATGACATGATGCTCAAAGTAATTTAGAACACTTCAAAGACACAGGGATTTGGATTATAAAAAGGTTTGGTATGAGTAATGGTTTTTCCTATTTTATATTATAGATTTACAGGGCTAGGTAAAAATTTTAATTTAGAAAGAAATGATGTACAGATGCCTGTATACAGTGTATGAATTATATCCATTTGTGGTGTGTCCTGCAGGGGATATTATCATAATGCCTTTAGGAAAGCTCAAAGTTTTAGTTTGTAAAGAAAATAATCTTTTTTTTTTATTCTGTTCCATATAAAAATTACACATAGTTCTCAAGATACACAGTCAGTTGCCTAAAAATATGATTTAGTGATAATTGAGGTGTGATTTTCATATTAAGTTAAAAACATTTGTAATTTAAATGAATCTTTCTATTACTGATGTAGATGATCAGTAATTAGAATGACTTTCATAGTAATATCATCTAAAAGTAAAACATACTCTAATAAGCATAATTCTTTTTTCAGAAGCCAATCCATCCCCCTTGGATCCCCCTGAGCATTTGTTCCGGATCCGTTTGGTCTGTGTCTTATTGGAGACATGTGGGACGTACTTTGACAAGGGCTCCAGTAAGAAGAAACTGGACTGCTTCCTCGCCTATTTCCAGGTATTGTCTATTTCCAGGTATTGCTGTGCTCTGTTTTGTCAAACATTATGCTTCCATAACCAAAGGTCACAAATTACTTCAAACCACAGCTATTTTGATGCTTTTGCTTTTCACAACCAAAGTTGTTCATGCTATTCCAAAAGTTTGTCACCAAAAGATTTGTTTTTAGCGATACTACTGGTTCAAGAGAAACAGTGCTATCTATACAGAGGACCGTCCATTTCCCATTGACGTGGAGAACCTGATGATTGACACATTGGAATGTGTGCGGCCCAAATTAAAACTTCACCAGAACTATGAAGATTCATGTAAAGCTGTAGAGGATTTAGAGAATGAGTACAAACAGAAAGTAGGTGAGGAAAGTGAAAGTGAGATATACATATTTGAACAGTATAGAGTTACACAGTAAATGGTAAATTTTACCATTTCTGCTATTAAGTTATCATTCGATGGGGTATCAATCTGTAGGTTGATTATAAAGTGTGCCAGAAGAGAAGCAAGTGTAGAACTGAGACAGTTGCTAGGTCAAGTCAAGCAGAAACAGGATAAACTGGAAGGAGTGAAATTTCATCTTTGCAGCGTTAAAGAACTCTGTATTTACATGTACATTTACACTTATTAATCAGTATGTATCTTTCCAGCCTCAGTGTTGACCATCATAGACACAGATCAGGAGGGAAGTGCTAGTGAGGCAGAGGAGGGACTGGGGACCATAGAGGAGTCGGAAGAGTATGGTATGTATATTGTACAGAGACAGAGGGAGGAAACTCTACAGGAATCAGAAGAGTATGCTACATGTACATGTTGAGACAGGCATAATAGAATGTATATTTAATGTTGAACTTCCTTCAGATTATAAAACAAAGGAATGTTGAGGAGAATGATGTACAGTACTGATCTGTTTCTAAATAAGATTCATCTGTACTCTAATTTTAGGAGAGGATCTAAGTTTGAGTGGGGTGGATGAGAGTGAGACCAGTCAAGAGGAGAGCAGTCAGAGGAGCATAGAGGTATAAACTTAATGTACATGTAGATGAACAAATGGTGATACTTTTATGTTATCTACAGTTGGCAACAAACGAGGCTTACACCATGGTTTTAAATTTCTTTGTAAGGAATTCAAGTTTTTGGTGTGAAAATATTTTGTGACTTGGAAGGTTATTGTGGTAGAGTTATACTATGTGGCTTTGTAGGGAGAAGAAGAAGGAGGGATCAGCTTTAATGAGGAAGAAGAGGAGGAGGAGGAGGATGTCATGGAGAGTGCAGGGGAAAATGAAGAGGAGGATCAGGTAGGGAAACTGAAAGTACAAAGTGAAAGTGGGTTTAGTAAAGAATAGGTCTAAGTAAATGTTGTTATTTTATTTTATTTTTTTATTTTGATTGCAGACTTTATTCACCAATTTAAATACAGAGATCATACATGCCACTTGATTTTCATGAAATCTTATATTACATACACTACAGTAAAATGCTACACTGATGTATACTGTACATGTAGGTCAAGGTCACATTAAAAGTCAAATCTCACCTTTCAACACTCTTTGTTTAATGTGGAACTTTGTTATTTTGGTACAAATAACACTGAAGGCCACATCTGTCTGAGGGTCAGCCAAAAAAAAAAGAAGACCAAAATTAGAGAATTTTCTCCACACAGTGAAGATGGTCCCATTCAGATGAGAATGATGTATACAAGCATTAGCTGTCTAGTTTTGGGGATTTTGAGTTACTGATATGGTAACTTGCATGAACACTAAGCATTTATGCATGAACTTACCATGTTTTCAAATCAACTTATCCCCCCCCCCCCAAAAAAAAAGGGGGGGGGGGGTTGTACTTTATTTACATCATTACTAATTTGTGTATCCATGTATTTATAAATATAATTGGATATAGTAATGTTTTATCATAGTTTTCATTCATAGATAACAATTATTCATATTGCAAGCTCCACCCAGTGCCACATATTACATGTATGTTCCATTTGACATATATTTTAATCTGTAGTAAAAACAGACACATTAGGTATCTATTTAATTTATTACCTATGCAAATTCCATACATAAACACTTCTGGACTAGGTTATTTTCCATTGTGCATCTGTTTTGTATTGTTAGTTTGTTTTTTTTGTCTCATCCATTTCCACAAGTTAAAGGTGTGTGATTCATGTATGTGAGAGACTTGGATGCAGTACCTATTTTGTAGTGTTATCACAGATAAAGACACTGTGAAAATTGTAAAAATGTGAAATAGCACTGGTGCAAATTTTTGCCATGTTTACATATTGCCCTTGTTGTGGAATATTATAATTCAGTTGGATTTTTTTTTCTCTCTCCAGTTGACGATTATGAAGGGTGGACCTAAACATATGAAATGCACAGAGGATGAAGATTTTATGACAGCTTTTGACAAAATGATGTCCGAGAACATTCAGGTAGTGCACAAAGTATATATCCATAACAGATGTGTATTACAGGTCTTTAGGAAATATATCCCGTCTTTCAAACTAAAAAAAATGTTGCGATTGCAATTTTATAAACATGGAAAAATTATCTGCTGGTATTTGAATATTATAAATCAATGACTGAAGCTAATTTCAATAATTTACAAAAATGTTGGATAGCTCTTAAAAACTGTCTTGAGCTACAGTGTACCTAAAGTATCAGTTGTTGCCCTTCCCCCTTTTCCAACTTTATCTATTGGTGATATTGATTATGGTTTTCGACATGGTAAGGATTAATTGATGGAAAGTAAAATATTGACAGAAGTATCAGAGATAAAAATATACAAGGATGAAGTTTCTCAAAATAAAAACACAAACACACTATTCCACAAATTTTCAGCCACTTGGCCTTGATCAAGCATAAAAAAAGACAAATATTGCAAAAATTTGTGGAATAGTGTGTTTGTGTTTTAAATTGTTACATACTTCCCTTAGGAGGACATAAGTGATAGGATTTCACAAAATAGTTTCTATTTAGAATAGCAATTGATCTTAAAAAGTGATATACAGTGTTATCAAAATTTCCCCTTAGTATAGGCATGTACCTGTGAATTTGTAATGATATCCCAGATGGGTAGTGCAGTTCCATTGGATCTGATGACTCATTGTTTACTTTTCTCTTTGATACTGGCACAGACCAATGAATAAATCTATTAACACTGTTAACTCTTTCTTTGATGTAGGCACGGACCAATGAATAAATCTATTAACACTGTTGACTCTTTCTTTGATGTAGGCACGGACCAATGAATCTCTTAAGGTACCTCAGCTGGATATTGCTGTCCCAATGAATTTGAAAGACAAAAACAAAAAGACAGGTTTGTTTGAAGCAATGTAAAGAGTTTTTTTTTAAAAATCCCTTCTAAAAAATCACTTGTGATTTTTTTTTTCAAAATGCTTGCATTTGAATATGACGGATAAGCTGCAAGATAGCATACAATGTTTTCATAATATTTACATTTCATATGTTTTTGCCTTTAATATCTTTGCCAATTGTAATGAAAGCTGTTTAATCATGAATGCAATGCAGTTGTAATAATACACATTGCACATATGAATATTGATATATGTAGCATTTCTATTTCAATGTTGAAAATTCAGACAGAAATGAAAGTAGAATGTAAATATAAGAAATAAACTTCTTATGCACTTCATGAAGTTTGCCAGCATGATACACCGCAGTTCATGCCATCAAGTATTTTCAAAAATGGAATTTATTTCTTTACTAAAAAAAAAAAACCATTAGTAGCTTATATGAGTTTTCTTGTTGCAGTAAATGTGAATTTGTATCCTATGAAAGAAGAGGAAGTACCACAAGAAGAAGACAGGTCTATAGAATTTGTCCTGATGACAAGACGAGGAAACAAACAGCATGTAAGTATCATTTACATAGTTACACACTAGTTTGACAGATCAAACTGTATAGAATTCATCTTAAATACTGAGATGAGAAGACAGTATGTAAATATCACTCTTCACATATTATTTCATGCTTGGAAAAAGTCACCTGGAACTAACGGTATGTTGTATTCTAAACCAACTTCAAATTACATGAACATACACGCAAGTTTCACCTGCTTCAGTTTGCAGGGTCATAATTCTGCGAATGTGCTTTTGTAGCTCAATATGTGGGTCATAATCCTGAGGATTTGTATGTAGTGAAATAATTATTTTCATTTGAGCATACATATTTGTGTGTGTGTATTGTATGCAGGTATATGTGTGTGTGTGTGTATAATGTACATGTACTTTATTGAAAATTAATTAACTGTAGTACTATTTATTACTGCTTATATTTCCTTTGTAGTTCACCAACCTGAATGTCCCTATTTCAGAGGAGTTTGCCACAAAATACCGAGAAAGAGAGCAGGTAAATTTCCTCTAAAGTTAGAGAATAAATATTTAAAAATGCAAGATGCTGTGAGGAATTTTAAAACAAATTGTTTTGATCCCAGGCAGAAAAAGCTGAGAAGGAGAAAATGAAACAAGTAGTTCTAGGAATCCATGAAAGACAAGAAGAGGAAGATTACCAAGGTATTGTATATAAGCATCGTGTGATCTCATCATAGTAACATGTAAACGGTCAGGTAAGCAGGAATATTCCTGTGAAATCACCAAGATGTAAAGCTATTGATAATTACTGAATCTTAAACAAAAAGAGAAGTCCTGTGAAGTCACCTTGACTCACACAGTATTATTTCAAACTCTACTTGACAAAAGTACATCACAAAATGTCTCGAGAATTTAACATGCACTAAAATTACTACAACCCATATTGTGCCTTTTTGCTCTTGTCTTTCACGAATATTGTCCATATATGTTTTTTGGGGGTGGGGATATGCTTTGGATATCAGAATGTCGGATATATGCCGAAATATTAGCAGACTGTTATATTGCCTATAATTTCATTGGTAGTACATATATCAAACAAGCAAGTTTCTTCATTATTTGTAAATTGAAATCATCAAACAACAATTATGTCAAAAGAGAGAAAAATGTGAAAATTACAGCCCATGAAATGTGAGAATTTTCAAATAACATAATTACCTTTCCAAGACTCAGTGTAGATTAGCTGTAATTTCTGATTTATATTTGACAGAGATGATAGCATCCCTGAACCGTGTCATGCCAGTGAATACCAACAGAGAGAGAAGGGTGCGCTACCAGCACCCTAAAGGGGCACCTGATGCAGATCTTATCTTTGGATCCAAGTAAGACTACCTTTCATCCTCAGAATGAAAATATATATACTTTTCAAGTGATTAAGTGTGTATATCATGTATCACAATGTTCTTTAGAAGATGAGACTCTCATAAAGCACAAGTCCATTCTTAATACCCATGTGTATACATATACAATGTTATGTTCTGTCAAATAATCAGACTTGAATATAATAATTGTGCCCAAAATATTCATTCAAATGGCAATTAATTCATAATAATACATAATTTAATTTTTTTTCCGCCAAAGTTTTGTTACTATTTGTAGAAAGCGGTGATACAAGCAGAAATGTGAGCCCTTCCCAAAACAGGGTTATAGTCAGTGACTGCGGCTGCATCCAGAGGCCTAATTCCACTCACCCCAACAGGAAATGTAACTCTGGTGTTAGACCTAACAAGATCTACAGATTTAAATGTACAATACAGTGATTGATAATTTGGTGGTGATGAAAAGATATTGTGATTTTTGTGTGTTGGGAATGTTTGATATCACTCTGTCTGGTTGATTGATTCTAGATTTAAATGCTTTCCACTTAGTATACATTGCTGTGCTATTCTACAAGGCTGTCTCAATGAGGTACAGGGCCTCTATACATACACAGCTCCTGAAGAAACTCGTAATTAAGTTTCTGTACTGTCTTCAGGGATCCTTGATGAGTGCCTAACTCTATTAATCTCTTTTAATTATACATGTAGATCGTTTTCTCATGAAATGACAAAAGATATTTGAGAACACCCTGATTTATGAGGATAGCACACTCAATCAAATTGCACAATGTTGTTGCATTGAGTTGTCTTCTTTGTAAGAATGATGTATTCAGATATCTCAGTTACAATTTTGTATTTGGATATCTAACATAGATCGTAACATGCATGTAGATGTATATCTGGAAGTCAAATATTCATACATGTAAAAGGGGACATTCAACGTACACAGAATGTAGACCAAAGGTACTTTAATGTCATCAATACTAGATGTTTTCTTCAAGCTTTTTCGTTTTATTGTTGTATTACCTGATGATGTTTTGTTTAGTATGTTCATTATACAGTATCTAATTGGACTGGGGATGAATCAGAAGAATGAAGGAAAATCATTGAAACAAATAAAAGAGAAAAAAAATAGACAAAGTGTGATTTTTGTTTTTTAATGTTTTTATGAGGTTTGTTTTTCTGATCAGGTGTTGGGTCTGTTGGTATAATTGTATGACTGTTGAAAAATTCACATTTTCTATTTTTTAAGGACCTTACACAAACTCTGGGGTGAAATAAATGCAAAAATTGTCTATGGTAGAGAAGTACTATATACATGTAGTACACACCTTCTAGGGAAATGTGAAGCATGTAAGGGAAGGTCATGTGAAATCTTTCTATTTCAGAAAGGAATATGCAAGTATTATGTGGAAACTGTGAACAGCGATTCCAAATCTGTTCTTGCATTTGTGCCTCAGTGTTAATGAATGAAAATATCAAAAGATTCTCACAATTGTTATAGCTTCAATTTATCACAGTATGGTAGGATATGTAATAATAAAGTCATACATGTATAAAGTGTATCCAAGTTTTAAAGGGGCCCCACAGGAATGCAATTTTTCATTTGAAAATTATATATCTTGAATTTTTTCAAGAACGAAACTATCAAGATGCATTGAAATGCTCAAATAAAAGCCAATCTGCCATGGCATTTTACATGGCTGTTGTGTAACCCATAGGCGTAGTAACTTGGAGAAATAGGAGAGGAGAGGCTAAATTCATAAAATTTTCATCGTGCTGAAGAAAGAGGGGAGAAGTATAGTGAGTCTTTGGTGATTAATCCAGGGGTTTTTGCATCTTCTCTTTTGTAATAATCCACCCTATTCTGCACACGATGAGTATGCTTATATAGTGCTTATAGAATTTCTGCATTTTAGTGTACGACTTGGTGCTCCTTACTGATCCTACCTCTGTTGTTTCCAGGGTCCGTGTTTGCCCTTTTCCGTTCCAGGACATGAGATAGATCACTATTCATTATCTTCACCCTTTTAACATCATGCACCACAGGATCGTATGTTAACATTTCAATGTGTTATACAAGTCGTACACTAAGATGCAACCAATCAACATCAACTCAAGTAATTGAAGAAATCGTAATTTGAAGATATCATCAATTGGTGTGTTCCCCGAACGTCAACTCGCCAAAAACAACATCTCATTAGGATAGGGGATTAAGGGGTTATCAGGGGGAAACACGGGTAGAGTTTACCTGTATCATATACACAGGTAGAATTTACCTGTGTTATATATATATATGGATAGAGTTAATTAAAAATAAATCACTCTGAATATTTTTGGGCTATGAAGTTTAATTTTACTTTCATATATTATGTTATATAGTATGTATTATATACTGGTATTTTTTTTTTTTTGTGTGTGTGTAATTTTTTATTTTGCGTTCACATTGCTATACAAAGGTGAGCAACTTATAAAATACATGTGTAAAATAAGCAGGATAGGGCATATTTTGTAATAAGTAATAATTTATCATAAATATGTTGTAGATGCATTAATTGTGTTATTGATGATAGCATTACTTGATTTGCTAAATTATTGAGAAAGTTTTATGATTTTAAAATGTACCAAAGTTTCTTCGGAAGTCTTGAGAAACCACTTATTGTGAAAATTAAATCTAGTTGAAGAAGAAAAAGAGGGGAAAAAAAAGAACAAATGTGGACGTTAAATCTAGTGGAAGAAGAGGGGGGAAAAAGAAAGAAAGAACAAATGTGGAAATGTTATTGAGGAAAGAAATGAAGACTGGAAAAATTGTCATATACACTGTTGTTGCAATGTTGTTTTTTATGGTTTTTATTTTCAGAAATGGAGTTATTATTATTATTATTATTATTTGTTTTTGGTTTTTTTTTGGTTCTGTTTTTGTTTGTTTGGGTTTTTTGTTTTTGGGTTTTTTTTTTATCCAAATTTTGAGAAATATTATTAATTATTATATTATTATCAAAATATTGTCATCTTTAAAAAATAATTTACTAACCTAATAAAGTTTTTGAAACAGGTTGGAGAATTAATCATATTTAGAATAGACCATTTCCGATTTTAAAAACATGTCTCTAATTGTCTGAGCTAATATTTCGATAATGTTGAGACTCAACTTGATCGAAGTTGTTTATTGTACAAAAACCAGTCATGACAGTGGGTGAGATAAAGAAAAGAGAATTTTTGTGTTGAATTACAGAATTATACATATTTTGAGTTTAAGCCTTTGAAGTTATTAAGTATTTTGATGTTTAATTCTATTCATTCTTCTCATGTCAAGTTGAGATCTTAGATTAGTGATGATTAGACTCGATATGAAATCAAAACAAACAGAAACCTGGAAAAAGTCTGGACAAACCAACCCGTCATCTGCAAATGTTGGAGCAATGTTAGAATAACGTTTTATTTTTAACACTATGTTGGCACAACGTTAGAACAGAATAACATCACGGACAGTTGGTTTGCTGACGTTGGTCCAATGCTGACCCCCCCCCCCCCTTTTTTTTTTCAACTCGAACACATTTAATGTATTTTAACGTATGTGTTTCTACGGTTATCGAACATGCACAGTATTGGGCAACGAAGGGCCACAGTGCACTTTGATTTTGGGTCAACGTTGTTTGCCAACGCTGATCCAACGATAGCTTAACCCCCCCCCCCCCCCTCCCCGATAATACGATGCTGTGCCTTGTGTTCTTTTACTTGTCGACATTAACAAGTTGCATTGCAAAATTATTAACAAGTTGTATTGCAAAGTTATTAACAAGTTGCATTGCAAAGATTTAGAATTTATTCTGGATCAAAAAATATTAAAGTTCACAAACAGAACATGAGTCAATTTAATATCACAGAGAATTCAGGGGAATAATTCTCATGTCTCAACTTTCACAAAGCCGCCTACTTTGGTATGTATAAATATAAACTGACCAGTGATATACAATAATTTCCAAAGATGTATTGAGTGAGAGACTGGCATAACAAAATTTACACTGCCACAATTAAACAGGAAACGGGCGTCAATGTTGAGATTTACGATCACGTGTGAATTTTGTTTCCCCTCAAAAATCAAACATCAAGTAAAATAATTAATTTTCAATTATTAATTTGTTAATACATGAACCAAATTGGAAGAACTTATAATTATTTAATGATATATCATTTCATTTATAAAACCTTTTCATACAATAATTCTTTTGTTGATATAATCAATTCGCATATCAAAATAAATAAGTTACATGCTATCGACATAATCAATCGCATGTTGACATAAACAGGTCATATATATATAAAATATACAATATTCACGTCCAATGAGGACTACATTTACACCAACCAAAGGTTTTAAAAAGGGAGGTTACTCCAAAGATTTCATCATTTCCTAACACGTTTTCGGGGAAACACAGTAATGTCTACGGATCTTGTTTCGTCGTTTGTGGCGATCGGCCTGAGCGAACAGAAGGCGAAAGAAACTCTAAAGAATGAGACTGTCACACAGAATCTAAAATCTGCTATAGACCAGGTAAATTAATACTACTTCAAGAAAAAAACAATATAGTACGGCCCATGTCATGACGCAACACCGGGGCAATGTAAGTGCTAAATATTAACGAAAGTTCAATAACTTCAAAAATAAAATTATCTACTGTGCAATATGTAACATACAAATGAATTATTTCTAAACGTAGAGATCTGTGATATTTTTTATTAGCCTGTTTATTTATAGTTTCAATATTGCATTAAAGAAAAAAACCCTTTAAAACATTTAAGAAAACACACACACACACACACACACACACACACACACACACACGTAGCACTTATTCTTGATGTACAGTATTGTTTGGTTGTATGTTTTACATTTCATTCAAACATTGTTTGGTTTTATATTTCATGCTCAAATATTTTGACATAATATACAGAGATGTCACCAGCTACAGGTGAAGTGTCACTAATTTTGGCCTATGCATGTTGCTGAAAGTAGTTTAAGTGAAAACTAATCATATGCTAACACCTACCATGACAAGGAACCTAGTTCTGTTTTTAATTAAGCTTATATCCAAAAGACCTGTGACTTTCACTTTCAGTACTGATCAATTTGGTGAAGGAATAGACACTGCTTATGTGAAACATTTTGGGTTCAACATGACACTAGGATTGAAAAGCAAACATAGGACCTCTCCATTACAAAATGAGACTTCTCCAACAGGCTACTGTAACCTGTTAAACTGTAATTTAATGTACAGATCTGACAGAGTAACACTGAGATTATTTATTCACACAGCAGAGGTAGAGAGACAGAGCTTTGAAGTACTTACCCAAGGTAGAAATGCCAAATTCACTTGCCTTGCCACAAAATTTACTTGCCCCACCTTACATAAAGATATGTATAAAACTATTTGAAATTGTTTTTCTTGTATTTTATTCAATCAATTCATTCATAACTTATTTGTTTGCCCATCGTAATAAAAGCTGCAACAAAATTTCCTCGTATGATGTAAGATTTTCCAGAATTCTCCTTCTTCCATCATACTTCTCGTGCTGTGTTGATGCAGACAGCTGATTGTTATTATTACATTCAGGGTCCTCTCTTTTTCTGCTAAATATCACGAACTTGTCCATGTTCAGTTCTTCAACACATTGCATGTTCACCTTGATATTGCATCTAAGTGGATTCAGCACTTTGCAATCGATTTTAACTTTGTCGTACATAGAAGTGTTTTTAGTGATCTGTCATTTCTCACTAGAAGGATGTCTTTATTTCTACCAAATGCTGAGTCTGACCTGCTTTCACTTTATTTGTGATTGACTTTGTCATCACATTTGTATTTTAGTTAATATTATTATCTTGTATTTTTTTTTACTCTAAAAATTTATTTGCCCAAGGACAAGTTCTTTTTTAAATTTTACCTTCCCAACTCTCCCGGTGTTGGGGAGTGCTGTTTGTCCACCCCTGCACAGTATGTTTGTTTTCTAGTTTTTACTTCCTGTTTGATTAAAATAGGGTATTGGCCATTTGTAGGGGCTTTACTTATGCTTTAAATGTTAATATGGCTTATAAATTACAGACAGTTGTTGGAAGATTATGAGAGTGTAATCATTAATATGGATAATGGTATTTGTTTCAGGCAGAGAAGGTGGCCCAGGGACAGGTGGACAAAGACATTGGAAAACTGCTGTATAACATTGCCACCAAGCTGAAGGCTCAGATAAAGAACCACCAGGCTATGATAGTGGAGTACGTTGTCACGCGCAAGATCACCACAGAAATACAACTCAATGGTTTGTGCCATTTATACAGAAATACAGCTCAATGGTTTGTGCCATTTATACAGAAATACAGCTCAATGGTTTGTGCCATTTATACAGAAATACAGCTCAATGGTTTGTGCCAATTATACAGAAACACAGCTCAATGGTTTGTGCCATTTATACAGAAATACAGCTCAATGGTTTGTGCCATTTATACAGAAATACAGCTCAATGGCTTGTGCCATTTATACAGAAACACAGCTCAATGGTTTGTGTCATTTATACAGAAATACAACTCATTGACTTATTACATGTACAGCTCACGTGCAGATCCAGAAAAGTTTCAAAGGGGTGGGTTTCACCGAAAGATTGTACCTTTTACACTCCCATGAAATTGGGGGGGGGGGGGGGGGGGGGGGAAATTATAATTTTGTGAAAAACCATCAACCAAAGGGGTGCTGCAGCCCCTGTACCCACCCCTAGATCTGCCACTGCAGCGTAATGGTTTTTATAAATCTCAGTGGTTCATATGATAATTTGTACTAATATTCATATCAGTGGTTTGTTACACGTACAGATATACATCTCAGTGGTTTGTTACGAGTACAGATATACATCTCAGTGGTTTGTTATGAGTACAGATATACATCTCAGTGGTTGTTACATGTACCGATATACATCTCAATGTTGTATTACATTATAGATACACATCTCAATGGTTAGTTACATGTAGAGATCTAAATCTCAATGGTTAGTTACATGTAGAGATATATATCTCAATGGTTTGTTACGAGTACAGATATACATCTCAGTGGTTTGTTACGATACAGATATACATCTCAGTGGTTTGTTACGATACAGATATACATCTCAGTGGTTTATATGAGTACAGATATACATCTCAGTGGTTTGTTATGCGTACAGATATACATCTCAGTGGTTTGTTACGAGTACAGATATACATCTCAGTGGTTTGTTATGAGTACAGATATACATCTCAGTGGTTTGTTACATGTACCGATATACATCTCAATGTTGTATTACATTATAGATACACATCTCAATGGTTAGTTACATGTAGAGATATACATCTTAATGGTTAGTTACATGTAGAGAATATATCTCAATGGTTATAAATCTCAGTGGTTTGTTACGAGTACAGATATACATCTCAGTGGTTTGTTACATGTACAGATATAAATCTCAGTGGTTTGTTACAATAAGACACGCAGATTTACAGATACTTCACATGTGTTCTGGTACTCGGACTACCTTTAACATTATCCTTTATCTCTGATAGACAGAGGTTAGTGAACTGTTATTAGTTATTTTTAACTTTTTTTATTGCCTTACAGCTGCTTTGGACTATCTGTTACACCACCCCCTACCTCCAGTGGACAAGGTGAAGTTTGAGGAGGAGAGTGGAGTGGGCGTGGTCATTACACCTGACCAAGTGGAAGCAGCGGTGAGACTTGAGAACCTTGGGGATTGGGGTGTTCTTTAAGTTAATGTCCTACGGCAGAGAAAAATCTAGGCATTTGATTGAATGACAAACCAGGAATATGAGGCCATGTACTCTGCCAAAAATAGATGGGATACAAAATGGCTTTGATTATACTTAACTGATTCGTGAAATAAAATTATTTTTTTTACATATTTTTTTTTTTTTTTAAAATCTTTCTTTTAAATTTAGTATTTTCAGAAATTATTTGTAAAATTATGTTATTTACTTTAAATAATAAAAATAGTTCCATTTGTGATGTAATAATGATAAATACGTCTGCTGGTTTGTAAACGAGTTTACTGCAGGCAACGTCATAGTTTACCATTGTTGAGGCACCATTTTGGTTTACACTAATATGTTACAGGCCTATAATTGATAACTTTCTCATATTAAATGCAATGTTAAAATTGTAGAATATACAGTTGTTAAAAGTTGTTTCTTAAAATAGCTGACGAATGTTAAAATAAATAAAGATTTTCTTTCCAATCCCCCCCACCACACACACACACACACATACACACACGTACACACAGACACACACACACACATACACACATACACACATACACACATACACACACACACACACACACACACACACACACACACACACACACACACACACACACACACACACACACACACACACCATTTGATTGTCCGATTACTGCATTGATCACTTTGCAGTAGGACATATTCAAAGTTTATATTCTTCCTTGAATAAGAAGAATTGAGTCCATATACCTTGCTGACAATCCTTATAACCAGTAAGGTAGAATGTGTTCAGTATTAGAAATGTAACAATATGGCAATACATGTATGTAAATTGTATTGATCACAGTTCAGTACAATAGCTGTATGATATCATGATACATTTGTAAGTTATACTTGACAATAATCTGAAATTATTCCGAGTGTGGCATAAGTTTAAAAAGTGTTTTTAACCCTTATTCTTCAAGTAATTTTTATACATTTAATGCACTACATATGAACGAAGTAATACAAAAGGCCTTGTGATTTTATTTTGGAAATAATACTAAATATACAAGTACTGCAAAATCAACAACAGAAATCTAAGACACTATTAAGTTAATCGAGACATTAAAAGCGTATTGTGATACTATCATGTCGAGTGTTCCTATCATGATACATATCATATAGACTGCAACAATCAAATGAATACGATATGTATATGGTTTATTGACATAAACATGTCAATTAAGATTACTAATTTATTGTATCAACATGATCAATTTATAATTATATGTATTGTAAGTACTTTTAATATTTGTTTTTCACTAAATAAAGAGACACTACGCTCATTTTGCCCAAAAATCATAAAATGACAATTTTCCTTGTCAGAGCTTTCTCAAATTTTTTCCATAATTGAATGTATAATATTTGTAAAAATGATGCTTTTTGATGGCGCTTTAATTAATAAATTGAGACTCCTCCTTTTGGTCTTCAGACGCATGTGCACAGACGGTAAACATGTCATCTAGTGAGAGGAGGTGTACATGGGTGGCCCCAGAATTTTGACAGATTATATGATAAAAGGCATGAAAATAAATGAGATACAACTCAAACACAAACTAGAATTTATGTGAGGATTACTATAACTGTCTGATAAACCATGATGTATGAGATACTTAGCCTTTAGAAGTAAGGGTTATTTTTATCTGAACATGTCACACATTTTAAAAAATATTGTTTGGTCTATATAGGACGTGGAAGGGTTTCCATTAAAGTAATGATTTATAATGAATAATAAGGAGCAGGGAATAGACTGCAGTCTTCACAAAAACATTTCTGTGCCACTAGCCAGTAGGGCTAGTGGATTTCACATTTTTACCAGCCCAGTGAATTTTTTGGTAGCCCTGAAAAATAAAATGAAATTTCAAAATTGAAGTTGTATCATTTGAATTCCATATTGGTATTAAATACTGACTGAAAGGGTCATGAGTTTTGTGAATTGGTTCATTTTCTTTTGATTCTTAAAGCCATGATCCTGGACAGTAGTCCTCTTCATATTTCTTGTGTTTACTCTGAGCTTTCCACCATATTTTTATCCCTGTTTGATTCGCTTATCCATATTTACTTTTGGAACGTTCTTGTTAGTCAAGGATATATCAACATTTACTAAAATGCTATTAAACATCTAGGTCCTATGTGATAAAATTGCATAGTGTAACCCATACTTAAAAAGCGAGTGTGGATGCCATAAGGGGTGTTTAAATAAGCTTTTACACAACACTAGATTTGGAAAATGAGCTGTAGTGTCTCTTTAATAATTTACATACCTGTTGTGTTTTCCAGGTAGAGGAGGTGATAGCAAAATATAAGTCTGCCTTGCTGGAGAAGAGGTACAGGTTTAACATGGGGATGCTAATGGGTAAAATTTTGCTTACTTTAATTTGTTAAATTATCGCACCATGTGGGAAGTTTATGTTAATACAAACAAATAAAGATTAGATCTGTTTGTCCACTCTGTACTGCATGCTGTGAAGATCCTAGGCTGTAGTCTCTCCATACTGCATGCTGTGAAGATCCTTAGTTGTCTCTCTGTATTGCATACTGTGAAGATCCTAGTCTCTTTATACTGCATGCTGTGAAGATCCTAGGCTTCATAACCCAAAACTGAGAACAGACTTCAGTCCAATTTTCAGATAGATTTAATCCATGGAAGAGTGATTATTTTGAATCAATAAATTGATGATGAGATTTGATTTTGAATTTGATTCAGAATATCAGTCATTAATAAGGATTTGTGTGATTTTAACGAGTCAGGGGTACATGATACAATTTTCTCAATTTCTTGTGAAGGAGTCCATACTCGGTAAAATAGTTTTATTAGGAATTGATAAAATGAGATATTATTTTTGTTTTGTTTTTTATTTCAGCTAGTAAAAGAAAAATATTCTTTTCATCTCAATAGCAACTACATTAATCACATACCCTCTTTATACAATTCCTTACACACTGCAAGGTACATGTGCTAATGTAGTGCATCCTACTTTTTTAATCGGTTCATCTGAAGTTTTGTGACAGGTTAAGGATATGAAAAGGCTAGTACCGCAGAGTTGCATTGCAGATAATTTTTATGGTTTTCAGGAGAAGCAAGGTCAAAGCTAAAATTTGCTGATGGCAAGATCGTGAAGAACGAGGTGGATATGCAGGTTCTGGATCTGTTGGGTCCTAAAACGGAGGCTGACCTGGAGAAACCAGCCAAGCAAAAGGTAGGAGAACCAGTCAAGCAATTGGTAGGAGAACAAACTAAGAATTTTGTTTTGAGAGCCAGCCAAACATTAGGTACATGTACAGGTATGATACTGAGATCAACAATTAGTATGAGATCAAGCAAGTCCTAAAAGAAATATGGGAACAAGTTCAACAATCAGTAGAAGATATAGTGGTCCTTAAAACCTAGGTAGACCTGTAGTATCTGTTGAAGCAAAATGCAGTAGATCTACTAAGTATCATAAGTAATCATATTTATGGTAATACCCAGTCATAAAAAGAAGTCTACATGTAAAAGACACATATTCATGTTTGAGGATTACTCAATCAAAGCTGATATAATGAAAGGAAAATGAGATAATTTGAAGTAAAGAAACAATCAGAAAAATTGAATGAAGTTACATTCAGTGCTCAATTTTTATACTTAAAGGCTGCCAAAGACCAGAGCAACAGTGGGGCCAAACAAGGGGAGAAAAAGGAAACTCCATCCACAGAGAGCTGTATGTATCATTAATTTTATTGTGTATTAAATACTATTGTTTATCTGAATTAATCATTTAACAGTGTCATCCACAGATAGCTGTATGTATCACTAAGTCCATCTTGTATTTCATACTATTGTTAATCTGAATAAGTCTTCTAACGCTACCATTTACAGAGCTGTGTGTTAAATGCTATTGATTGTTGGTAGTCTGAATTAGTCATTTAAAAGTACTGTCCACGGAGAGCTGACTGTGTCATAAGTCCACCCTAAGTGTACTGTTTGTGTGAGTTAACTACGCCTCTGTGTTATATCTGCTGTAGTTTTGTGGTATGTTTAGAGTGTCATTAAATGCCCTGTCTTCTTTCACAGTTGTGGGTGAAGATGGAGAAGTGAAAAGTTTTATGGAGATTATGGGCCAGGCTATGAAATTCCACAAAATAGGTATAGAGTACCCATCCAGGTATATAAAAGATATCCAGATATATAGAATGCACATCCAGATATAGAAAACATAGAATACACATCCAGATATAGAATGCATATCTAGTTACAGAAAACATTTCCAGATATATAGAATACACATCCAGGTCCAGATATATAGAATGCACAACCAGGTCCATATATATAGAATGCACATCCAGGTCCATATATATAGAATACACATCCAGGTCCAGATATATAGAATGCACATCCAGGTCCAGATATATAGAATGCCCATCCAGGTCCATATATATAGAATACACATCCAGGTCCATATATATAGAATGCACATCCAGGTCCATATATATAGAATACACATCCAGGTCCATATATATAGAATGCACATCTAGGTCCATATATATAGAATACACATCCAGGTCCAGATATATAGAATGCACAACCAGGTCCATATATATAGAATGCACATCCAGGTCCATATATATAGAATACACATCCAGGTCCAGATATATAGAATGCACATCCAGGTCCAGATATATAGAATGCACATCCAGGTCCATATATATAGAATGCACATCCAGGTCCATATATATAGAATACACATCCAGGTCCAGATATATAGAATGCACATCCAGGTATAGAAAACATATCCAAGTATGGAAAACATAACCAGGTATAGAATACAATTCCAGTATAAATTTCACTGAAATACACTTCCTGGTATAGAATACCCTTTGTGGTTCAAAATAAACATCCACAGTCTCATCTCAAACAAATGGGAATTTAGCAAGTTTGTAAATTAGGTCAATTTTCCCCCCCAAAATTCTCTTGTTTGAGAAAAGAAAAGTTTGTTAACAGGTGGCTACCACATCATCATTGTATTCATTTGTTAGTACTAATTGTTATTTATAAATGGAATTGAATGAATAGATAACTATTTTGTGTATTTGTAGGAGAGAACTACAAAACAGATGGGTATGTAATAACACCCAACACCATGGGCCTCTTAAAGAAACATCTCCAGGAGATTGGAGGGAAGGTACATATACGTTATAACTATAGCTACAACTCCTACGGCAAAGTCTGAAGTCAATGATGGATAAAAAATGATTGCATGAATACTTACCATGAAGCATCCTTGGATAAAGGGGATCAAGTCTGCTCATGTAGGCCTGTCTATATAACAGTCATCCTTAGTTGATGACATAAAATACATGTATCAAGTGAAATGAAGTAAATTTGACTTACAAACTAGCAACACTTACTGTACTGTTAAAGAGTTTCCTTAGATTATTTGTTTCATGTATTTCAATTTTTCAGGTTCACACTCGATTTCCTCCTGAACCAAATGGAATTTTACATATTGGACATGCTAAAGCCATCAATTTCAATTTTGGTTATGCTAAGGTAAGCATGAATCCATTACAATAATGTATACATTACAAGGATAAATATCAAGAATTACAAGGATACATTACAAGGATAAATAACATGAATTACAGTATACATTACAAGGATAAATAACAAGATTTACCAGGATACATTACAAGGCCACATTACAAGGATAAATTACAAGGATAAATAACAAGAATTACAGTATACATTACAAGGATAAGTAACAAGATTTACAAAGATACTTTACAAGGATAAATAACAAGATTTTCAAGGATACATTACAAAAAATACAAGGATACATTACAAGAAGTGCAAGTATGCACTGTAAGGATACAATACAACTATACATTACAAGAATTACAAGGATACATTAAAAGAATTACAGGGATACACTATAAGGATACATTACAAGAATTACAAGGATGCATTAAAAGGGTACAATGTAAGGATACATTACAAGGATACAATGTAAGGGTACAATGCAAGGATACATTACAAGAATGCAATTACAAGGATACATTACAAAAATTACAACAACACATTACAAAAATTACAAGGCTATATTACAAGAATTACAAGGATACATTGCAAAAATTACAATACACTGTAAGGATAAAATACAAGGATACATTACAAGTATACATTACAAAGCTATATTACAGGTATGTTACATGGATATGTTACAAGAACTGTTACTGCCAAATAAAGTATTGTGATAAATGATGTATGTTTTATGGTTATTTTTATATCCTTTTGATGGTAAGAGATTTTGAAAAATGTTCTGCTGAAGGGGGTGGGTAAAAAATCCTTAAAAATATGAACCACTGTATCAATATACACACTGAATCAAGGAAAAGTATGTTTGATATCCTATATGCACATTAGGATCAGTCCTCTAGCGTTCAAAGGCCATGGCACTGGGGTCAACAAAAAGTATGCATGAAAAACTTCTTTTTTTATTATTTTTTTAAGGATGTAAATAATTAATGAAAGCAGACCTTTGTGATTTTAACAAATGACAGGATGCAACTTCCCCTTCTGAACTATGCAAAATATGTTATGGTATCCTCCCCTCGGATCGTGCAAGCACAGGGGGTCACAGTCTCTGTTGTTTAGTCATTATGGAATATGTAATGGCGAACCATGATTTTAAAAAAGTCCAGTCCTCAATGGAAAGTTCCTCCTGAGGTACATTCAACTTAACAATGAAGGATAAAGCTTAATGATTTTTCATTCATGAAGTGAAGTTACTGTATTAAAATTTATTTTTCAGAAACACAATGGTAACACATATCTGAGATATGATGACACAAATCCTGAGAAGGAAGAGGAGAAGTTTTTCACAGCAATTAGAGAGATGGTGGAGTGGTTGGGTAAGAAACCTATCTATAGCACACACTGGCATAACGTGGAAGATATTAAGTGGAGATTTAATGAAATTGTTTTTCTGAATTGGACCAGCTTTTCATGTTTAAAATTGTCTTTCTGATTAAATTTCAATTTTTCTCTTGAACAGGATACAAACCATTCAAAGTGACGCATGCATCTGATAATTTTGACAAGCTTTACGAGTATGCTGTAGAATTGATTAAACGAGGTCACGCATATGTTTGTCATATGAAGTCGGAGGACCTGAAGGGATTTGATACGCCAGATTCCCCATGGAGGGATCGACCAATCGAAGAGTCTCTACAGTTATTTGAAGTAGGTTTAGGCTACAGTGGATGTAACACTGGGTCAGATTGTGAAAGACAGTAATTTTGATATACACTACCAGTAACATTAAACAAAGGGAAGTAACTCATTCTGTCCTTTTTTCAACAGTTTTTTGTGGTGTGATAATTGAAGTGTTTGTCAGCTTATTAGCCTCAACAAAATATGAGTAATGGTCAAAAATAGACATCATAGGCTTAAGGTTTCAAGGTCAAGTTGCCATAAAATAAGGTCCATCAGGACTTTGTCATTTGCTTCGTTTCAACATGTATTCGTTTTAAAATAAGTTTTGAATTTTTTTTTAATTAGTAACTGTGGTATATTAGAAAAAATAAACCATATACATGTACTATGTGTATATCAAAATCTTTGTTGAAAACAATCATTCTGATCTATTTTTAACTTTCGATAATATTTCGTGTTCTCTGGTGGTGCACTCTTTCCTTACCCTTGTGACCTGAGTTTGATTCTCGTTATTGGTCTGGAGGCAGCTCAATTGAATGTGTGTGTTTTCTGTAGGCACACTGGTATTCTCCCACACACCATTCCCCTTCATGCCAGCATCTATGTTAAAGACCCTATTGTAATAAGTTCTTGAGTTTCCATTGGTGTTCATGTTTTTTAGTATATAAACCAAATAAGGCCTTTTTTACCTATCCGATAACATTTTAACCACAGAGCTATATATAAAGCATCTTCACTAGCCAAGAATTTTCAGTTGGCAGAGAGGACCGAAAACCCTTGGCTAGCAAAGATGCATGTATAGTACCATTTAAGAATCTTTACAATAGACATGGTGTTATTTTGTTTTAGAACATGAAAAATGGTAAAATTGGGGAGGGAGAAGCGACCTTGAGGATGAAGACGACTCTGGAGGAAGGAAAGAAGGACCCAGTAGCCTACAGGATCAAGTTCACCCCCCACCATCGCACAGGAGACAAGTGGTGAGAGGAGGGTGTGGTTCAGGTTGGAGGGGTGGGGCTTTGGATGTTTAGAGTGTAAGAAAATCCCGAACAGAAATGAAGAGTTGGATGGGAAATACTACATTCCATGATTCTCTCCTTCATTCTTCATTGCTCAAAAATAGATAAAAAAAGGCATACTAAATATACGGTATATGTTGAAGTTATCAATGACAAACAATTGGTGACATTTTAGAAGTCAATATGATGTTTTAACTACCTGAAAAAAATGTAATATTCCCCTCATCCTCAAGGATCAATGAATATTGTACTTCTCAGGTAGGTAAAATATATTGATAAAGAAAATTTTAATAATTGTTTTATTATATATATTGATTGAATAATTTAATCTGGCTACTAGGCTTACAATATTATTTCTGGTCAGCAATTTTTTCTTTCCTGCTAGACTGCAACACCTAGTGAGATTTCATTGGATGACTAGAAAATAATAACCATTTGTATCAATTTGGGAATTCTTAATTTGTTTTTGGTCCAGTGTTGGAAAAAATGTTATATTCACCATGAAGGCATGAGGTAGTGAATATAACAATCTATTATTATTTTTTTTTAAGTTTGTAATATCTCGGCCAATCAGAAAGCTCAGAGTCATTCAATTGCATAATAAAAAAATATTGAACATGAAAAATAGTGTAAATCAGTTGTGATATCACACAGTACATTGTATTATTAGAAAGCAGTTGGAAAGGTACATGTAGATATGAGAAGTATATAATTTGTAGTGCATAAGAATGAAAAATATGCCGAAGAATTTGACATTTTGTATAAACACAAAGATATCATTTATACAAAATTGTCACAAGCTGCCATTGTACAGTTGCACATATGTGTTATCGCGTCATGAACCCAAATTTGGAAAGAAAATTTATTCCACTTCGTTTTTTCTTGTTCACATTTGTGTCAAATTATTGATAGAGGTTTGATATTGTTTCCAGGTGTATCTACCCAACCTACGATTACACACACTGCTTATGTGACTCCATAGAAAATATCACCCACTCACTATGTACAAAAGAGTTCCAATCAAGGTACAAATTTAAAAAGTTCCATGCAGAACAAAAGAGTTTATATCAAGGTATGAAGAGTTCAAATCAAGGTACAAAGAGTTCAAATCAAGGTACAAAGAGTTCAAATCAAGGTACAAAGAGTTCAAATTAAGATGCAAAAAGTTCCAATCAAGATAAAACAAGAAGTTCCAATTAAAGAACAAAGAAGATTCAATTCAAATTCCTTAGAGTTCCACTCAAGGTCTGTCCACAAGGGCTTATCATGAACTTTTATTCTTACTAAAATTAACACCATGAATTCGTGATAAGGCCATGTGGTCTGTCTGTACAATTGATGTCTTTCGTTGTTGATCAGCAGTAGATGAGTGTGGTTTACAAATGTTTTATTCTGGAGAGATACTGCTGATGTGTAAGGATGTATATGTATTCTAATCCACTCAATGTGAATGTAGCTTCACTGTAAGTACTGCAAAGATACATATTTTAGCAGGATAATGTAGTCGTTTTTTGCAGTGAAGGAAGAGTGCTGATTTATGGCCATGCTAAAATATGAAAATCGATCCAAATTTTAATCACACCAAACTTAAGTACACATAGTATTTTTAATTGATTGATTGGTTGTTGTTTTTCACCACACTCAACAATTTTTCAGTTATCTGGTGGCGTCCAGTTTTTGTAGGTGGAGGAGAGAACCCAGATACAATGTGCCCGGGAAGAGATCACCGACCTTCCGAAAGTAAACTGGCAAACTTTCTCACATATATCGGAGCGAGCGAGTATAGAACCCGTGCTGACTAGAGGTGAGAGGCCTTGTGATTTTGAGCACAATGCTCTAACCACTCGGCCACAGAGGCCCCTAGTATTTTTAATTAAATTAGTTAAAAGCTTGCACTATTAGTTGTATGACAGCCTAATTTTTCCTCATTTTTAGACATCGTCTTATTATTGTCTATGTAACAACCTGATTTTGTTTCTGTTGTAGACGATCGTCCTATTACTGGCTATGCAATGCTCTGGACCTTTACTGCCCAGTCCAGTGGGAATATGGACGTCTGAATCTCAACTATGCTGTTGTGTCCAAGAGGAAGATTGCTAAACTCATCAATGAAGGATATGTAAGGTATGTTGGAGAAAGAAGTTCGAGTGGAAGGGGGGGGGGGGGGTCGCTCTGTACTTTTGGTAGTGTATTGCCCAGACATCCAGTAAATGCTTCAGTGTGTAATGAACACATAGCTTGGTCTTTGGTAAAGTGGAAAGATAAGTTACATAGTAGGCATTAATCAAACAAACATGATCTATGTGTTTCAGGAATTAGAGTGATATGAATATTAATAATAACGTTCCTATTTTAGGGAATGGGATGTTATATATGTTAGACATATAATTTGAGTTTTAATAAGTAGCATGAATAGTACAGTATATGAAATATACGGTACGTTGTCAATCATATCCTTTTTGTGTGGTTCATTTATTTTAGGGGCTTTACTGATAGGAATATCAGACATACTGTTAATGTGTTAGAGACTAGGACAGTAGTATATTAAAAACATGGTTTATGTGTTTCAGGATATGATTCATGTACAGTAGATTAATTTCATAGAATATGTCAAATGAATAATTTGTCTCCTTGTGTTTCAGGGACTGGGATGATCCTCGTTTGTTTACCTTGACCGCCCTGAGGAGGAGGGGGTTCCCCCCAGAAGCCATCAACATATTCTGTGCCAAGGTATTAGTAGAGTGCATTGTAGATTTCTTGATTACACAAGTACTGAGGTCTTTACGAGTCAAAATGTGATCACTTGTAGGTGGGGAAACACAATGTTGCAATACTTAGTGTCCAGATTGACAATTTAAATGAACAATCACAATACAGGCACCGTCTTACACGATACTATATATAATTTTGCATGCTAAATAAATGATCATGAACATGGCTATCTCTCACCACATACAATGTACATGTAGGTCAGACACAATTGAGTACAATCATGAATTAGTGCAAGTATTTCCTTATTACCTTTATGTCATTTGTGACCATTCTATGATGATAAAGTTTTCAGGGTCTTGCTTTCATATAATTCAATCCTGATTTTGATTGGCTGTTACAGGTTGGTGTTACCATGGCACAAACTGTCATTGATCCATCCATGTTAGAATCCTGTGTCAGGGATGTTCTCAATGTCACAGCTCCCAGGTCAGTCATATAGGAGGTGTAAAATGGCTATATTAATCGGATGTAATATGTGCTCAGTGTCATCTTTTATTAGGAATTTGGGCCTTTTTTTTCCCCATAAATTCTAATTGCCAATATGTTTAGATTAAAAAAAGTTTCTCCATGAAGAAAATCTTGTTATATTAACTGATTCACTTTGATTTCATTTATGATTTATTTTTATTCTCTGATTGTGGCAATGGGAAATATAGAATAATTATTTCTGTGAAATTCCTCCAGGATACATTCAACTGAATGATAAAAATCTAGTTAAGAAGTTTGATAAAAAGTATTTTATATCATGATACAGCTTTTCTTTCATCTACAAGTTCAGTAAAACATATGGTGATTGTGAATGGAGAAAGGGGCTGTATTTTGTAGGACTCAAAGAATCCATTGTCATTCTTTAATACTGTTCCCTTGTCAGTGACCTAGGGGTGGAAACAATACATTAGTATATCAATCCTGTGTCAGAGGTGCGCTCAATGTCACTTGCTACATCAGTGACCTTGGGGTGGAAACAATACATTAGTATAACAACCCTGTGTCAGAGGTGCACTCATTGTCACTTTCTACATCAGTGACCTTGGGGTGGAAGCAATACATTAGTATATCAATCCTGTGTCAGAGGTGCGTTCAATGTCACTTTCTACATCAGTGACCTTGGGGTGGAAACAATACATTAGTATATCAATCCTGTGTCAGAGGTGCGCTCAATGTCACTTTCTACATCAGTGACCTTGTGGTGGAAACAATACATTAGTATATCAATCCTGTGTCAGAGGTGCGTTCAATGTCACTTTCTACATCAGTGACCTTGGGATGGAAGCAATACATTAGTATATCAATCCTGTGTCAGAGGTGCGTTCAATGTCACTTTCTACATCAGTGACCTTGGGGTGGAAGCAATACATTGGTATATCAATCCTGTGTCAGAGGTGCGCTCAATGTCACTTTCTACATCAGTGACCTTGTGGTGGAAACAATACATTAGTATATCAATCCTGTGTCAGAGGTGCACTCAATGTCACTTTCTACATCAGTGACCTTGGGGTGAAACAATATCACTATATGAATACATAATGGTTCTGTGCTGAGTGGGTCAATACAATGCATAGATACAAATGCTCAAATATTCTTGTTTGTAAAGTTCAATATGGTTGTGAATCATTTTGTGATACCGTATAAGCAGAATTTTTAGTGAGATTTAATTTTGGCATCATTAGCGAGAGTGATGAGATTGCTAAATTTGATAATATATATTTGATATGATAAAGTTGATAGAATGAGCTCTTGCTGAATTTGTATACCATTTTTATGGAGAAATCACAGAATTTGTGCCTCGCTAAGAATTCCACTTACACAGTATCTTTTCTTTCTACTTGTACAAATAAAGAAATTCTTATGATTTTAAATTGAAAAAATTATTGAGTCTTTATTCCAAACACCATGTTAAAAGTTTTCATGATGAATTGCTCTGCACAAAGACGTTATTCTCTGGTTTTTGTCCTGATGGTAAAACTTAATGAACTGTCCACTGATCATTTGTGATGCTCCTATTTACAGAGCAATGGCTGTCCTTGACCCTCTGAAAGTGACAATCACAAACTTCCCACCAGACCAACCCATGTCCCTGACTGTCCCTAACTTCCCAGCCGATGAGAAGCGTGGAACTCACAGCATCAGCTTCAAACCGGTGCTTTACATAGAGAAATCAGATTTCAGAGAGGTATATTGGATTAATATGTGCATCCTGTTTAGTTTATAACTGTCTCTGAGATAATGATGAGTTAGACCAGTTTTTGTTTTTATTGAAATGTTTATCGGATAATCTATTTTTGTATAGAGTGCTGATAAGAATTACAAGAGATTTGCAGAGAACCAGCCAGTAGGCTTACGACATGCAGGTTTCATCCTCTCTGTAGAGAAGGTCATCAAGGTAATGAAACGAGATGACGATTGATGATTAAATGATGACAATGAACTTAAGCAGAAGCAGGGTATAAGCAGACATATGTCTGTGTGTATGTGTGTGTTCGTTGAAAGGAGCAAATGATACAAGTTGTTTTGCATGCTGCTGTGTAAAAACACTTCACTTTCATAGTATGTTTCCCAGCAGTAAAGATAATTTGAGCAGATATTTTAAAATCTGAATTAAAAGATAAGTTCAGACATACATCTGCTGAGAACCAAGAGTTCAGTGTTCACCAAGAGGTTATATTTTACTGTGATTTCAGGACAGCAGTGGAAACATCACAGAAGTCATGGCATCCTGTAAGAAAACGAGCGAGAAGGAAAAACCTAAGGGCTTCATACACTGGGTGTCAGATCCTCAAGTCTGTGAAGTCCGGCTCTATGAAAGATTGTAAGTAGGATATCAAAAGAAAAAAGTCTGAGAAGTCTGGCTTTATGAAAGATTGTGAATAATGTACTGTAAATTTGAGAATTTATGCTAGATTGCAAGTCATGACAAGCTAAGAGAGTTTATGAAGGCAACAAAAAATTCTGACAGTAATCCAATGGAGTATACACACAGACAGTGGCTGACATTTGTAGACACACAGACAGTGGCTGACATTTGTAGACAGGTGTACACTAACAGACGGATGTAGACAGGTGTACAGACAGATGGATGTAGACAGGTGTACACTGACAGATGGATGTAGACAGGTGTACACTGACAGATGTAGACAGGTGAACACTGACAGATGGATGTAGACAGGTGAACACTGACTGACAGATGTAGACAGGTGTACACTGACAGACAGATTTAGACAGGTGTACACTGACAGATGGATGTAGACAGGTGTACACTGACTGACAGATGTAGACAAGTGTACACTGACAGATGGATTTAGACAGGTGTACACTGACTGACAGATGTAGACAGGCGTATACTGACTGACAGTGACAGACAGGTGTACACTGACTGGCAGATTTAGACAGGTGTACACTGACTGACAGTGACAGACAGGTGTACACTGACAAACAAATGTAGACAGGTGTACACTGACTGACAGATGTAGACAGGTGTACACTGACTGACAGATGTAGACAGGTGTACACTGAGAGACAGATGTAGACAGGTGTACACTGACAGACAGATGTAGACAAGTGTACACTGACAGACAGATTTAGACAGGCGTACACTGACTGACAGATGTAGACAGGCGTACACTGACAGACAGATGTAGACAGGCGTACACTGACAGACAGATGTAGACAGGTGTACACTGACAGACAGATGTAGACAGGTGTACACTGACTGACAGATGTAGACAGATGTACACTGACAGACAGATGTAGACAGGTGTACACTAACAGACAGATTTAGACAGGTGTACACCGACTGACAGATGTAGACAGTACACTGACAGACAGATGTAGACAGGTGTACACTGACAGACAGATGTAGACAGGTGTACACTGACAGACAGATGTAGACAGGTGTACACTGAGAGACAGATGTAGACAGGTGTACACTGACAGACAGATGTAGACAAGTGTACACTGACAGACAGATTTAGACAGGTGTACACTGACAGACGGATGTAGACAGGTGTACACTGACAGATGGATGTAGACAGATGTACACTGACAGATGGATGTAGACAGGTGTACACTGACTGGCAGATTTAGACAGGTGTACACTGACTGACAGTGACAGGCAGGTATACAACATTCAGGTGGAGAATTTTTGTTTTGAATACATAAATCAAAATAATGAGTTAATGGATATATTGATACAAATATTCATATGAAAACAAATAAATCAATTTTGTAGGTAGTTTTGTATGTATAGTATAGTGATAATAAAGGTGTAATATCTGTCTTGGAAAAAACTGTCTAATTCTAGCAATAATTTTGATTAATCTTAATTTTTCATATCTAGTCATGTGATATTAGTTTTTCTATTCATTTTCGATATTTCGCAGATTTTTCCACAAAAGCCCAGAAGATCCTTCAGAGGTTCCTGGCGGATTTTTGTCCGATGTAAACCCGGTAGGTACAGTATTGAAACATCAGTAGTTATCAAATTATTGACCACGTGTGCATATTTCCCTGGAAATTCTAAATATTGAGGCACCATTAAAGTACATCATCCAAGGCTACACTAATGCTTCCTAGATGACTGGGGGAGGGGGAGGAATAGCTTCATTTTGTGATGGTTGTCATTTGTCTTGTGTAATAGGAATCCTTAAAGATCATCCCTCAGGCTTATGTTGATTCCACCATTAAAGACGCCAAAGTCCGTGACCAGTTTCAGTTTGAGAGGTTAGGATTCTTCACGGTAGACAAGGACTCCAGTCCCACCAAGGTAAAAAAAAAAATAACTCCAGATTTTCCCAGATAGGTCGACTTGATTAATTTTTTTTTTTGAGAATCTTATCTGTGCAAGGTATATAAAAGTCAATCATTTTATTCCTTGCTGATAATAAGCATATTTATGAAGATTTTGGTGACTAAACCTTGTTAAAATGGATGCTAATGTTTGAATTTTGATGACATTTTTATGTCAGCTTTGTTTCATCTCTCTGGTTCTATCAGATTCATCTGTCAAGTGTATTAAAATCTATTGTTTTGTTTACTATACACATAAATACATTTACCATGATAATGTACATGTATATATTTTGTACTTTTTTTCAGGTGATATTCAATAGGACTGTTACTCTGAAAGAGGATCCAGGCAAAAATTAAGAGAGGTGTAATACACATATATACAAAGGCTGACAATGAGATTTACTGAGGGGACTTGACACTTTCTGTTATTTATTGACAATTACACGTATTCAGATAATGTCCTAAAACTGTATAATCCAGTGTGAAATAAATATAACTGAGGGGATATAAAAGAGATGTTAATTTCAAACTGACACACTCACTTATAAGTACTGTGAAGACAGGTATTTCTTTCACAGTTCGATTCTGCCACATAAAGAATGGCAGGATGAGGTATAGTTCTGTCAAGTAAAGATCATAGGACCTGAAATGTGAATTTCACAACTGATCCCAAGTAAACTGAGAGATGAAATAACCAATAAGTGGAGTAGATTATGACATGCACATGGGAAATGTAAAAAAAAAAAATCAGATAGCCACAGCACCATCGCAGATTTATTTAAAAAATGAATTGCCGTTTTGCAAGTATATGATATGACCTGGTCTCATTACACCAGCATATTGAATAGAGCATGTTAGCGTTCCATGAAAAAGATATTAATGTGAAGAGACTCGTGGTATATCATACCAATATATATATATATATATATATATATATATATATATATATATATATATATGAAAAAAGACAAAATTTGCAAAATAGTAGAGATATTCCTCAGGTAAGTTCAATGAAAATTCTGGGAGCCGTATGAGCCTTAGTATTTATAATCCTCTATGTCTCCGCACACAGAGACACCAGATACCGCGTAATACATACCAATGTGGGGTAATGTGCGTCCGCGATTACAACACGGCCTAATTACATAGCACAGTAAGTGTGCATCCCAGATTGAGCTGGAAAATTTTGAAAGTTGCAGGCTGCTTTAAGCTGGCTTTCTTTGAGACAGTAGTATTGAGAGTGGCTTATTCTGAGACATGCTTTTAAACCAGGTACACTAGTGAGATAAACATGGTTTGTAAATGTGTTTGTCAATTTACTCAAAATAATGTTTATAGCAGCGGAATTGGCGAAGCGAAGCGACAAGCTCGCTTGAGTCGCGCGATTTGCTCGTCATCAGCGGTTACGGAAATATCCGAGTAGTTACGATTGCTTCATCAACTGAAAAATGATGAAGATTACCCGTAATGCTTCGGGGAAGATGTCACTATCGCTCATACACTAGAGGGCTAGAGGGGTCACAAACTTCTGACTTATTGTTCATGGGTGAGAGACCCTCAAGGGAACCGGAATTATTAAAAAATGGGGGGGGGGGCGCATTTTTTTTTTTTTTTTTTTTTTTTTTTTTTTTTTTTTTTTTTAGCATAGTATGAATTTCTTGCTTCCGGCTTTTGTATCTGTTGGATCTCCTTGGTTGGTCGGGGGAATTTGAATGAATTCCAAAGGATACCCCCTTTGAATAACTTTCAACACCTATTGGTCTTTTGAAATATTGACATTCCTTCATAAAGAGAGTTAAACGATCTCCCACTTGGAGTGTCAGTTCCGCCTTCTTCCAAGTTCCAAACCTCGAGGAGCTGGTCTACGGCTTGTATTGGAGACGTAAAGCGGGCAACACGCTGCTGATTGCTCCCAGATCCTGAACTCAAGCGGGTCCCACGGGGACGTCTGTAGAGGAGATAAGTCGGACGCAGTGATGGAGATGATGAATTTAGTCATTTTAAAAATCAGTGTAAATGCATGTAAGCAAAGAGAGATGTATTACGAATGCCTTACAACTTTTCCTTGATAAAACACAATATTTTTAGTCATTTGCCATTACTAAATAACTTGAATTTATTTTATAAAGGAGATCCTTTTTATTGAGTGGATCAAGAGGGGATGTTTATATATTTCACATTCATATTTTGTTGAATGTTAAGATTTGCAAAATTAAACGATGCATACAGCACACCCAAGAAAATCTTAATGGATGAAACGTACATGATATGTATATGTAAGGTTGTTGCTCCGCGTTAAGTTGGTATTAAGTTCCCGGATTTTATAGATTTTAAATGGCTTTAAATATGTGCCCCCAAGAAGTTATTGTGCTGTCAGTTGTCAATTTTTTTCTTTTGATTTTCCATTTCAATAACCCCGTGGGGATCCGGGTTGTTACAATAGATCTTCCGTACCCTTTGCTTGTCATAAGAGGCGACTAAATGGGGCGGTCCTTCGGATGAGGCCGCAAAATTCGAGGTCCCGTGTCACAGCAGGTGTGGCACGATAAAGACCCCTCCCTGCTCAAAGGCCCTTAGCGCCGAGCATAGGCCTAAATTTTGCAGCCCTTCACCGGCAATGGTGACGTCTCGATATGAGTGAAAATTCGAGAGCGGGATGTGAAACAATATATAATCAATCCATTTCAATATATGCATGGTATAACGTGCATTACCTATTACATCATTCAGTGTTATCTTTCTTTGTGAAAGTTAGTGAGTTATCTTCCCGAAGTAGATATCTTTTTGTGGTTTGTATCGGGTGTTATCTCCTTCATTTTCCCATTTAAGTTGTAAAAATTCCACTTATGTTCTAATTCGTTACACTCAAACGAACATAAATCATTTATAAAATAATAACAACACATAGGTAGAGAAGCGCGCTCGCATAGCAGTTTATTTGGCGATATACAATAGTTTCTTTTTTCCGTATTCTTTACAATCTACAAAACAAAATATCATAGTTTAGATGCATAACTACAATGTATGTAATATGATATAGTGAGGGCGGGTGGGTGGGGGAGCGTGCGACTGCGTTGAGAGAGAGAGAGAGGGCCTTCGAATGCGGTAAAATATTACAAAAGATAAAGCGTGCTTTCTGGAATTGAATACTTGAAGAACAGGTATTCTATTTTTACTTTGGCCAATAAGAATCGTCAAGTAAACACGTGTTCGATAGAACAACGTGTTGTAATCAGTTCAATAAATACACATGTTAAGGTGTTGTGATGTCTTCTCCTCATGTCAATTCGTGGCCTATTATCATGCAAGATTTTATGAAATACTTGTGTATTTATTTATACATATAACCTTGTAAAGTTGTTTTGGCTATTTATAGCATATTTATGTATTGGAAAATTATTTGTACTTGGTAATTTGTGTATAAAATTGAAGTCAGTGAAGTCAAAAGAAATTACAGTAATTGTAATTCATTTTACTCATGCTGTATAGAAAATTAATATTTCATATTGTGATTAAGGGTTAAGTGAGTAATTTCTATGGAACGCTGTTATTGTCCTTTTGGTAGGATAGTTTATTTATCAATATTTTTATTATTTCATTTATTTACCTCACTCACTCGTTCACTTGCTTACTCGGCTACCGGAAACATTCGTACGATCACTTGAGTTTATACGTACTTTAGTCATACACTCGACTTGTCGATAAATAAATAATGTGGAACCATTCACTGTGTTATGTGACTGAGGCTTAGCTAGCTGTTGCAGACAGCATAGTCATTTTCACTATCTTCTGTTATTTTTAATAAGGTGAAATATTAAAAAAAAAACCCAAAAAACAAAAAAACCAAAAAAAGCTTCTTTATTCATTTATTATTTTTTCTAAACAAAAGACCATAATTTAACTTAGATTTATTTTTTTTTAAACTCCGCCTCTGATATAGACATATTTCAGTATATCTAAGAAATATCGTCGAAACGCCTCATCCATTTTCATGAAAACTTTTATTACCGGTACTTTTTATTCCAAATGAGTTCATCAGCAAATGTGAATCATTACTGCAGCTGTGCTCTGCCACACATGCAAGCAGATAATTATACAGTAAGTTTGATAAGAAGTATCACGTACAAGTAAATGGAAATTTAATAGTGTACGATTTCCCACATGTATTGAAATATACATATAGTATTGATCAGAAGTTGAAACAATGAATACTGTATCTGCATAAAGCCTTTTTTATACTGGAATATTGAGGAATATGAACCTTCAGAAAGGACAATCTCCATGGTACATGTATAAAAACAGCTGAAATTTTACAAAATTTTCAATATCAACACACACACACACACACACACACACACACACACACACATGTATAGATAATTGTGTATAATGTTTCATTGTTTAATAAATTTAACATAGTCCTATGCAACATTAAAATTTAAATATGGCACTTTGAAACGGAGAATAGACCTATGATATATTTTTTAAAGATAATCAGAGTTATTTTTTTTTCAAAGTTGGGCGAGGGTCCAAATCTAAGGACGATAACTCATTTCTTACTTCAGCTTTATCAGAAGATGTCTTTCGAAAAATAATGCATTGATACGTAAATTTATGTACTGCGAAAAGAAATAAAGCACAATATACCATGATTTCTGATTAATACTTACATTAACACTGGAGTTCCTTATAATATCCCTACCTGCTCAAAGGCCATAAGCGCCGAGCATAGGCCTAAATAAGCCGCTCACCGGCAATGGCGACGTCTCCATATGATTGAAAAATTCTCGAGCGGGACGTTAAACTATAAATAATCAATCAAATATAACAAACATTTCCGGTAGAAATTTCGCCGAGTCTCGGATAGCTTGCGTTGAATTATTGGAAGCAACGAGATTAAATTTCACTTGGAAGCCCCTGATTTTATACTCTATTTAACACCGATAAAGGATATATTCCGAACACGTTAGTAGGGGTGAACAAATTCATGACGTGATATGCGGCTCAGGTGTCAGATCACGTGAAGAAGTAACTCGTAGGTGAATCTATCATGTCTTAAAAATTACATTAAATGTGACAAACATATGGGTCTCGTCTCGGCGGCAAATTAAACGCACTGCCAGCATGGGTTAACTGAAATCCGAAGATCAACTTGCACTGAGTTGTGTTAAAATCAACACTTATTATCATAAAATGAGCTATACTGTTTTGATAGTAATTATTCTTAATTACATTGAACTTGTTTTTCATTTTACACCTCTTTGTACACAACAAAGTGTAGATACATCTACTCATAAGGAATTATGGTACTGACGAAATATGTGAGTTGTGGGAGGCGCAGGAAATGACGTCACGATTGGACGAAAGGGACACCAAAACTTCCCAATAACGTAAGTATTGTTCAATAAACTAGTTACCATGGTGATTTAATAATGGAAAACAATATTTTTACACCGAGCAATAAATAGGCTATAGATAGCAACAACAAAGAGCGTGGGAAATACCACCACGTCACTTTGGTAAGTAATAGGGTATAGAATTGTACGATTTAAGAACAAAAGGAGTCTGACGTGTGTGCTTTTTCCAACAATTAGTACTTAAAATAGAAAAGTACAAAGAAAGTCATTGAATAATAGTCTATTAATATCGACAACGAAGAACATGGAAAAACCTATGACATCACCATTTTAAACTGTATACAATAAAAGAACATGTTGTTTGTGGGTTTTCCAACAAATGGAATAGAACAGAACAAAGAAAGGTTGCCACCAAACTCATTCAAGCAGAGTCTGAAATGCCATGACATCATATAAGAAATACAATTCACTTTAATAATAGGTAAAGAAAGGAATACAAAGGATCATACGCGCGTCCCTTTCAGGTGTGTTTGTGTGTTGCGTAAATCTTATAATCATTAGGGTATTGAAAGAAGTGAACAAATGGGGTCAAGGTTTAGAACACGCGGAACGAAGCATTTAAATGTAGCAAGGTCATCCTAGACATTGTACAAGTAAAAACATGTCTAAAACGAATAAGTAAACACGTATATTTAAATAGCAAGAAGATACTATCATAACAAGAAGGAGGTATTTAGTGCATCTCCCCAATCAGATATCCAACATGACTATAAATGGTATTATGTGTGGGAAAAGCAACATGGTACAATACAATAAATTGTAGCTAAACGTCGAGTCGGATACAATACCGGTGTAATCCACAGTTTCGTTTACATCAGAGAACAGCAAGCTTCCTCTATTGTTCGAATAACAAAAACACTGATATTCTTTTCCCCAAACATTTATTACTCCTTCTTACAAATGATGTACATACTCGTATTGAAGTTGATTTGATATACACGAAAAGTCCAATATAAACAAGAGGCCTCCGTGGCCGAGTGGCTTGAGCACTGGCCTCAAAATCACAAGGCCTCTCACCTCTAGTCGGCGCGGGTTCAATTCTTGCTCGCGCCGGTATATATAAGAAAGTTTACCAGTTTTCTTTCTTAAGTTCGGTGGTCTCTTCCCGGGTACATTGTATCTGGGTTCTCTTCTCCACCAATACAAACTGGACGCCACCAGATAACTGAAAAATTGTTGAGTGTGGCGTAAAACAATAGACAATCAATCAATCATTCACAAAATTGGCATAGATCAAAGAGTAAAATTTTGACGGCCATTGTAACCCTTAAACGAAGTATTGTTTTTGCGTCTACGACTTTGGGATGGTGATATTTTTTTCTACTCCACTTGGTAAAAGGTTTGGTTCACTTCTTCGTTTAAATCGTCTTTTATGCTGTATATGGGCTGTCTTCCTCTTAAGTGTTTTTCGGATATACCACACATATCTCCCCTGATGACATTTCATGGTATGATATGCTACATTTTAATTTTTTGGGGCAATTCTTTTGTCTGGAGATTGAAGATATATCTCAAATTAAGTTTTTCGTCTTGTCGTGAACGTTGGAGACACGAATGAAGATGCTTTCAGTGGATTGTTACGATTGAATGGACATCACTGCGGGTGACAAAATCAGACTCGGGATGATATTACCATTCAAGAAAGTAGCAGGCTTATTGTATTTATCTCTTATGTCCAGGCGTATATTTTCGAACTCTTGTATTCGCAGCGGTACTGTGTAGGTCTCGTGAAGATTTGATACTTGTTAGACTCCAAATTGACATGTCTCAGTAAGGGTTTCTACTGGTCGCCCACCACAGATGTGTCGCATGCATTAGAGTAGATAAAGAGCTATTTGTCGGTGGTTCTGGCAATGACTGGCATAGAATTCGTTTAGTTCTAGTGTCCACTGTCCCTTAAACGCCAACCAATTCGGCTATGCGACCGTAAAGTCGTTAGGCTTGTTGTTGCCATTCTGTTTAGGAATGAAGAGAAGAGTCTGTCAGTCGAAGGAAACTACAGTCAATCTGCAATGCACTGAAACCAACTCAATAAAATAGGCATGTCTTGGTGGTGGCGCACAGCCATCATCACCACCACCAAGAACAACACCATTACCACCAACAACACCACCACTAACAATAAGTTGTCAAGTACCGGTGATCATGATGTATCCGTCTTGTTGTATTGATTTGTTGTTGTTGCTGGTGTTTTTGTTTTGTTGGTGGTGGTGGTGGCTGTGCGCCAAACGTGGGAAAGCAAGAGCAACAGAGGGCAACTAATATAGATTTTTGATCAATACACATAAATAAAAAAACTATGTAGATTTTAATACATGTGTGAAATTTTCACATGCTCCAGGAAGGACTTTGTCTTCAGTCTTCCTACAAACCGGCAACAAGCAGCGTAAGAGAAATTCTGTTCGTTACAGAAAAATATTGCATGAAATACGGATAAAAATTTGCTGTGATTTAAATTATGAAATTCTTTCAATATTAAGGATTATCTTTCTTATCCATAGCTCTGATCCTTAACCGGATTTGGCTCCAGTATTTTGCATTTCTTGTTTTTTCAGCTCTTCTAAGTTTGATCTTATTTCGGATTTCCAATATTTGTGACTTGAGCATTACTGAAGAGACACTGCTTGTCGACAGGCACATCTGGTGCATAAAAATTGGTACCGTTTATGTTTTATATGTATTCTAGCGAAAAAAAAGAAACCGTGTCTGTTAATAATTTCATTTATGGATTCATATAAATATAAAAAATTACGCTGCGTTATATATACTGGACAAAAAAAGTTAAGGATCATAATTTTGACCTCAAAAATGTTTATTAACCAAATAATTATTTTGACAAATTTTAACATGTATAGTTTCTCCAATGTGTCCTTAACACAATAGATTTACCTGGTTTCATATTGACGTCATAAGTGCACGATTTTTTCGCCCAAACACAAGCAAGGGGTCAAAATCAAAGTGTGCCAACGTGTTTATTGAAATTGAAAAATTGTGATTTTCATTTTATTGTGGGTATTTATTGCTCTAATCGACTCTTAGGTGAACAATTATTGACATTAAAAGCCATGAGGCGCCATTTAACTGCTCTGGAAGCTGGTCAGGCAGTAGATGTGCTTCAAGCTGGCCAAGTCCAGAGAACTATCTCTAGACATTTTAATGTGTCCCAAAGTGTGATTTCAAGGTTGTGGAATCGTTTTAGGCAGACAGGTAATGTTTCTGAGAGACCGAGATCAGGTCGTCCAAGGTCCACAACCGCTGGCCAGGATCGCTATATGTTACTTATGGCTCGTAGACACAGGTTTCAGAGTGTTGTCCAACTCAATACTGACTTTCATGCAGCAAGTGGGGTGCGCATAACACCACAAACTCTCAGACAGAGACTTCATGCTGCTAACCTTCGGGCTCATCGACCTGCTGTTCGTCCCATTTTGAGGAGAAGACATCGTGTAGCACGACTCAATTGGGCTCAAAATCACATAAACTGGCAACTGCGTCATTGGACGCCTGTTCTTTTCACAGACGAGTCACGGTTCTGCGTGGACTTTCATGACGGTCGTAGGCGTGTATGGCGCATGCGTGGAGAGCGGTATGCTGATTGCTGTGTAGCAGAGCATGATCGTTTTGGAGGTGGCTCTGTGATGATTTGGGCCGGAATCAGTATTGGTGGATGTACTGACTTGCACGTGATTAATGGCAATCTTACCGGTGTAATTTACAGGGACGAGATACTGCATCCAATTGTGAGACCTTATGCGGGAGCTATAGGCAACGACTTTGTGTTAATGGATGATAATGCTCGTCCCCACAGAGCACGAGAAGGTAGTGACAGACTACCTTGCTACAGAGACAATTGAATGTATGGATTGGCCGAGTTGTTCTCCGGATTTAAATCCAATAGAACATGCCTGGGACATGTTGCAGCAAGCTGTTTCCAGACGCCCTGTACTTCCGACAAACCGCCAGGAGCTTACGTTAGCTTTACAGCAGGAATGGGCAAGGTTGCCACAAATTGCGTTCTGCAGGCTCATCAGAAGTATGCAGAGGCGTTGTCGTGCCGTTGTACAGGCTCAGGGTGGACATACACCCTATTGATATTGCCTTTATAAAGATTCAATCATTTGTGATGAAATTTGTTATTGTTGCTCATACCGATTTTCAAACTGTTATGGGGGGGGGGGGGGGTTACCTGACAATGGTTGCTCTGGCTGCTTAACGTATTGATGAATTTGTAAAAACAGGTTTAAAATGTATTGTTCGATTGTCGTTGAACATTTTAAGTATATATTTAACATAATTTACTTGGTTTTGTTATGAATAAAATAATTCTGAAATCATGATCCTTAACTTTTTTTGTCCAGTATATATATATATAGATATATAGATAGATGTTTGACATGGAAATCTGTATTTCTGGTGGCTTTGGCACTTGCGACTAGAGTGAGTGAATGATATGCTTTGTCAGTCAAAAAATCAAATTTTAGAGTCGAACCTTCAGGAAATCGACTTCTTCAAAATCTATTGTTTTAAGCCAAAACTCAGCGGCTTGATAAAGGTTGGAATACAATTTTTATTCTTAGATTTGACAGATTCGTAACAGAGCCAAATGATCAGTTGCTGTGTCCATACAGATGTCTAATGATGTACCAAAAAGAACAAAGGAATTTAGACGTCAAAATGATGCTCTGCTCTTTGTATTACATATCAAATGAATTTACATAGACCTGCAGTTAGATGGTTTATTTCTAGATGGATTGTTTCTTCATAAACTATGTCTATGAAAATTCTCCTGGACTATAATTAATGGAGGTTAGAGCTCAAGATACCGGACACATGACCTCATCTTGGACCTGTTTATTGGAATCTCAGTGAGGGAGATTCTTCCAGCAACTCACTGGACGTCTGGGAATACCTTCACATCAGTCTACTTGAAAGAGGTATCTTGGGGGAAGGGAACACTTTGCCAGACCTTCTCTTTTCAAGACAATGAAGTGGGCAAAGAACAGGAACCAGTAAAGGTGAGAAGGTTTTAATTTCTCAAATCCCTACTCATTTTGGCTACAAACTCTGATTGTTGCTAAATATTCGATGCAGTTAAGTACTGATACTGAAATAAACTGTGAGTTTTTAAAAGATAAAACCAGTGTTTATAAGATATTTATATTTACATGCATATTCCCTACCCACCTCCCCTCTCTTAGAGTTTTAAGGGATATATTTTTATTTTTCCCTCACATAAACTGAGTGACCCGGATATCAGGTATTGAAGAATAGGTTAAAGGAAAGATGAGTCCTAAAATTATTCGGGCGTAGTGGTACTTTAAGAGTCAATGACATATTGCTGAATGTTTGATGCAGGTAAGTATAGATCAAATGATCTGTACCTGTGTTGACACAGCAGATGAACACAATACATAAGTTTTCATTCCTTACAAAATCCCCAGACCGTTAAAAAGACTTCTTAAATGATCCGTACCTGTATTGACAAAGCAGTTGAATACACTACATAAGTTGAACTGCGATTTAGTAATACAATCTAGAGATTTTTCATGAACACACACACACACACACACACACACACACACACACACACATATATATATAGTTCTGGCAAATTTTTTTCCGGTTTCCTTCACTTCGAAAGTTAACTTTTCAACGAGTCAAGAAATCCGCGTGATGTAAATCTAAATAAGAATAACTTTAATGGGCGTGAGATATACGTGGCTCAGTTCCATTCGGATGGATTATATTAGAATCAAGTATGCTAATCATTGCTGAACTCATCTTCGGGGAATTTGAACGTGATGCCTAGGGATCTTGTTTCGTTGTTTGTGGCGATCGGCCTGAGCGAACAGAAAGCGAAAGAAACTCTAAAGAATGAAACTGTTACACAGAATCTAAAATCTGCTATAGACCAGGTAAGGTAATATTATCTAGAGTGGTTTTGAAAAAAATAAACTATGTTCATCTGTCACAGTATATCTATATATACTCTGCAAAAAAAGAAACGCATAATGGATTTTTTAAGATTTTAGTAGATGTATTTTGGATTATGATTTTACAATAAAAAATGTAGATATTCACTAGAATTGTTTCAATTGAAAAAAATTACAGTCCAAACCTTAGAAATTGGTGAAAAAAAGTCAGATCATCACAGTTAAGAACACTTCCTGTCACGTTTAAGTTAGTACCGTGTATGACCACCTCGAGCTGCCAACACAGTTCTGCATCTCCTTGGCATAGAGTCAATCAATGTTCTTACGTCATTGCGTGGAATTGTTCGCCATTCCTGTTGTAACATTTGACGGAGCTGATCGAGGGTCTGAGGCGGAGGTTGGCGCAGGCGCACACGTTTATCCAGTTGGTCCCATAAGTGTTCAATCGGATTCAAATCCGGTGATTTGGAAGGCCATGGTAGCACATTAATGTTGTTCTGCTGAAGGTAGTCAATTGTTAAGCGGGCTGTGTGAGGCCTAGCATTGTCATGTTGGAATAACTCAATGGTTAAATTGCACACGCACACGCACACACACACACACACGGGTATATATATATATATATATATATATATATATATATATATATATATATATATACTGAAACAAAAAAGTTTAGCAACTACAAACCCGATCATCATGGCAATTATAGAAATCGTTTTTCCACCGCGCCTTTCCTTAAAACGTATCGCTGGAGTTGTTTAACATTAAATCTACCCAATCACAGTCATGGTCGACTGATTTCATAATGTTGAATCGTAGCACGTGCAGAAAAAATACCGACCCGTAAATGTGTATTTCTCAATGGGTATAAGCATACGTAGCTGAATAAAAAGTATTGGTTGTGTCATGGTTATGAAGACTTAAGGACTGAATAGAAATTTGGTGAAATTTTGATATGGGCCGTCGCAGAAGCCTTGCAGATAATGATCGCCATAGAGTCATTGGCATGGCAGACGCTGGTATGAATATTGCTGCTATTGCTGTGCAGTTTAATGTCCATAAAACTACTGTGTATCGATTAATCAATCGTTACCGGCAAACTGGGTCAGTTGAAGACCGTCCGAGGTCGGGGAGACCGAAAAAGTTGACTCCGCGCGAAGAACGATACATTCACATGACGTCAAGGAGGGAACGATTTTTTTCAGCAACCCGCATTGCTGACCGGTTAAGAGCAGTATCTGGTACCCGAGTATCCGCAGAAACCATCCGTAATCGCCTACGAAGTCAGGGTCTTAAAGCACGAAGACCGCACAAGGGGATGGAGCTAACAGTGCACCATAAACTGCAAAAGTGGCGATGGGTAAACCAACGTTTGAATTGGAACATTCGAAACTGGCAGTCGGTACTGTTCTCCGACGAATCGCGTTTCAACTTGAAGTTTGCTGATGGCAGAATTCGAGTATGGCGCCAAAAAGGTGAACGGTTTCATCAAAGGTGTATTATGCAGAAAGACAGATTTGGAGGGGGTAGTTTGATGGTCTGGGGAGGAATACATTACCATGGAAAGACTGATTTAGTGATCATTCGTGGCAATTTAAATGCCCAGGAGTATTGTGATAATGTTGTTAGGCCTGTGGTTCTTCCCTTCTTTGCAGCCAGACCAGCTTTCCAGTTCCAACAGGACAATGCTCGCCCTCACACAGCCCGCATCACAACAACTCTCTTACAAACCAACAATATCAATGTTATGTCGTGGCCCAGTCGATCCCCAGACCTAAATCCCATTGAGCATGTGTGGGATTTGTTGAATAGGCGCGTGAGGAACAACAATGTCAACATTAACAATCTGCACGAACTGAGAACTGCGTTAATTGCTGAATGGAATGCGATTCCGCAGAGACAGATTAAAAAAATAATCCGGGGAATGAGAAAACGATGCAGGGCCGTCTCAGACGCGCGTGGAGGATGGACAAGATATTGAATTTTGTACTTATAAACGAACATCTTTATTATGACAGTTATTGTGCTCCATACAACAGAAAATGTTGTTACAATATGTGCATTAATTGGGACCGTTCCTTTATTATGGGTGTTATAACTCCTATTTACAAGATATTTCACCAGTACTGCTTTACATTCAAGAACACTTTCTGTTATAAAACAGAGTATCCATTTGTTGCTAAACTTTTTTGTTTCAGTATATATATATATATATATATATATATATATATATATATACATATATATATATAATACACATGCATTTTATTCCAACGTTAATATCCAAATTTAAGGCATATGTAGCTTTAACCACATGGTTCCCGCAACCACAGACATCTGAAGTAAGATACTACTACACCCCCTCCCCCTTCTGATTTTCTTTGGCAGCGATAATTTCTCCAACATGTGTGCACTCCCTGTCTGTCTCATCCCAATTTCAATTTATGTGATCGTGTTACGCTGTATGTTTTAAAGATTGGCCTTCTACCGGAGTAGTGATAAAAAAACAACAGAATTCTGCGCCAAATTTTACTTTAGCGCCTTCCCAGGAAAGTCGAAAGGGGCACTAAGACTGTTCAATCACGCGGGTATTTTTCAATAACCTGGTTACCGTGGTGATTTGATAGTAGAAAACAATATCACTTTACCATATATCATATTTTCTATGTATTTAAATTTAGTTTGCAGACAGACATAAGACGAAACTTAACTTGACTGGAGTATGAATTCCATTATTCCCCATTATTCCGCTATAAAGGATAAAATAACACTGAACTGTGATCTTTTACGTGTTGAATAAATTTACAATTATTGAAATACATGATAGCGGATAAAGCGGGAATCATACTGAACATAGCAGAACCCATCCAACCAAAACTTATACAAGTAAGGTCTTCAAAACATTATTATGGAGTATTGACAATGTTAGCATCAGTCAACACACACACACACACACACACACACACACACACACACACACACACACACACACACATATATATATATATATATATAAGCATGTCCGAATCGACACGGATATTTAAATTTATTTCCTGTATGAATGCATTACTTTATTTTTTCGTCGTATATGTATTCGATGTGATTTACCATCATAAAAAAGATACAGATTATTTGTCAGATATGTGTACTTTGTGCTAACAAATAAGAAACCCTTGTTTTCTTTAATAAGAATATAGCAAATGACACGGTGGTAAAAATCAAGTGAAATTTTGTATGTCATGAGTGTTGACCCATGGATTAAATTTCAGGGGCCAGTGTAACCACTTCAAAAGATACTGTGTATTGCGCCCACGGCCTTTGGTTGTTAGCATCTTTCCTACTTTGAACACACTCCTTTTCCTCGCGTCAACTTTCTGCAATTCTGATTGGTAAAACGTTCCCTTAATATTTTTGTTTAAATAGTCTGAGAGTCTGTATATTGGAAGTTCTACTCACAAGCACTTTTCAGAAATTAGGAAATTTCTTCCTACCACTTCTCGTCGTGTTCAGGGGTAAAAACGTTCCGCAAGTGACTGATGTACATCTGTTTTCCGATGTTTAATCTGAAGGGCTTCCTCCGTCGTTTTGTTTTCGATATGATAGGTGTCTTCTTTGGTCAGTACACCCACCACCACATAGTTTTGTAGGACTGAAATAAGAAGCCTGATTATTAAGTACGTGATTGAAGGATGCCAAAATATCATAACAGACAACAAAATAGATTTACAAAATATAGCATACATCATAAATTTTCCATACAATATTTTCACCACAATGATAGCAAACACGATGGAACTGTCTCACCTTGAAATCTGGTTGTTTTTTTTGTGAACTTCAAAAGCCTTTTTTGTGGTGAAGCAATTACATGTCTACCATCCTATTTATATTATCCATCGTTTTTCCAAACACAAAATTTTCATGAGTTTGTCGATATATCTCAGTAAACTTGAAATAAAAGACACCACAGAGTTTTCCACATCTGCTCCGTACTTAGATATTTTTATTGGAAATAGATGCCAGCGACAAACAACCAACTCAACTTTATGACAAACGGGATGATTTCAATTTCGCCATCGTCAACTTCCCTTATTTATGTGGCAATATTCCATCATCACCTGCATATGGTGTTTATATCTCCCAAAGGATTCGATACGCAAGAGCTTGGTCTGCATATGGTCACTTTTTAAATCGAGGCAGGCTACTGACAAAGAAGTTGATGTTACAGGAGTTTATACAATCTCATCTAAAGTCAGCATTTCGCAAATTTTATGGTCGTTATAACGATCTAGTTTGCCAGTACAACTTACCATTAAGTCAAATGCTGACTGATGTGTTTCATACCAATTGTTAGGCCGTTCTTGGCACACTGATTCTGACTACGGATTGTTCCGTTTACCTGATCGGAATATAGGCCTCACGTCGGGTGTGACCGGTCGACATGGGATGCTTACTCCTTCTTGGCACCTGATCCCACCTCTGGTATGGCCAAGGGTCCGTGTTTGCCAATTCTGATTTTTAATGTGGCATGTATTTGAATTTTCTATGAGATTGGATACTGTTAGTTATCTTGACTTTTTTATTTAAAAGTCTTTTTCATATTCGCTTTTAGCTTCATTCCTCATACTTGTAAAATACATGCAGAACTTCAACCAAATCTACCGGTCGGGGTAGCTCAGTGGTTAGAGCATTCGCTTCGTAACCGGGAGGTCCTGAGTTAAAGCCGCACTCGCGCCATTGCCGCGTAAAACCTAAGACGTAAACATAAGTAGTAGTTGCTCCTTCGCCAAACGCTCGGCATATAGAAATGAGAATCACGGGTCTTTCGGATATGACCTTAAGAACGGAGGTTCCGTGTCGCGGCAGGCGTTGGCACGTGAAAGAACCCTCACTGCTACGGCCCTGAGCGATAATCATAGGTCTAAATTTCTGGTACTTCATTTATATTTGGTGACGTTTCAATATGAGTGAAAATTCTCGACGGGACGTAAAACATACAATGAATCAATCTGTTAAACAGGAGCTTTGTTAGAATTTAAAAACTCTATGGATTTTTGTTAATTGCAAACCTAGAGAAAGATACATATGAAGATTTCGGTAATGGACTACGTAATTCTTCTTATCATAGAAGTTGGGAAGGAGTTTTGCTACAACTGATAGCTGTAAGTCCAAGATCAGTCAGTAATGACTGCTGGTAGGGAGATACCATTTCTGGCTACATTTGCAAAGGTTCGGGAGTTAAATAGTCGTTGTGGTGGTCATGGAGGTGTTGCTGATATTCCAACTTCAGCTCTAGAATGAAACTTTCATCACCGTCATCTGGTATTGAGGTCACGTCAAAGTTACTGAAGTCTTCCTCGAGTCGACATTCGAAGTCATGAGTGGGTAGTGACTGACTCATGGCTCACCTATAAAGATTCTTAGCATCCAGATAGATGGTGTAATTGGATGATTTTTCAGGGTCAATCATCCATGGTAGGAGTTGTTGGCCTTGGCATGACTCTTAGTGATTGATAATATACCACTTCACAATCCCTTTTCGACAAACAAACGAATGTCAGGATCGGTCAGAATGCTCCAGTTCAAACGTTATTTTTAAGGCAGACTGCCACTAAAGAACCGGAGAAGTATAGAAATGTGCGGGGTATAACCCGTACGGTAAATGTCCATGCATAGATTCCGAAAATTCTCGAAAACATCGGCAAGGAGATGAACATCATTTCTGACATAGAGATCGTGGTATTGACCGAAATGCTTGATGTTAAATGCATTTCACACGGTCGCTACATGACGATAACCGTCCTCGGAAATGCTCTTTTCTTCGAGATCATTGTTAAAAGCATTTTGGGGTGGAAGCGAGCATTGTTTAAATTTGGCGAATGAATTCATATATTGATGTGATATATTGATTCCGGCAGCATATTCTTATCTTCGTTCCCAGGACGTATCCCTCGAACATAAGACAGCAGATATTTAAAATTTCTCAAATCTGTTGTAGCCATATTATTGACGAGTTTCTCCAAGGAGGTACGAAGGAACTGAAAGAAGTAGATGAAATCCAGCTTTCCCAGAGAAAACAAGATATATTGCTCATGGTTTTGCGGGATGCAACTGATTCGTGCTTCATTTCCCCCGATTGCCGACATGATGAGATGAGCATGGCAGAATAATCAATATGCTGATGGTGGCAAGAAAACGGATTCTTTCCCTTAGTTTCAAATTCAGATTGCAGATATTATAAGCTGCTCCCTGGAATTTACCAATTATCGCAGATTAATTCTTTTCCGAATATGACACAAACTGAGTCGTCTTTGAAAGTTTTTTTTTTAAATCTTCGTCTGTCATCGTCATTTTCTTTGGATGATGAAAACTATAAAGAAGACGTTCTTTTAAACACTCATGTAGCATAGGGACTTCTATAGGTCACGCGGTTTTCTGCGAGGTCCTCTGCAATGCCCACAACTTTGTAAGTATGTCCGGAGAGTATATGTCTTGCCAGCGTTATGATAGAAGGACTTTCTGGGTTAGGTTAGCAGCCGTATCTTCTCTCGAGTATGCACTCAAAATCGCCATATACCACGTAGGGGACTTTCAGCTGTTTCGAGAAGTCTATGTACTCAAGCGATTTATTTTCCTCGGAAGGCATTTCCGTTGGTTATGTACCATACACTTGATGGTAAGGTACGTGTTTCTTCAGAAGATGTTTCTTTTGTAAATCCATGAAGACAGTAGTGGCATTAGAAATGTTGGTTGTTATCACCATTCTGATGTCTTCCATGAATCTGTCAAAGTTTTAAATCCACCAGTAGTGAGAGTTGTCTCCCTTAGAAATAACAACCAGATTTATATGACGGACATTTCTTCCTTTCGTTAGTTGAAGCGGATAAACTTCTCCCTTCTCATAACCGAAAACGTTGGTGAAAATAGTTCTTTCTTTCCAATTTGGATGTCACAAAGGGGAGTGGGAATAGAAATTTTGTGAAATCGAGTTCTGCTTGGTAGGCCGTATAGGTGTTCATTCTGTTTGGATGTCCATAAAGCTCTGATGTCGATAATGCTCTGCTGTGGGATGAAGGGCCGCTAACACCGACCACACAAAGCATTTGCATCGGTGTTTTGAACGTTTACGATGGTTTTCTAATTGGCTAGTTTTGCTGGCATAGGTAGAAAACTGGATCCCTAGATAGCTGATATTTGATCACGTGTATGTTATTTTATCTGAAGTCCAGCTGCTACCCTCCCCTTGAAACTCTATGAAAGCAGTAAATGTCTTGATACTTTCTTGTATCAATGAGCCGATGTCTCCCTTTTTCAAAACGATGTGACTTCGTCCATCAAAGTAGGATTCCGTTACCTCCAATTGACCGCCCTTATTCTTGGAAAATCAGGCCTGTGTAGATATTATATTGATTGCAAACTCATTAAAATTACATTTATCGGATACATTCATAAAATCATAAATCATCGTTTAGAAGAGAAATTATAAACATGATTTAAGAGAAATTATAAACATGATTTAAGAAGATTAGAATATAAATGTTACCTGTAAATTCACATAAAATTTGATTCTGTGTCTCTTGATTACTGTTCCTCTTAGTATTGATCTGATTTCCTCTTCTCGAAAGTTTAGAAAAGTCAAAGGGCCGTATCTACTTTGGTCATTGACAGGGATAGCTATTTTCTTGAGATCGCCACCTATAACCTCTTCCACATTGGTACAAACTTCTAAATATTTGCTGACTTCTAGATTATTTGAATATGTCGTCTTGTTGCCATAATCTACATTTGTCTCTCCAGTCTGTTCATAGGTTTCCAAATATTTTGTGTGGTGTTTTCTTTTGTGTCGTAGATGGTTATCTACCCTTGAAAAATTTGTTCCGCGCCATTGACAGTTTAGTTCTTAGCATCTGTGAACCATCCTCTAATGTGGCGTCGGTGGCTTAGTGGATGGGCTGTTATACCCTCAACCGAAAGGTTGTGGGTTCGAGTCCTGGCCGCGGCAGGACCGACGTTGTGTCCTTGGGAAAGACACTTTACTCAAATTTCCTCACACCACCCAAGTGTAAAAGAGGTACTTGGCTATAGACAGTGAAAGATATTGTTTGAATGTTAGTGCTCTAGCTCCTTAACGGCAGCTTGCACTGAGAAAGCTCTGGAATGTTATAGGTTCTGCTGGGGTAATAATGTATTGTGAAGCGCTTTGAGAAGCATATGCTGGGAAAAGCGCTATATAATAACCAATCATTATTATCATTATAATTATTATGATATCGTTGTAAATCAGATTTCCTTTCGAAGGACTCTCGTCACATTTCACTTGTGTACGAAGCCGATGTTATTATGATTGCTACGAAAAATACCGTGACTTACTCATGTATACTTACTTAGCATTCGATAAGAAAATCTTTTTTATTTTTTTTTTTTATATATACACAACGCTTTATCTGCATTATCTGCTTGTATAAAGTTTACATCATAAATTGCATTATAAACTGATATTCTGTGTACGTAATCAATACTATCAAGATATTTAATAGTTTATTCATATTTGTTTTTTTAAAAAATGTACGAATTGTCAAAATAGATATAACGTCTTTTACAACTTAATTTACCTGTAATTTGTATCGTAACAAATTAAACTTGGATATCTAAGAATGAAAATAAACTTGGCTGTTTTTTGTAATAATAACATTCGATAGGCTTTAAAACCACACATTGAATTATTTGATATAGGTTATGATACGAGAGCAAGTCAATAAGTAACCAGCTTAACTTATTTCCGGGTGAGATACACCGATGAAATTGCCCTCTCAGTGTGATGCACTTAAACCAACAGTGTTCAAGTGCCATCAGCCCAGAACTGAAAAAGTCAGGGTCCTTTCCATTGACCAACTCCTCAACTGCCGTCACGACGTCTTCGTCAGACGCCCCGTGGTGATCCGGGTTGTTAGAATAAATCCTCAGTACCCCTTACTTGTCGGAAGAGGCGACTAAATGGGGCGGTCCTTCGGATGAGACCGCAAAAACCGAGGCCCCGTGTCACAGCAGGTGTGGCACGTTAAAGATCCCTCCCTGCTAAAACGCCGAGCATAGGCCTAGATTTTGCAACCCTCCGCCGGCAATGGTGACGTCTCCATATGAGTGAAAGATTCTCGAGCGGAACATTAAACAATATATAATCAATCAATCAATCTTCGTCAGACCGGAAATGGTGTCCACGGATATCCTTTTTCTAGTTTGGAAATAGGAAGAAGTCGCTAGGAGCTAGGTGAGGCGAATAGGCAGGATGTAACATTAATTCATACCCGTTTTGCTCAACAGCATCAATTGCAACTTTGCAAATTTGGATTATCTTGTTGTCCTGTTGCATGTTTAGAATTTACCTCGGCGTTTTTCACGGGTGGCAATTCTCGGCTGATCTAACAAGTTTGCATAGTACACCGCAGTTATTGTACTTCTCTTGGGTAAAAAGTCCAATGTAATAACGCCTTTTGCGACCCAAAATACTGTGGCCATCACCTTGTCAACAGGTGGTTGAGTCTTGAACTTCTTTGGCCTCGGGAACCCCGGTCCTACCCAATAGCGATTATGAGCTTTATTCTCTGGCTCATAATAGTGAACTCAAGTCTCATCTACAGTCACCAGACACAAAAGAAAATCATCTTTTGACTTAATACGCTTCAACAAGACGCTACATATTGATGCTCTGGTTGCCATTTGCTCATCGCTAAGGGGTATGGGGACCCAACGGGCTGTTAGCTTCCGCATACCTAAACCTAAACGAACATGTAAGATTGTTGAAACTCTCCCATGTGAAATGCCTAATGCCTGTGTTATTTCTTGTACTTGAAATCGCCTATCAAAGTATACCACATCCCGAACTTTGTTCTCCATTTCTTCGTCGATGGCATCCAGTGGTGTCCACACCTGGCTTCATCTTTTAAAGACGTTCTACCGCGTTTGAATTCCCCTACCCAGAATTTAATCTGAGCATAAGATGGTGCAGAAGGCCCATAAACTGGCCATTTATGTTCTTGTCTGCTTTACCTTTTAAATAAAAGTACTGAATTACAGCAAGATACTCAACTTTAGATAAAAAGTCTTTGCATTACCAGCCATGTCTGACATGCAATATCCTATTAAAGAATGACTAGATATGCGTGCAATTTTGTACCCAGGTATAAAATGTGTATTTATACAAGGCTTGGAAATCGTGACTGTCTCGGTCAATTGGAAATGAGATTTGCTGGTTAATTATTGATTCGCCCTCGTATCACTGCTTTTCAACGTTTTAATACCCCTGAAGAAACACTGTAATATGTTACTCGTGACGTAGTTATAAAATAATTCTACTTCATTGCACCACTTATTTCCATCTAATCCTATTCATGAAAATCTATTATTCTGTTCGCGCCTTTTAAATGAAATTGTTATCTGTGAACTCTAGTTTAGAAAGTAACACGTTTTTGGAGAAATTGATTATTTAAGATGTCCGAACGTAACTAAACATGTATGAACAAGCAAAGTGAAAAAATACCAGGAGTGTCTGAACTCGACTCAAAACATAAATAAAATTTTATCATTTATAATTCAAGAAGTTATGAAGCTACTTTAAGATAATTTGTGTTGCTTTAAGATGAAATTCACACTAACAATCCAATAGGAACGTGTATGTGAATGGCTGCGTCGTGCTTTTACAGGCTAAGATGGACACTTACCACTTACAAAAAAAAATTGCTGAACTTATCAATAGCTTTCTATAGCAAGACCTTTTATAGATAATACTGTCCCATTTATAAATTTCACTTTCCCAAGATTTAGAGGGCAGTCACGAGTTAATGATTCTTCTGTTTATCCAATCACCTTTAGAAAGAAAGACAATGTTTTCCTAAGATGGATAACTAAATAAAAATTATATTATTGAATTACTTTCATGTGATAAGTCAGTTCTGGTCATTTCTACTTTATAAAGGATTTCATTATCCCCATTAATAAGATTTAAAGGCCTTTCACGGTTTAATCTCATAGCAGGTTTCCCAAATAAATATAAAGAGATAATGATTGATTGATTATATATTGTTTAACGTCTCGCTCAAGAATTTTTCACTCATATGGAGACGTCACCATTGCCGGTGCAAGCCTGCAAAATTTAGGCCTATGTTCGGCTCTTATGGCCTTTGGGCAGCGAGGGATCTTTATCGTGCCACACCTGCTGTGACACGGGGCCTCGGTTTTTTGCGGTCCCATCCGAAGGACCGCCCCATTTAGTCGCCTCTTACCACAAGCAAGGGGTACTGAGGATTTATTCCAACAACCTGGATCCCCACGGGGCAATAGATAATGAAATATAATACAAAGATATTGTTTTCTACCATTAAATCACAATGGTAACTAGTTTATTAAACAATACCAATGAGATTGATCAGTCTTGGTGCCCTTTTCGTCCAATCGTGACGTCATTTCCTGTGCTGTAGTAAAATCTGGAGTAGGACTTTGTTATTACTTACCGGTCAATCTCAGAAGCGTGAAATGATTATACAAATCGAAATTGAGATGAGATAGACAGAAAAAAACACATTTTGAGGAAGTTATGTCCGCCAAAAATCAGAAAGGGAGGGCTGGCAGTATCCATACTTCATGTGCCTGTGACCGCGACCTGTTAAAACTGTACAACTCAAAATTAATATACAGGTCTGAGTGAATGTGTAAAATTGAGATCATTTACTCACTCAGTTTCCTAGCATCTATATCCTATGTGATGAAAATAGGGAATTGGCATTTGTAGAGGCCTCGTTTATGCTTTGAATATTTAAAATGTGTCCTGTAAATTACAGACAGTTGTTGGAAGATTATGAGAGTGCAATCATTAATATGGATAATGATATTTGTCTCAGGCAGAGAGGGTGGCCCAGGGACAGGTGGACAAAGACATTGGAAAACTGCTGTATAACATTGCCACCAAGCTGAAGGCTCAGATAAAGAACCACCAGGCTATGATAGTGGAGTACGTTGTCACACGCAAGATCACCACAGAAATACAACTCAATGGTTCGTGTTATATAAAGTAATAGCTCAATGAATTATTACATGAACAGAGCTTATGGATCCAGCAAAGTTTCAAAGAGTGAGTGAGGTGCAACGTAAGTTTGTACCTTTTCCACTTCCCTCTAAGGGGACAATGGTAAAAATGACAATTTTGTTGAAAATCATCTACCAAAAGATTGATGCAGCCCTTGTAATCACCCCTAAATCTGCCATTGCAGCGTAATGGTTTTGACATTTACAAAAATATATCTCAATGGGTCATGTGCAGAAATAAAATGGTTTATTACATGTAATGATATACAATTCAATGGTTTGTTACAGGTACAGAAATGCATCTCATTGGTTGTTACACGTACAAAAATGCATCTCAGTGGTTTGATAAAGTACATATATGCATCTCAATAGTTGCTACATGTAGAGATATACATATCAATGGTTTATCACATGTACTGATATACATCTCAATGGTTTGTTAATATACAGACATTTATTTCAATAGTTTTTTTTACATATATACAAACGATATCTCAATGGTTTAGTACGTATTGCGGGAAGCGTTGGTACGTTAAATAATCCTTACTGCTACGGCCCTGAGCGCTAAGCATAGTTCTAAATTTTTGATACGTCACTTACAGCTGGTGACGTCTAAATATGAGTGCAAATTCAATATTTTTTACAGTACAGAAATATATCTCAATGGTTTGTTACATTACTGATATACATTTCATTAGTTTGTTACATGTAGAGATCTACATCTCAATGGTTAGTTACATGTAGAGATCTACATCTCAATGGTTAGTTACATGTACAGATATACATCTCAGTGGTTTGTTACATGTACAGATATACATCTCAGTGGTTTGTTACAATAAGACACACAGACTTACAGATACTTCACATATGTTCTGGTACTCGGACTACCTTTAACATTATCCTTTATCTCTGATAGACAGAGGTTAGTAAACTGGTTTTAGTTATTTTTAACTTTTTTTATTGCCTTACAGCTGCTTTGGACTATCTGTTACACCACCCCCTACCTCCAGTGGATAAGGTGAAGTTTGAGGAGGAGAGTGGAGTGGGCGTGGTCATTACGCCTAATCAGGTGGAAAAAGCGGTGTGATTGAGCTCTTATTTCATAGAAAGGGGGGATCTACAAGATGATGTAGAGAGTGTTAAGTATTGGAGGTGTACAATATGACAATACGTCGATTGTATGTATGAATCTGCATGAAACGTCAATCGTATCGTAAGAATATTATAAGATATTATAATATCTCATGAATCTGGAATGATTTTGAGTGTGACATAAGTTTAAAAAAATGTTATTTTTCTAGTAATTTTCATAAATACATTTAGCACACTACATATTAAATTATACAGTAGACTCTGTGATTTTATTTTGAAAGTAATACTAAATATACAACAAAATAAACAACAGAAATCTAAGACAATTCAAAGGGATATAGACACGACTTAAATTGATAATTTTCAAATTTTATCTTTACATTTTTAGTGTTTACAATGCTTAACTAATATATTTCTAATGATCAACCAAACTGTTGAGTTGAGTTACAAGGAAGATACAATACTAACATTTCTTCGTTATGTAAACAAGGCTCGTGTCATGTTTTTGTTAAATGTAGATTGCGAGTTAGAAAATACCATGTTTAAACCAAATGAGATGTGGCAACACTAGAAACTATATATATATATATATATATATATATATATATATATATATAAACAAACACTCTAAACACTTTTCTGAAATATTTCGACCGTGTTACCGGTCTTCATCAGTCGTGTTTATTGATCATAGCAACGTAACACAAGACTACATGCACAAAGTACTATGACGTCACAAAATGTATTAGAAATGAAACGTAACGTCATAGTTGATGTTGCGGGTAAAACATATGGAAAAAGGCAAGAGCCCTCAAAAAGGATATCTGTCCAATTTCAAAAATATACGTTAAATAAGGTACCAAGACTGTACACAAAGAAGTTAGTTTTTAGCCGAAGTGAAAAACAATCAGATACATTCAATTATTTCTCAGTAATGTTATATACTTATAAAGGCTAAAGCCGTAAATATATATGTAAAGGTAATAATACCAGTTTAAGAGTATATATATATATATATATATTTGTACATGCATCATGTATATATTATTAAAAAATTGTAATTAAAACATCTGCTTTAAACAAAACTTGTACTACTATGCTTAACTTATGTAAAAACATGTCACGAGATTTCTATCTGCCATGTAACTCGACAACTGATATTCAAATTTTGTTGACCTTTAGAGATACCTTAATTAAGCATTTTAAACATTAAAAATGGAAAAATAAAATTTAAACTTTCTAGCTTGAATCCTGTCCATGCCCTTTTATTATATATTATTGGTATTAGCCATTGAAAGAGTATTATTATTAGTCATTATGGAGAGGGCTCATATAGACAATCGCTTGCTCAATCAAATTATGTTTTCAACATAATAAAATATTGTTTGAATTAAATTAGTCATTAAAAGTGTATTGTATATATAATTTTATATATCAATTTATACGTGTATTGCAAGTAAATTTAAAGGGTATGTTAAATTTTGTTTTTCAACTAATTAATAATTCATATATACTATTATAGTACCTGTGTTTTTTTTTTCAGGTAGAGGAGGTGATAACAAAATACAAGTCGGCTTTGCTTGAGAAGAGGTACAGGTTCAACATAGGGATGTTAGTTGGTAAGGTTTTGCTTACTCAATCTGTCTAACTAAAGTATCATGATGGAAAGTTGATACAAAACATAAAGATTAGATCTGTTTGTCCACTCTGGAATTTACTGTAGTCTCTTTGTACTGCATGCTGTGAAGATCCTAGGCTTCATGACTTAAAACTGAGAATAGGTTCAATCAAGTTTTCAAATAGGTATATTCGATAGAAGATGTATTTTAGTAAAAAAATCATGATGAGATTTGATTTTGGAATAAAATTTAGAATATCAGAAGATTTGTGTGATTTTAACAAGTCAGGGATACAATATATAATTTTCATTTAGCCTATTCTCTGTTGATGGTAACGGAGTCCGTATTGTCTGAAAATAGTGTTATTAGGAATTGATGAAGTAAAATGATATCATATGAGCTTTTTTCAGATATTAAAATAAAATTGTTTTTTTTTATCTCAATTGCAGACACACTAATTACTGTATATATATAAAACTTAAACGGTACCAATTTTGATGCACCGGATGCGCATTTCGACAAATAATGTCTCTTTAGTTATGCTCGTCAAATATGCTGGAAATCCTAAATAAGAACAAACTTGGAAGAGCTGAAAGAACCAAAAGTACCAAATAGTGGAGCCAAATCCTGCAAAGGATCACAGTTATGCAGTTATCACAGCAATTTTTTTTTATCCGTAATTCATGCTAGTACCGAAGTACTTAGTAAATAGGTTGGTGAATACCCTTGGGGACTAACAGTCTACCAGCAGAGGCATCGACCCAGTGGTTGTAATATAAAACATAAACGGTACCAATTTGATGCACCATTCCTTACACATGTTCTAACAGAGTGTAAGCTCTTTATAGCTTACCTTACAGGCGTTGTAGTACAATTTACACTCCTTACATACAGTAATTCTTTGCCAAATGTGCTAGTGTAGTGCATCTTACCTTTTTAATCAACTCCTCTGAAGTTTGGTGACAGTTTAAGGATATAAAAAGGTTAGCACCTCTGAGTTGCACTGCTGATAATTTATTATGGTTTTCAGGAGAAGCAAGGTCAAAACTAAAATTTGCTGATGGCAAGAAAGTCAAGAACGAGGTGGACATTCAGGTTCTGGATCTGCTGGGTCCTAAAAAGGAGGCTGACCTCGAAAAACCAGCCAAGCGAAAGGTAGGAGAACCAGTCAATTAACTGTTAGGAAAACCAGCCAAGCATTTGGTTTTGAGACGAGCCAAACAATAGGCATATGTACACGTATGAGATAAAATTAACGATCAGTATGAGATCTAATAAATCCTAAAAGGAAGGCTGATCACAAAAAATCATCCAAATGAACAATATGGCAATTATCTAAACAATCATTAGAAGATATACTGGTCCCGAAAACCTAGGTAGATCTCTTGTAATCTCTGATTGATTGATTGATTATTTATTGCTTTCCGCCACACTCAACAATTTTTCATAGATCTAGTGGCGTCCAGTTTTTGTTGGTGGAGGAGAGAACCCAGATACAATGTACCTGAGAAGAGACCACCGACCTTCCGCAAGTAAACTGGCAAACTTGCTCACATAACACCGCGGCCGAGATTCGAACACGCGTCGACAGAGGTGAGAGGTTTTGTAACCACTCGGCCACGGAGGCCCCTGCTTGTAATCTTTGAAGCAAAATATATGAGATGTACTAAGTATCATAAATTAATTAATCGTATTTACTGTAATACACAGTCATTAAAAAGTCTACATGTAAAAGGCACATATTTGTGTTTGAGGATTATTCAGTTGAAGCTGATATTAAAGTATAAAAGAGAGAATCTTAAATAAATAAATAATCAGAAAAACAATTTTTATATTTGAAGGCTGCAAAAGACCAGAGCAACAGTGGGGCCAAACAAGGGGAGAAAAAGGAAAATCCATCCACAGAGAGCTGTATGTGTCATTAATTTTATCGTGTATTAAATACTATTGTTTATCTGAATTAATAATTCAACGGTGTCATCCACAGAGTGTATGTATCACTAAGTCCATTTTGTATTTCGTACTATTGTTAATCTGAATTCATCATCTGAAAGTACTGTCCCCGGAGAGTTGTGTGTGTATAAAGTCCAACTCTAAGTGTTCGTTTTGAGAGAATTAACTATGCCTTTTCTATCAAGAGTTTTGTGGTATGTTGGTAGTGCCATTAAATGTCCTGTTTTCTTTTACAGTTGTGGATGAAGACGGGAAAATGAAAAGCTTCATGAAGATTATGGGCCAGGCTATGGAATTCCACAAAATAGGTATAGAAAAGATATCCAGATACCCTCGTATATCGAATACACATCCGGGTATATAGAATACACATACAGGTTTAGAATACATTGAAGAATAGATTGTTGATTGATTGATTGTTTGTTTTACGTCCCGTCGAGAATTTTCCCCTCATATTGAGACGTCACCAACTGTAAGTGAGGTACCACAAATTTAGACCTATGCTTAGCGCTAAGGACCGTAGCAGTGAGGTTTCTTTAACATGCCAACGCCTACCGTGACACAGGACCTCCATTTATAAGGTCATATCCGAAAGACCCGTGATTCTCACTTCTGAATGCCGAGCGTTTGGCGAAGGAGCAATCACTACCTATTTTTCGTCTTAAGCTTGACGCGCCCATATCACGAACGGGGCTCGAACTCACGACCTCCCGGTTACGAAGAGAACGCACTAACCACTGAGTTACCGCGGCCGGCCGGAAGAATAGAACACACATCCAGGTATGAAATACACATCTAGGTGATTGCGCCCACGAGAAAAGGGCCCTTATGGCATTTTTTACTCATTTTCACTTTTTGGCAGATTCAGATAGAGAATAGGTAAAATATTTAAAATATGAAATTTTATGTCTCTCCTCCACTTCTAAGTCGTATTATTTTGCATTTGAAGCACTGATAGATGTTCTATAACATCAGCGTAACGTTATGACGTTCTGAACGTCATTCCAGACAACTACACTCAAATCGGCAAGGACAAAGTGCTGGATTTATCTTCTAAGTCTTATTTCATTTCTTTTATTGTTTCTGTGTGTATTATTTTATCAAATTTAACGCACTTTTAATACTAGTAGTTTTAAATGGGAATGAGTTAGATGAAAAAAATTAGCTTTCACAGTTTTAGTTAAACAAACATAAAAGATACTGTATTTTGTTTAGTACAATACACACTGGTATTTAAAACGTAACCTCCCTTTTTTGGGTTGGGGGCTGAAAATTTAGGAAATCGCATGACGTGTGTTTAATAAACGCGGCAAATATTCTGACCAAGCGATAGTCTGGTCTTTATTCTCCCCGATTAATTTCACCAGAAATTTTTGTGAACACGTAAGTTCTCAACAAAGAACAAGAATTTGCACACAGTGCAACAATTTTTTTTAGAAAGAAAACGCTAGTATTGTCTTTATACACACATTGTAAATAGCGATAATCTTCACTGGATATTTTTGTTTGAAATAATGTTAGTGTTAGCAAAGCACGAAAGTTTGTAGCATTTTCAAAGTTTTAACAGACGATATTTTCTTTTTATTTTAAATTTGAAGTCAATAGCCGACGTTTAAAACGTAAATTCACATTATTGAAGAAGCATTCAATGTGTTGTAATCAACAAATCACTAACGCTGCGAAAGATGATGTACAAAACCGCAGTATGTCGACCCCACTCGGCAATTGTAAAAAAAAAAAAATAGTAACCAAAACCAATAATTTAATAGGTGCCATCAATAACTGTTCTCTCTGTAAAAGCAATGGCAGTGAAACAAAGAATTCAAACATAACCCTCCAATATTTTTCAGCATTTAGATGGGTAAAATACGCAAGTCGTTTACTGCAAAAGAAAAGTTAGAAGTAATCGCAAATTCCCAGACCCATGGAAATGTACAGCATGCAGAAACCACACAGAGAAAGATTACAACAGTTACCCATAGGGGATCAAGTGGCAAACCAAGTGTATACAACTCAGACTCGTCTTTGATTAATTGTTCAGAGAAATAAACATAATCATAGATGAGCGTTCATGGAGTTAACATTTAATTTTGTCCGTAGGCATATAGAAAAGAAACCGACGCAGAATAATTAAGATTCTGTATATGATTGATTGTTGTTTTCCGCCAAACTCTAAAATTTTTCAGTTATCTGGTGGCGTCCAGTTTTCATTGGTGGAGGAGAGAACCCAGATACAATGTACTCGGGAAGAGACCTCCGACCTTTCGAAAGTAAAACTTTCTCACATATATCGGCGCGAGCGAGATTCGAACCCTCGCCGACTAGAGGTGAGAGGCCTTGTGATTTTGATCGCGATGCTCTAACCACTGAATAATTCTATGAACATTTCATTCAAACGCAATGCTTCCATATTGATTTTCTGGTTTGGTTTACAGCGGAGATATTATTCTGCATTATTAGATCTAACAGATGGTTTTAAATCATGAGTGCATACGTCTTTCCAGCGCTACGTAACGTCAAATCTTTGTGACGTTATTTCTCTGTTCCGTTGAACATGCCATACCTTTTGTAATGGGCGCAATCAGGCATAAAGTATACATTTAGCTATAAAATGCATATACATTCAGGTATAGAAACATATCATGTATAGGATACACTTCAAGGTATAAAATACACACCCAGGTATAGACAATTAACATCCAGGTATAAAATGCACACCCATATATAGACAATTAACATCCAGGTATAAAATACACACCCAGATATAGACAATTAACATCCAGGTATAAAATACACACCCAGATATAGACAATAAATATCCAGGTATAAAATACACACCCAGATATAGACAATTAACATCCAGGTATAAAATGCACATCCAGATATAGACAATAAATATCCAGGTATAAAATACACACCCAGATATAGACATTAAATATCCAGGTATAAAATACATTTTTGGTATAGAATACACATCCACTCAGTCTCATTTCACAAATGAAAATTTTATATTGTAGTTAGAATTAATTTCCCCCCCCAAAAAGATTCTTGTTTGAGAAAAGAAAGACTGGTGTAGACAGTTAGCGAACACTGTCATTAGCATTAGTTATTGCTCATCTTTATGAATTGAATGAATAGATAACTATTTTGTGTATTTGTAGGAGAGAACTACAAAACAGATGGGTATGTAATAACACCCAATACCATGGGCCTCTTAAAGAAACATCTCCAGGAGATTGGAGGGAAGGTACATATACGTTATAACTATAGCTACAACTCCTACAGCAAAGTCTGAAGTCAATGATGAATAAAAAATGATTGCATAAATACTTACCATGAAGCATCCTTGGATAAAGGGGATCAAGTATGCTCATGTAGGCCTGTTGTTGTTGGTCTGTTGTTGCATTATACAATGTAAGCATGCTAATTTCATTTAAAACACAGGAACCCAGTAATGTTCCTATGAAAGTGTTGTTAAGAAAACGTTTATGCATGATTTGGACTTCAACATCATGATCATGTGGTTACAGAAGTCGATCCACTCTATATAACAGTCATCCTCAGCTGATGACATAAAATACATGTATCAAGTGAAATGAAGTAAATTTGACTTACAAACTAGCAACACTTACTGTATTGTTAAAGAGTTTCCTTAGATTATTTGTTTCATGTATTTCAATTTTTCAGGTTCACACTCGATTTCCTCCTGAACCAAATGGAATTTTACATATTGGACATGCTAAAGCCATCAATTTCAATTTTGGTTATGCTAAGGTAGGCATAAATCAATTAAAATAAAGTATACATTACAGGGATAAATAACAAGAATTACAGTATACATTACAAGGATAAATAACAAAATTTACAAGGATACATTACAAGGATAAATAACAAGATTTACAAGGCTACATTACAAGGATATATTACAAGAAGTGCAAGAATACATTGCAAGATCAAGGATACACTGTAATGATACAATACAAGGATACACTACAAGAATTACAAGGATACATTACAAGAATTACAAGAATACATTGCAGGAATTACAAGGATATATTACACGAATTACAGGGATACATTACAAGGATACGATGTAAGGGTACAATGCAAGGATAAATTACAAGAATTACAAGGATACATTACAAGAATTACAAGGATACATTACAAGGATACATAAATAACAACATTACAAGGATACATCACAAGAATGGCAGGAATACATTACAAGAAATACAAGGCTACATTACAAGAATTATAAGGATACATTACAAGAATTACAACAACACATTACAAGAATTACAAGGATACATTACAAGGATACATAAATAACAACATTACAAGGATACATCACAAGAATGGCAGGAATACATTACAAGAAATACAAGGCTACATTACAAGTTTTACAAGAATACATTACAAGAATTACAACAACACATTACAAGAATTACAAGACTACATTACAAGAATTACAATGATACATTGCATGTATACTGAAAGGATACAATACAAGGATACATTAGAAGGATGCATGATAGGAATACATTACATAGATATATCACAAGGAACATTACAAGCAGGGCTACAAAATATTATCAATACTCCGATGTATCGCGTTTCATTGACAAAAATATGGTAATGAAATACGTGTTTTCAGTACCAATATATCGGCTAAATGGCGAGACTTGGAATTCGGTTACGAACTCGGGATTCCCAAAATTATAACACATACCATTGGTATTATGCAGTGACGATAGCTTTGCTTGAAAAAGGGAATCCGTAATTTATTAACTTTATTCAATTGTACTCAAGAACTGCTTAAATTCTCTATTGCCGACTTTGAATAAATATTACAAAGTTACATGTACTTAGACACTATGATGCATTAAGAAAAGTGATTTGAGGGAACTTGCATCCTGGATTTTAAAATGTACATCAAACATACAAACACGTTTCAATATTTGGAATGCAGTTTTTAAAGGTTTTATTAAAGGTGAAACCATACACCATATGAAAAACACACGTGATGAAGATGTATTTCAAGACATTCTTTAAAAAATCAAAACAAACATTAAAAGGGGCTGCAGCGATAATAAAATCAATCAAAACATACAAGTATATTTCAGAACTACACTCACGCTTGATCGTACTAAAGTAAAGTGCAAATAGACTCCTGATACGGCGGATTTGCATGGAGGAAAAATTCTATCTGTGGAGCAATTACATGTATATCAATTATTTCAATATCATAACCTCGTATCACTCTGTCAAAACACTTAATTAGTGTAGAGTTAATTTTTATTGAGGAACATGATTCATTTTCTTACTTAAGGCGAGTCCCTACTCCTGGTTTTTATTGGTTTAGGTAGCAGTGTTTTGTTTGAAATCCAGAGATTAACATCCAGGGAAATGAACAAAAGCAAACTATTTAATGATTTGCATATCAATATCATTACAGACATTACTGAAGTCCTGTACCACTACTCAGATTTATCAATATTGTTGTAAACACGTTTTTGTGGTTATTTTAAAATGAATAATACAAGACATGTTTATTTTAATTGCATTCAATGTTTTGTTTGTCAGAAAACATGTCAATGATTTAGAATATATATCCATTTCAAAATGTTATAAAGTTTCTGAAAGAAAATATGAACAATTATTGAAAAGGGCTTAACACTAAGAAAAACAAGAACCATAACAAATGTGAGCACATTTTCATAATTACATTGTACATGGTTTACATATATTTATTGCTGTTTATATCAGTAGATGTACCTTAACTAAAGCTATTTATGATTTAAAATCCATACCTTTCCACATAGTTTCGAATTTTTGCTTCCAGAGTATGTATGTCCCCATTCAAAATAAAACAACCGCCCAAAACCAATGTAGAAATATTTTCTAATTTTAATTAGTACGTTCTCAACCTCGGTATTCCTGACGTATTCTGACGACTTCCAATTCTTTTGGAAAATATTGCAATACAGATCACAGTACAGTTAAAAATATCGCAGCATGAAGTTTCCAGGCAACACCTAGCCCTAATTAAATTACAAAAATAAATTGCATAGACAAATAACAAGAATTACAAGGATAAATTACATAGACAAATAACAAGAATTACAAGAATAAATTACATAGACAAATAACAAGAATTACAAGGATAAATTACATAGACAAATAACAGGAATTACAAGGATAAATTGCAAGGATATATTTACAAGAATATAGTAGTAATGGGTTACAAGAATACCGAATATATTACAAATATACATTACATGAATAGTTATTGTCAAATGAAGTATTATAAGAAATAATGTGTGCCTTTATGGTCATTTCATGTATAAGGGTGAACAATGATGTAAAATAATCCATTACTCGACGGGTACTTCCTACTGACGTAACTCAATTCACAATGAATGGTAGAGTTACATGTCGGTCATTTTTCATTCATGAATTTAATTTATTGAAATTTAATTTCCAGAAACACAATGGTAACACATATCTCAGGTATGATGACACAAATCCTGAGGAGGAAGAGGAGATATTTTACACAATGATTCAAGAGATGGTGGACTGGCTGGGTAAGAATCTTCTCGCTATAACACACACACACACACAGAGAGAGAGAGAGAGAGAGAGAGAGAGAGAGAGAGAGAGAGAGAGAGAGAGAGAGAGAGAGGGCAGGCAAAAGATATTGTGTAAAGGTTAAATGAATCTGTTTTTCTGAATTGAACCAACTTTTTATATCTAAAATTGTCTTTCTGATTGAATTCCAATTTTTCACTTGAGCAGGATACAAGCCATTCCGAGTGACGCATGCATCTGATAATTTCGACAAGCTTTATGAGTATGCTGTAGAGCTCATTAAACGAGGTCACGCATACGTTTGTCATATGAAGTCGGAGGACATGAAGGGATATCATACGCTAGATTCCCCATGGAGGGATCGACCAATCGAAGAGTCTCTACAGTTGTTTGAAGTAGGTTTAGACTACACTGGGTCAGATTGTGAAAGACAGTAATTTTGATATACACTATACCATCTGTAACATTAAACAAAGGGAAATAACTCACTCTGTCCATTTTAATGACTTTTTGTGGTTTGATAACTAAAGTGTTTGTCAGCTTATTGGCCTCATCAAAATATAAAATGAGTTATGGTCAAAACAAGACATCATAGATTCAAGGTAACAAGGAAAAGTTGCCACAAAGTAAGGTTCATGAGGACTTTGTCATTTGCTTAGTTTTAACCCATATTCCGTTTCAAAACAATTTTGAATTTTTGTTTAAATTCCCAATTTTGGTACATTACAAAAATAAACCATGTACATGTACTACTCGTATGTGCATGTCATAATCTTTGTTGAAAACAAGCATTCTCATCCATCATATACTTTCGATGATATTTCGACTTCTTTCGTGGTGCACAGTCCTTTCTCATCCTTGCAACCTGAATTTGATCCTCATTACCGTCAGTGGTTGTACGTGAGAGAGTTTGGTGGCCGCTCACGTGGATGTGCGTGTTTTCTGAGGGCACGCTTGTTTCCTCCCACACTACTTACTCCTTCATGCCAACATCTACATTGTACATGAACCTATTTGAAATTAGTTCTTAAGTTTCAAAGGGTGTTCATGTCATTTGGTATATAAACTGAAAAAGGGCATTTTTATTCATCTGATAGCAATTTAACATATCAACATGTAGTGCTATTACTTAAGAATCTTTACAATAGACATTCTTTTGATTTTCCTTCAGGATATGAAGAATGGTAAAATTGGGGAGGGAGAAGCGACCCTGAGGATGAAGACGATTCTGGAGGAAGGAAAGAAGGACCCAGTAGCCTATAGGATCAAGTTCATCAACCACCATAGAACAGGGGACAAATGGTGAGAGGAGGGTGTGGTTCGGGTTGGAGGGGTGGGGCTTTGGATGTTTAGAGTGTAAGAAAATTCTTGATAGCCATGTACAGAAATGAGAAAGAGTTGAATATGAATACTGCATTCGATGTATCTTTAGAAAAGACATCCTAAATATATGTTTGAATTTATCAATGATATACAATTCTTGACATTTTTGTGGCCTTCAATTCGACCTTTAGATATATCGACGACGTTTTGTCTATCAACAATGATCATTTTCATTCATATCTCGATTCGATATATCCCAGTGAACTTGATATAAAAGACTCCACACTGCTTTGTTTTTAGATATTTTACTGAAAATATATGTTGGCGGCAAACTAACAACTCAACTTTATGACAATCGGGATAATTTAATTTTTTCCATCTTCAACATCCCTTATCTAAGTGGCAATATTCCATCATAACCTGCATACTGTGTTTATATCTCCCAACTCCCAAATCGAAACAGGCTACTGACAAAGAAGTTGATGTTACAGGGGTTTATGCAATCTCGTCCAATGTCAGCATTTCGCAAATTTTATGGTCGTTATAACGATCTAGTTTGCCAGTACAACTTTCCATTAGGTCAAATGCTGCCTGACGTGTTTCATACCAATTGTTAGGCCGTTCTTGGCACACTGATTCTAACTACGGATTTCTCCGTTTACCTGATCGGGATTACGGCTCACGACGAGTGTGACAGGTCGAAAGGTAATGCTTACTCCTCCTAAGCACCTGATTCCACCTCTGGTATGTCCAGGAATGCGTATTTGCCCATCTCTCTGATTCGTATTTGTTATAGGAATTACGAGATTGGATACACCTTTACATTTGTAAAGCAATATAATGTTTTATTTACCCGAGAAATGTAATATTTCCCTTGATCTCCAGGATCAATGAATATTGTACTTCTCGGTTAGATAAAATATATATTGAATAAATCAAAACATATAATCTGGCTGCTAGGCTTACAGTATTATTCCTGGTGAGCCAGAATTCTTTACTGCTAGACTGCAACATCTATTGAATTTTCATTGGACGACTAGAAAATAATAACCATTGGGAATTACAAGTCTGTTTTGGTCAAATATTGGAAAAAGTAAATGTTATATTTACGTGATAAGCATGTGGTTGTAAATATGATATCCAGTGTTTTGTAGTTTGTTAAACCTCAGCTAACTCGGAAAGCTCAGAATCATTCAATTATAAGATGAATAACACTGAACAGAAACAGTAACGTGACACAGGACATTATATTATTAAAAAAAACAGTCTAAAAGATACATGTAAATACGAGAAGAATATAATATGTAGAGCATAAGAATGAAAAATATGCTGCAGAAAACAACTCAGTGATATCATTTATACAAAATTGTCACAAGCTCCCATTGTACAATTGCACATCAGTGTTATCACCTCATTAACCGAAATTTAGAGAGAAAATTTATTCCACTTCGTTTTTTCTTGTTCACATTTGTGTCAAATTATTGATAGAGGTTTGATATTGTTTCCAGGTGTATCTACCCAACCTACGATTACACACACTGCTTATGTGACTCCATAGAAAATATCACCCACTCACTATGTACAAAAGAGTTCCAATCAAGGTACAAATCTAAAATGTTCCATGTAGAATAAGAGAGTTCAAGTCAAGGTACAAAGAGTTCCAATCAACATACAAAGAGTTCTAAGTAAAGAACAAAATAAATATTCAAAGTACAGTATCAGGGAGTTCCATTCAAAGTACACTTTTGGACTGCATGCAAAGTCTGTGTGACATGTTAATCTTACAAATGTTTAATTCTCAAGAGATACCGCTGATGTATAAAAGTATTTTTAAATCCACTCAAAGTACATCATTGATTGATTGAATATTGTTTAACGTCCCGCTCAAGAATCTTTCACTCATATGGAGACGTCACCATTGTCGGTGAAGGGCTGCATATTTAGGCCTGTGCTCGGCGCTTATGGCCTTTGAGCAGGGAGGGGTTTTTTACGTGCCACACCTGGTGTGACACGGGACCTCGGTTTTTGCGGTCTCATCCGAAGGACCTTCCCATTTAGTCGCCTCTTACGACAAGCTAGGGGTACTGAGGATCTATACTAACAACCCGGATCCTCACGGGATTCAAAGTACATGTAATGTAAATGTAAGTTCACGTAAATATAGTACATATACATATTTTAGCAGGATTCGTTATTTTAGTAGTTTTTGGCATTGAAAGAAGAGTGCTAAAATATAAAACTTCTTCCAAGTTTTAATTGCACCAAATTTAAGTATCTACACAGTGTTTTTAAATCAAATAGATTAAAAGCTTATTATACTATATGCGTGATGACCTAATTTTTCCTCCACACGATAATTGTTTCGATACTGTGTAACAACCAATTTTGTTTCTGTTGTAGACGATCGTCCTATTACTGGCTATGCAATGTCTTGGACCTTTACTGCCCAGTCCAGTGGGAATATGGACGTCTGAATTTGAACAATGCTGTCGTGTCCAAGAGAAAGATTGCTAAACTAATTAATGAAGGATATGTAAGGTATGTTGGAGAAAGAAGTTCGAGGGAGACTTGAAAGAAATCCTTAACCCTCTATCCCCATATTCTTTGTAGTATGGTGCCTGACGTCCAAATAAACGCTCCAGTGTGTAATGAGCACAGCTTTGTCATTTGGTAAAGTGATTTGTTTCTTTTACGTTCCGTTGAGAACTTTTCATTCATATTGAGAAGTCACTCGCTGCAGATGAAGTACTACAAATTTAGACCCATGCTTAGCGCTCAGAACCGTAGTAATTAGGGATCTCTAACGTGCCAACGCCTGCCGCGACACGGATCTCCGAAACACCCGTGATTTTCACTTCTAAATGCCGAGTGTTTGGCGAAGGAGCAATTACTACCTATGTTGACGTCCTAGGTTTGACGTGGCAATGGCACGAACGGGGCTCGAACTCACGACCTCCCGGTTACGAAGCGAACGCTCTACCAATGAGCTACCGCGTCCAGTCATTTGTTAAAATGGAAAAATAAGGAATTAGAGTGATATGAATATAAAAAATAACATATTTTAGGGAGTTGGATGTTATATATGTTAGGCAATATAATTTGAGCTTTAATAAGTAGCACAAGAAGAAAATTATATAAAAGATATTATGTACATTGTCAATCGTGGCCTTTCCGTTTGGTTCATTTATTTGAGACTGTGCTGATTTGAATTAGTAGACATATATTATTCATGTTTACAATAGTGTACCAAACATATTCATGTTTCAGAGACTGGTGCAATGGTACACCAAACGCATGGTTTATATTATTTGCATTTTTGTTTACATCTTTACTGTTTTTGATAATAAACTGTGTGAAAAGTTTTGTGTTAATATAACACATTAAACGATATGGCGCTGTCATATAAAATTCACGATTTAAAAATTCAAATTCTACATTCATGTATTGATGTCGTATAAGACGTCATGATAAAGTAACTGAATGCTAATTTCTTTTAATTCTAGTATTGGGTGCAAAGTTGTATTCTATCAAATGCAAATATGTCCAGAATGTTTTCGAAAAAAGAGATGACTGCTTTTTTTAAACACCCTGTAATTTTGTTTTATTTGGTTTTTTTTTAAACAACAAACAAACCAAATAATAATAATAATAATAATAATAAATCAACGTCGATAATGCATTGTATAAGCGAGAAAGCATACTTCGTCAAATATACTTTGATATACAACTAAAGTAAAATACCATTTATTTACCAGCAAATATCAACGATGTGGCATTGCGTAACTTTGTGATATTTATTTTTACTAAAATTTGACTATAAAAAAATAATAAAACCAGATGATCATAAATTTATTGAGTTCAAGAAAAATCACAATGGATTACGGGAAAGTACAATAGTAACTTTGAGTATTAACTGTACTAACATTCAATAAAAATCCTATCTTGCAGTCAAAACGTTGAAGAGAATAGTTAAAACCTTAAATTTATGCAAAGCATCTTCAAATATTTGCAAGGCAAGCCATGATTTTAATAAATGTTTCTTTCCGCTCAATAATCTTCACACAAATTGAAAGAAAATAAATCTTAACAGTTGCTGAAGGGGAGAAAAGACGCCTATTCCTCCCCAGTCGGTGTGTGAATCCAGGTTCTGACTTTCGTTTGGGGATCCTCTTCATATACCCATCCTGTAACTGTACAAACGAAACCAAGCTGGTCAGATAAATCAGTTTTTGTGTATTTTTTATTATGTCACCTGAGGCACTCATGTGACCTAGAAATTTAATATCCAAGTCAATGAAGCGGATGAATATGAGTTACCGTACCTATACTGTATCCCAAAACTCCACAAAACCCCTTACAAACAAAGATACATCGCTGGATCCAGTAAATGTTCTACCAAGCCCCTATCTTTGCTCCTTACGAAAATATTAACTGCTGTGAATCAGAAACTTCAAACGTGCTGTGCCACTACATATGCCAGTGTTAATCAAATGAGGATTCTTGAAACTTCTATAGAACTTTTATTGAATTTGAAATCATAAAATCAAAACGTATGGTTTTACGACTCTTTACACGACCATACCTCACGATAAATTAAAGACTAAATTTTTGACTGTTGTTTCATGAACAAACATGGTAAAATGAAATATTCATATTTAGTGATTGGTCATCCCAAAAAGATGCTAGAGTTCCTCATTGACAATATTGTCGTAGTATTTGGTGACCAGGTTTTCCAACAGTTTGTTGGAATTTCCATGGACACGAATTGTGCTCCTTTGTTAGCTGACCTATTTTTATATTTTTACGAAGCAGAGTTCATTCAAAAGCTTCTACAAGAGGAGAAATATCTTGTTGTGGACTTCAATTTGACATTTAGATATATCGACGACCTTTTGTCTATACACAATGATCATTTCCATTCATATGTCGATTCGATATATCCCAGTGAGCTTGAAATAAACCACAGAGATTCCACGTCTGCTTCGTGCCTAGATATTTTACTGAAAGTAGATGCCGGCGGCAAACTAATAACTCAACTTTATGACAAACGGGATAATTTCAATTTCTCCATCGTCAACTTCCCGTATTTATGTGGCAATATTCCATCATCACCTGCATATGATGTTTATATTTCCCAACTGATTCGATATGCAAGAGCTTGTTCTGCATATGATCAGTTTTTAAATCGAGGCGGGCTACAGACAAGGAGTTTGATGTTACAGGGGTTTGTGGAGTCTCGTCTAGCGTCGGCACTTCGCAGGTTTGATGGTCGTTATAACGGTCTAATTTGCCAGTACATTGATTGATTGATTGATTATTTATTGCTTTCCGCCACACTCAACAATTTTCAGTTATCTGGTGGCGTCCAGTTCTTGTTGGTGGAGGAGAGAACTCAGATACAATGTACCTGGGAAGAGAACACCGACCTGGCAAACTTGCTCATATAACGCCGCGGCCGAGATTCGAACACGCGCCGACAGAGCTGAGAGGCCTTGTGATTTTGAGCCCGATGCTCTAACCACTCGGCCGCGGAGGCCCCCTGTTTGCCAGTACAACTTACCATTAAGTCAAATGCTGTCTGATGTGTTTTATACCAACTGTTAGGCACTCTGAATCTGACTACGGATTGCTCCGTTTACCTGATCGGAATATAGGGCTCACGGAGAGTGTGATCGGTCGACATGGGATGCTTACTCCTCCTAGACACCTGATTCAACCTCTGGTATGACCAGGTGTCCGTGTTTGCCCATCTCTCTGATATGTATTTTCTATAGGAATTACGAGATTGAATACTGTTAGTTATCTTAGCCTTTTCATTGCCGTTGGTCTTCGTCCGTAGTCGTGCGTCTACCGTTAACAATTTAATTTTTTGAAAACTACAGGCTAATTGTTACCATTTTTGATGTGAAATACATGAGCTTACCACCCCTGGGTGTCATCAGCTAGGCCAAATATGCTTAAAAGGATATATGTGTTTTTTTTAAAATCTTCTCTACTCCCACACATGTTCGAGAAAAAACTCAATGCATTGTTATGAAGTCCATGAAGCCTTCTATCAAAATTATGGGTCCGGGATTCAGGCCCCAGGGTGAGCCCAATATGGCCTAATGGTGAAAGTCTATTAAATCTTAGAAAATGTTTTTCTCTATTCCCATATGTATTTAAGAAAAAAAACTAAATGCATGATTATGATGTCCATGAAGCTCTTTACCTAAATTCATGACACCTGGCTTAGGAGTTCCGGCCCTAATATGAAGCAAATATGAGCATATAGTAAAAATGTATCAAATCTTCGAAAATTTTCATCTCTACTCCCACAGTTGAGAAAAACTAAACGCATAATTATGATGTCCATAACACTTTCTATTCTAATTGTGAAATTCACGACTCCAGGGTCAGCGGTTCAGGTCCTAGGGCTTGTCCGATGTGGCCCTAAAGTGAAAATGTATTGAATCTCCTTTTCTACTATATATATATATATATATATATATATATATATATATATATATATATATTTGAATGAAACTAAATATATGATTAAGATGTCCATGAAGTTTTCTACCTAAATTGTACAAATTCATGGCTCTTGGGTCAAGGAGTCAGGCCCTTGGGCAGGGCCAATATGGTTACATAATGAAAATGTTTTAAAATAATTAGGGAATGTTAAAGTGATCTATTAGCTTCAAACTTTCATGTATCCTTCTTCTGTTATTGAAAAGGAATTGTATTACCTATTTCTATTCCACGTCGTACTTGATGTACGGATCCTTTGATTCCATTCCCCACATCTCTTTTCACGTTTCCATCTCCGGATGTCGTATCAAAAGTAGGTCGCTCCGTTAAAGGAACTTTGATGTACGGACCCTGTAGCTGTCGTGTATTTACATTGTCTATAAAATATTACAAAAGATGTACCAGGTTAAATAACCTATCATTGACTATAGAACATTACAAAAGATGTATAAGGTTATATAACCTATCATTGTCTGTAAAACATTACAAAAGATGTATAAGGTTATATAACTAAGGCAAATGCTTAAATATATTTTCATAGTCAAACATAAGTACCTGTGTTTTCACATTTTTCTTGTTTGATATTAATGTATCGTAACAATTTCCTCCATAAGCGTATATTCGTGGTCAATAAACATATCATTGGCGTAGTAATACCGTATAACGGGTATACTCTGCGAGTAGGAATTTTTTGCGTTTTCAATTTCTATGGTTGCATTATACCTACTTATATCTATATGTATTAATACATATTTTTGCGAGGGTAACTTTGTAGATTTTGATATACGCAAAATTGCACAAACAGAAATACCCTTTATACGGTATTTCTCACAAAATAACGTTGGTGAAATTACTAGACCTAAATTCTCGAGCTCAATATCCGGTTCTTTGATCGCTTCTTCGTTGAATTTTTGCGGAACTGGAGATACTATAGAAACCGCAAAATGTGATTCATCACATCCAGAGGTAGGTTTTGTTGACACTTGAGATCGTCCTCTTTTTTCAGAGAGTGTGATGCTGTTCTCCTGTTTCGTCTCTGTCAATTGAGCCCTTGGCTTCTTTGTATTGTCATTCTTTCTGCAGTGGTGCAAAAACAATTATTATACAAAATGCATATTAGTATCCCTACGGAGTTTCACTGTGTAGTATCTCTATAAAATAGAAATAGGGTTATATAGTAACTCTAAAACATCTCTGAGTCTTTGTAAATGAGTGCCAAAAAATCCCAAACACACACACAAAATAAAAAAAAGGAAAGTGTGACAAACCTACTTCGTGTTTACAAACATCCCTTACTTTGCCATACTCAACGCTAATTTGAAATATTAAGTTGATATGCGATTGGGTTCGTAAGTCTTGAAAGGTGGTCATCTGAATGACACACTGAAAGAACAGTGGGCTGGTGAAATGAAAGGTAAGATATAATTTGCTTGCAATTTCGAAATTCTTTAGATATCATACCATGGTTTCAGGTAAATTGACCACCATGGTAGTATGTTTAGTAAATTTTGTATACGTTGTTTTAATTAAGAAGTTTTGTTGATGAGCCCCTACATAATGCAATTACACAAGATCTTTGTATTTGTTGAAAGAAGTAGAACATGTAAAGTGATAAAGAATGAAATTGTCTTCTTTTCAATAAGCATTGATATCGTTAATTTTAGCAACGATACGTGGAAAGATAAATTCTATTTTGTCTTTTGATTGTATGGTATATTTCTTGATAGAATTAAACATTGCATGAGTAGCTATATTTTCTTTAAAATAAATTTTACTAATGAGGACAATTTTCTGAGAAATTAATGAATGCCTACTTTAGATTAATAGTACTGTGTCTGGTGTATTTGTCGCTATTTGTGACAGCTTGAAACGTGCAGTGTTATAAAAATTCCATTCGCAATGACAAAATATTCACAAAATCAACGACTTAGCATCCCAGGCAGGCAGTATAAGTTAGGTTTTGTAGGCACGATCAGTAAACTTCACAATAATAGTTGCATTTTGTGACTCATTTACATAAATTAATGAAAAAGTAAAGAAAATATCTTCGCAACACTCACGAAATACTATTATACACTCGAGATCGAATATGCCAAGAACGTGATATCAATAGAAATCAGCGACTCCACAAGGACAATAGAAATAAGTGCTAAGAAAAATAAAATAAGACGAATGGTCAAAATGAGGTAATCAAGCTGGAAGAACATTCGTGATATCAAGGAGATGAAACGGCAGGTTTTGTATGCCATGATTGAAAGGTGTACGTAAAACTGTGACGGATGTCGCGTAAATCTTTGATATTGGAGTCACACCATCACATACAACACTGACTGAAAATCTAATCCGAATTTGTGTAAGTTGGATTCCTAGATTTTCATCGTTCAAAGTGTCGTGCCAAAATATTCCTATCGAAATCATCGGTGTAGGGAAACCGTTATGGAAAAAAGAGTACCAAATGATTTCCCATAGACCTCAATACTAACCCTTGGCCCTCTCACTAATTAACTATATCAAGTTAGACGAATGACCGCCAAAATTAAAAGTTCTTTCCAAGTGCTAATAAAAAAAAAACGACAAAAATTATATTGGGTCCCGTTGTTTATACTTTTTTTTACAACACGTAGCAATCTTCACTAAATTACACCCTTCATTTCAAACATACCCCTACCGTGGTAATTTCCTCGGTTATTTCTCGATTTTGTTTTGTAATTTTTAATTCCGACAATTATAATTTAAATTGATATAATATTTCTTTCATTCCAAATAATATCACTCATGATATTAACCAATCACGTAACTCCTAGATATTTACCTCGACTCTGATTAATCTTGGGTAAACTGCGTCCGGGTTAGGCATCCGGGGCTTTTATATTTTGGTCATTTCTTTTTATGTTGCATTCTTTTGGAATTCATAAAACCTTGATATTCTGTGCAGATAATAATAATTAACATGCTGTCCATATCCTCTGGGGTTTACATAGCCGTAGCATTTTCTCGGAACTCGTGATTAATTCGGATAGCCCACTTTCCGTTTAAATTTTATAATATTTAGGCACTTCAAAAATATTTTAAAAAATACAACGAACAGACAGCTGTATTAGAGGATATTAATCATTTTAAAAAATATTGGGAATGAGTGGTGCTCGCAAATCAGGTGGTAAGTAGTATAAATAAAATTTAATCGAAAAATATCTGTTGTGGAGTACGGTAAGGGATAGTTGCAAGCCTTGTTATATACTGGCAGACTTTAAAAACGCAACACTTGATAATTTTGTATATTATAAATTTATTTATATATCTAATAAACAAATTCATAGTGGTATATTATAAACCATGTTAACTGAATACTATTCTTTGATTCTGAACATCATTTTATTCACAAAAAGGCAAAAGTTGAAATGGATGTCAACGAGGGGTGCGTCAAAAATGTGATTTTGTTCATTAGTACCGGGCATGATTTCCATTAGCAGTGATAACGGCGCGAAGGCGACGTGACATTGATTGACAAACATTTCGGATGGTCCTCTGAGAAATATTCCGCCATTCCTTCAACAAGGCTCTCCCTAATTCTTGCGGATTCCGAGGCTGAGGGCTGCGCACACGTCTACCCAGCTCGATCCACAAATGCTCGATTAGATTCAAGTATGGAGATATAGCGGGTCAATCAAGGACGTCAATGGCGTTCGTTGAAAATAAGTTTTGTCATTCTTGCCGTATGTGCGCGCGCACTGTCCTGTTGAATAATTAACCCATTTCCTTGCCTATGCTGCTGATATTAATTGTGCTAAAATAGGATGTCAATGGCGTTCGTTTAAAATAAATTTTGTCATTCTTGCCGTATGTGCGCGCGCACTGTCCTGTTGGATAATTAACCCATATCCTTGCCTATGCTGCTGATATTAATTGTGCTAAAATAGCCTGCCAAGTTTCGTCCACATACCTCCTAGCAGTGAGGGTTTCATTTGAAACGACCAGCTGTGACCGAAAATTGTGGTTAATCGCACCCTAGACCATGCAGAATTGTCTGCAAAACGTTGATGTAAACGACGGTAAACTCGACATCTGCTAAAATCTGGACTCATTTGAGAACATAACATGTGACCAATTTTGACGTTGAGTCAGATGCTGCCTTGCCCATTGCAATCTGCGCCGTAGTTGATGCAGTCAAAGCTGTAGCCCCTTATAAGGTCTTCTGCAGCGGATCCCATGGCGCTTTAAAATTATAGAAACGGGTTTAAAATTTATAGGCTTCCATGACGTCCTATGATTTCTCTCAACGTGGTCGCAGCGGCCGTAGACTTATTGCGTATGAACATTCGTTGCCGTGGCGTTGTCACAAACGGTTGACCAGGTGTTGGGCGATCATTTAGGGATCCTGTCTGATGGAATCGTGAAAACAACCGGCTAACTGTACAAGGATGGACATTTAAACGCCTTGCAACCTAATGCTGACTAACGCCTGCTTGCAGCATACCAAGTGCCTGATTGGGCATTTCGTTGATTAAGCACGGCATAGTCGTGGTTTTGAATTTTTTTCTGCTAGTGGTGTCTATGCGTTCACCAACAAAGTTGTTTTATCGCGAAAAACTCCTCTATTACCTTTCCACGTGTTGGAAAAAAAGTCCTGAAAACTTCGCGCGATGCTTCTCACAACGCGCAAACAATGAACACAGGTAAATCGAGAGATGGGTTTCAAAAATCAATACAATTTATGGTGGATAAATTTTGCAATAAAAATTTTATATTCAATGTTTTCAATGAGTAAATTGAAAAAAAAAACAAAGTGTGTTGCGTTTTTAAAGCCCGTCAGTATATATTGAAACAGTGGGACAAGATATTTTTCAAACGTAGATAGATTAGTATTCTGTGGTAATGACACATGTAGTTAAGCGTCTGAAACATGAAAAATGTAAAACGAGGCAAGAGAGATTGAATAAAAAATATTTATCATTAGAATTTCCTCCATTGTTTACATATGGTTTATAGTGTATTATCCTTGATTCAGGCGCCTATGTAAATTCCTTTGTAAATCAATGACAGCAATTATGAGATAAGCGACGGCTAGTATAAGTCAGTATGAAAAGGCTAAGATAACTAAAAGTATTCAATCTTGCAATTCCTGTAGAAAATACAAATCAGAGAGATGGACAAACACGGACCCCTGGACATACCAGATGTGGTATCAGGAGCCTAGGAGGAGTAAGCATTCCCTGTCGACCGGTCACACTCGCTGTGAGCCCTACATCTCAATCATGTAAACGGAGCATGTTATGTGGTTCTATTGAAGCTAAATGGTTTGCAAATTATTGAGACTGAACGGGATTTCTTGACATGATTGCTTTTGGACGGAGTTAATTTGAAAATTCCATGGCATACACATATGATAAATGGAGCATATCCATTTAACAACGGTAATTGACGTTATGATTTACCAGTGCTAGAGACACTTTCCCACTTTTTGTTTTGCTGATAATTTCAGAAGCTGCAATAATGAAAAGTGACTTCAAAACATGCCGTACAATTATGAAACTTTTATGCTGGAAGTCAATTATCTTACTGTTCCTGTCTGTAGCATCGTTTTTTCCAGACAAAATAAACGAAGATGGCTGCAACGATAATAGCGGCAATCAAAACTGCAAGAGACACGGCCAAAGGAACAATATATTCATTATTCTCTTCCAGACGGGACACTAAAGGCCCTGGGTGAACAATTTTATCTCCATAAGGAACTACTTTTTCAACAGCATATTCATTCCACGTTTTCCCTGAAATATCAAGATATCAATATATAACTTTACAGCAAGTACATCCATCTTGCATTTTTCTTACAGTATAAAAAAGGGCTTGCTTTCTCCTTAAAATACAACAACAAACATGTGGTGATCTCTGAGGAACTACCCATTTCTGATATCGCAACATCTGACAAAGAACATACCGTGGACTTCCACCGTTGGTCGTTTGTTCGGATTCAGTTGAAGTGCGTCAAGAAATTCACCATTTGTTAGGAAAATTTTGATAACATTCAAGTTGCCTATATCATTTGTAACATCATTCTTCACTGCATACAAGTGAATCAGTATGGATCTAAGAATGGAGGAGGAAAATGGAAACATACACATAATTCAGTTGTTATTGTCCAGTAACAAAGACAAATATTAATAATCAACAGAGAATCAGTTAGATTCGATACGTATTTGTAAAATTCTAGATTCATTTCTTGAAACATTTGATGTGTGTTTCGTTGAATCAAACAACAATATATCTAAGTTATTTTTCATATTTTTCATAATATTTTATTTCTCATATAAATTTAATTAAAAATGATATATGACGTCCAAAATAATAAGGCTTGATAAAAAAAAGTTCATCTCAACCCACTAAATATGTCTTTGCTTTAATGTCTAAATAGTGTTAGCAATTTGGATTGTTAACAAATCATACCGTAGTTATCATCGTTACTCACGTGGATTTGTCTTCTACACACCACCTTCTTACATATACAGTTGGGAATTCGACAGACAGAGCCTCCTCTACTTGACGGAGAAAGTCAGCTTCTTTTTGATAAAAAGTAGATAAAATCATCTGTAAATAAAATGTGACGACAACATCTTTCGGGTGAAATCTGTCTATCCGAACCGTAGCGTGATCCGATGATGTTAAAACGGGATCTCCATTGTCACGTGATGTCACCTTGATGACGTATTTGGTTGCGAGCAGGTCCGAGCGTGCTTTTACAGCTCCTGAACAATAAACGAAATATCCTAGAGTAATTTCAGGTGAATGAAATGAAATTATCTTTTAACATGGTTATGTCATGCTTTGTTCCCTTAAAGTATATGTACTTCGCTACTGTATGATTATAACTGTACTCATCTACTGTGACAAATATTATATAATTCATGGTTGTGTTTTAGCCTTCATGTCGGGAATTTCTATCAATATTGCTAAAAATTACCAAGTTGAGAAACAGTGAAGGGTAAAGATACAGCACTCTCATCAAGTTCATAGTTAACTGCAGCGTTTCTTCCCAAGTCTACATCTGTAGCTGTGACGTCAGTAATGGAAGCATCGCAGAGTTTGACCGTCGAGGCTTCTGTATTGTAGAACAATGGTGAAAACTTTGGTCTATTGTCATTGATATCTTCTATCTGTATGTTAACACTAACACTGCTGGATAGTGATGGAAAACCAGTGTCTCTTGCTATGACAGTCAATGTGAACATCTTATATGCTTCTCGGTCTATTTTTCTTTTCAGGTAAATATCACCCGTTGTCTCATGTACACTAAAATAATAATTGCCTAATAAGCCATTTAGTGTGGAAATGTCCAGCTCGTACTTAACAACAGCATTGGCACCTAGGTCTTTATCTATTGCTCCTGTTGTGTGAACTTTACTTCCGGCAGCAAGGTTTTCAAAAATAGATGTCGAATATTTAGGCCGTCTGAACATTGGTTGTTTGTCATTTATGTCCTCTATGTTGATATTTACGATAGTGTCAGATAATAGAGTAGGTGTTCCGCCATCTTCAATCCTGATCAATATCGAGTACATATCTTCCACTTCACGATCCAACATCCCCGTGGTAAAAATGTCTCCTGTCTTTTCATTAATTCCGAATTTCTCAAGTGATCCCAACCAATACGTGGCTACCTTATACTTGAGTTGGGAATTGGTTCCAAAGTCTCCATCTGAAGCAATAATCTTCCCAACATGTGAATTTAATGTAACGTTTTCGAGGAGAGAAAATTTGTAGGATGAGTTTAACGATACAGGCGCAAGGTCATTGACATCACCCACAGAGATTGTTGCAGTGCCAAACGCCGACCTTGGAGGAATTCCATTATCGGTTACCTTTATCACTAGTTCATATTGACTAATAGACTCCCTATCCAGCGGTGAAGCAACTTGTATTACACCTGTATTTGGCTCTATTTTAAATACCGAATTAGAGTCTCCAGAAAGAATCTCGTACTTAAGTTTTCCAAATGACTCTCCGTCAGCATCGTCAGCATTGATGTCCAAAATCACGAAATGTTCAGGAGCATTCTCCGGCACTGTAGCACTGTGCACTCCTCTTATAACTGGGTCATTATCGTTGACATCAATGAGACTAATATCTAATATTAAGGTTCCCGTCAAATGAGGAGTTCCTCTGTCCGTGGCGGTGATGACCATTTGATACCTATGGAATTCAAATGACAATCATTTCTATATGATAACAACTTACACATGTAAGAAGTGTCACTGTCAAAATTTCTATCTATTCATTGCAATCTTTTCATCAATGCTAAACCTTCGCAGTGGCTCATTCGTTGAATGTATATAAAAGATATTGAAGATGTGGGTTCGGTCGCAGTCTGGGACCTAATCGAAATTTTGAAAGAGAAAGTAAGCGTTCCTTTGCATCTTTCTGAGTAAGATATAAAACTTGTTACAAAACAGACCGTTATCACACGACGATACATTACCTAACGGGCTGAATATCTAGTCAAATTCTACATTTAACACTTTCTGTATAACAAATGACTTCTCAATACGAGTGTACAATCTTTATCTGAATTTAACCTATCTAATCAATGAAAATACTAAGATAATTAACAGTATTCAATCTCGCAATTCCAAGAGAAAATGCAAATCAGAGATATGGGCGAACACGAACCCCTGGACATACCAGAGGTGGAATCATGTCCCTGGGAGTAGTAAGCATCCTCTGTTCACCGGTCACACCCTCCGTGAGCCCTACATCCCAATCAAGTGAACGGAGCAATTCGTAGCCAGAATCAGTCTGCCAAGAACGGCCTAACAATTAGTATGAAAAACGTCAGACAGCAGTTGACCTAATGGAGAGTTGTACCGGCAAACTAGATCATTATAACGACCATACAATTTGCAAAATACTGACTTCAGTCGAGATTGTTCAAACCCCTGCAACATCAACTTCTTTGTCAGTAGCCCGCCTCGATTAAACAATGATCATATGCAGAACAAGCTCTTGCGTATCGAATCAGTTGGGAGATATAAATACCATATGCAGGTGATGATAGAATATTGCCACATAGATAAGGGGGTTGACGATTGTTAACTTGTTTCTGTCTTAACATTATTTATATTAAATTGTAGAATGAAAAATGAACGTACACGGCATTTCAACAAGGGATTTTATGATATCTAACTTTCAATGACTTTATTACCCTGAAATGGTTTCTCTGTCCAGATTACCGGTAACTGTAACAATACCACTGTCTGGATCCACCTGGAAAGGCACAACTGAAGAACTCTGGTAAATCACCTTGTTGTTCTCATCAGTGGAAGAATCTTTGTCAGAGGCAAACACCTGACTAATTGATTGTCCCAGAGGTGCATCCTCTGGAACTTGCTCCTGCAAAGTTGGAATAAAAAACTGTGGTGCGTTATCATTTCTATCTATAATTTCAATGGAGACTGTGCATATCCCAGACAACGTTGGAGACCCCAAATCAGACGCTTTAATCACCAACAATCCTGTTTTTATGTCTTCGTAATCTATTGGAGTCGCAACAGTTATACGTCCAGTGATGTAGTCAATTTGGAAGTGCGATTCATCATTCCCTGATAGAATTTTGTAACGGACTTCTCCATTGCCTGTTCCTACATCAGCATCAACGGCCAAAACAGTTCCAATATCAGTCCCGGTTATTGTATTTTCTGCCAATGTAAACCTGAAAAATGAAGACAAAATATGTTTTGGTTTCCCACTCTTTATAAACTTGCACGAATTAAACTCCCTGTCCGTCACAATCTGAATTTCACAATAAAGATTGAATTGACTCATCAATTTTTAGGCATCATATTCACTTCAAATATATAAGGATGATGACATTCATATTCCAATTGCACAATTTATGCACAGTGATGAAAAATTGACATACTTATAACTAGAATTTACAAATATCGGAGTCTCGTTAACGTCCTCCACTGTTACGGACACCGTAGCCGTTGAACTTCTCTGGCCATCAAAGGCTACCACATACAGGTTAATAGTGGGGTTCGTTTCTCTGTCAATAGAAGTCCTAAGTATAATTTTCCCAGTTTTGGAGTCGATCCTAAAGTTCGGGTATACTCCAACAAAAGAGTACGTGACTGGGTCTTTATCTGCGTCCACAGCAGACACAGTAGCCACGGACTTCCCATTGGTGTCAGTCTCACTGACGACAGTACTGATAACTACAAAGGCAAGAAAATTTACTATCAGATGTGTGTTCGACATGCATTATTCATTTCAATGCTTTTATTACCTACCACATTGACTGCCTACATAGAAAAATGAAAATCAGAATCAAATTGCGAGTTCTTAATTAATCAAGCAAGATTCTTTCTCTCTCATATATATATATATATATATATATAAAAGCACTAGGAAACCAACAACACTAGAAATCCTAAAGTGTCGGATCTAACGAGTAGATACTTAGTCACGAAATCGAATATAAAAAGCACTAAGGATGACTAAACGACACGAACAATCAAAATTGTCAAATTTTCGGGACACCCAGTCCCTTCTTCAGGACAAACTACAGATATATTACATTAAGCTTAATGTAATATATCTGTAGTTTGTCCTGAAGAAGGGACTGGGTGTCCCGAAAATTTGACAATTTTGATTGTTCGTGTCGTTTAGTCATCCTTAGTGCTTTTTATATATATATATATATATATATATATATATATATGTGTGTGTGTGTGTGTGTGTGTGTTTGTGTGTGTGGATGTGGGTGTGAAAAGAGTGGAAAAAGAGACCTGGGTTTAAGAATTGAGGAGCATCTTCATTTTCGTTGATGATGTTGACAGCAATTTTCAAGCGTGTAGATGACGATCCATCTGATACAATAATTTTAATACTATAAAATGAAGATGTTTCGTAATCAAGGACACCTGAAATGATAATAAAATTCCTATCAAAGTCCAGTTTGTTAAGAATTTAGTGGAAATACTGGATACAGGGATATCCCGTTTCTTTCTCGATGCATGTTCAAAGAATTGCCAATCGCATCATGTCATAATTATAGTAATTAATATAAAGTATCAACGGTACCAATTTTGATGCACCGGATGCGCAATTAATCTAACCAAGATATTGATGATAATTATTCATTTGATAAGCAAATTTTCAATGAAAAATTATTTTCATATTGTACTTTCAATTGGAAATTTATCTTCATTTATTAAACGTTATCTAACGGAACGAGAACCTACTGTTGTTGATGCATTCAACACAACCATTGCTCATAAAGGATTTTTACAACATAGAATTAGACGTTTTCAGAAACAAAAGAAATGTAAATATCACCCTTGACTAAGAGTTGGTTAGAAATATGATCGACTTCAAAGGTATTGTCCGTCGGGATTTGAATCAACACATAAGTCAAAGGATCATTATCGAGATCTGAACATCCAAAATCTGCCATCAGTACATAGCCCAAAGCTGTCAACGAAATACAAGACGGAACGATATGAAATGACAATGTACATTGATTGTTAATAAATATAAAGTAAAACATGGATGTTTGAACTGAACCATATATTTTGCTTTCATTATTTATTCGTTTATTCCATAAATATGTTTTCAATATTCTTTTCATTCTGCTTTCTATATTGATAACAATTCTGATGAACTAAGAAAAGAAACCAAAACATTGATAGTAAGATTTTCAATAAAACAAATCCCATCATAAATAATGCGTCATTTAATTTTTTTCAACATCAAGATGAAAAGGCTGGATAAATATCAGTATTCAATCTCGTAATTCCTATAGAAAATACAAATCAGAGAGATGGACAAACACCGACCCCTGGTCATGCCAGAGTTGGGATCAGGTACCTAGGAAGAGTATTCATCCCATGTCGACCGGCCACACCCGTTGTGAGCCAAATATTCAGGTAAACGGAAAATCCGTAGTCAGAATCAGTGTGTCAAGGACGGCCTAACAATTCGTATGAAACACACCAGACATCATTTGACTTAATGACAAGTTGTACTGGGAAATTAGATCGTTATAACGACCATAGAATTTGTGAAATGCTGACTTTAGACGAGAGTGTGCAATCCTTTGTAACATCAACTTCTTTCTCAGTAGCACGCCTCGATTTAAAAACTGATCATATGCAGAACAAGTTCTTGTATATCGAATCAGTTGGAAGATATAAACACCACATGCAGGTGATGATGGAACATTGATAGATAAATAAATAAAGTTGAAGATGGAGAAATTGAAATGATCCCGTTTGTCATAAAGTTGAGTTGTTAGTTTGCCGCCGGCATCTATTTTCAGTAAAATATCTAAGTACGAAGCAGAAGAGGAAGACTCTATAGTGTCTTTAATTTCAGCTCATTGGGATATATCGAATCGACATATGAATGAAAATGATCATTGTTAATAGACAAAAGGTCGTCGATATATCTAAATGTCAAATTGAAGGCCACAGCAAGAAATTTTTTCTTCTCATGTAGAAGCCTTTGAATGAATTCTGCTTCATAAGAGTATAAAAATAGTCAGTGTAAAATCAATTAAAATACAAAATCATACAGAGATCGAATTCTGTAGTAAAATAAAACACATGGTAATCACTTACCAGCGTTTTCCGACAGAGTGAAGCTTTCTGCTGACGTCACACAGGTAGGTGGGTGGTCGTTGCTGTTTTCTACGTTGATTGTAATCGTTCCAGTACCCTTTGATAAAAATTTGAAATGACTCGATCTAGGATGAAATAAATAAGTGATCGAAAAAATACGTCATTCACATAAAAACACTCTTAAGGAAGTTAGTTCCTCGGCTTTTAAACGCAGGTGTGCAGAATACTACAAGTCATTCATTCAGATATATCCAGCTGAAAATCTGCATATCGATTCAATTTTTAAAGGACTTGGAAAGGACTGCATTTTGTGGTTGAAGGATTCTTCAATCAAAAGGATTTACCTTTGCAAGATTTTACAGTGTTTGTTTTATCCAACATATCGTCAATAATTAAACCTTTAGGGGTGTATTTTCATTTTGGAATTTATGATGCAAGTAATAGAAACTTTGGAACTAATTCAAAAGTTGTATATTCATTAATTTGTTTGATATACTGTTTTAAACAACGCCGATTCTTAAAAACCAGAAATACACCAGAAATATCTTAAGAAATTTCTACATTGTAGCCTAAACTTAAATCATGTGATACATAACCCTAGTTTATGAATAGCATATTAAACTGTTAGGTAAGACTTTGTGATTTATGAGGAATTAAAAAAAACCAAAACTTATCCTTCTAAAATGTTCTATCAACTCTCAAATCCCATATGATGAATTCTTCCGTATATTACGTGAAAAAAAGTCATCATTTCCAATCTACGCATTGATTATTTTTATTTATATATTGTTGAAAGACATGAGTGTGTATTTATTTGATGTAATGGCTGCTTCGTACGAATATAAAAATAGGTCAGCTAACAAAGGAGCACAATTCGTGCCCATGGTAATTCCAATAGACTATTGGAAGACCTGATCACCAAATACTACGAACATATTGCCAATGAGGAACTCTAGCATCTTTTTAATATCAACGTCAGAGTACTTGTGCGTGGAGTCAGAGTGGTATTTAACAAATAATTTTTGGAATGACCAATCACTAAATATGAATATTTCGTTTTACCAATTTTGTTCACGAAACAACTGTCTATGATGTAAGAGAGTCTAATCTTTAATTTATTGTGAGGTATGGTCGTGTAAAGAGTCGTAAAATCATACGTTTTAATGTTGTAAATTCGAGAAACGTTTTGTGATTTCAAATTCAATAAAAGTTCTTTAGAATTTTTAAGAATCCACATTTGAATAACATCATTTCTGGTATATGTAGTGGAACAGTACATTTGAGGTTTCTCCTTCACAGCAGTTAATATTTTCGTAAGGAGCAAAGAGAGGGGCTTGGTAGAACATTTACTGGATCCAGCAATGTATCTTTGTAAGGGTTTTCGTGGAGTTTGGGAATCCAGTATAAGTACAGTAACTCATATTCATAAGTCCCATTCAACGTAGTAATCGATATTATACTTCCCAAAAATTTCATAATACAAAACGAAACTCAAGAGCATATATGTTTAAAAATATTCTACTCTTTATGAGTTCGTTAATCAGACTTTCAGTTGATATATTCGTTTCACGATTTGGTTTAAAAAATATTCGTTAGAAAATAGATGAATCACTCAAGAATTTTTCATACATTAAATAAAAATTGTAGTTATTATAGACTAAAGTAAGAGAGTATTTGTGAAGCACATTAAGCTATGTCAATTTCCCATATTTATGTAACGATATTCCATTCAGCTGCTTATGGTGTTTACATCTCTCAACAGATTCGATACGTAAAAGCTTGTTCTGGGTATTATCAGTTTTTAAATCGATGTAAGCTACTGACAAACAAGATGATACTAAAGGGGTTTCAACAGTCCCATTTAAAATCAGCATTACGCAAATTGTATGGTCGCTGTGTTTGCCAATACAAGCTGCCATTAGGTTAATATCTGTCTAAAGTGTTTCATACATATTGTTATGTCGTTCTCTTTCTACGAATTGTTCCGTTTACTTGATCAAAATATAGGGTTCACAGTGGGTGTGACCGGTCGACAGGAAATGCTTACTCCTGATCCCACCTGTAGAATATCCAGAGGCCCGTATTGCCAAACTCTCTATTTTGTATTCCTTATAGGAGTATGAAATTGATCACTGTTCGTTATCTTCATGTTTTCACAAGGATTCGGCATTGCATAAATTCAATCGTTTGTTTGAGATACAATTCTATGGGTCGCATGCTCAATCCCTTGGAAAGCGTAATATACTGAAATCACTGATCTCATACAGATGTATGGTCTTTTAGCGTAATATCGGTATTATCAACGCATTGACAAGCATCCTCCAAAATGAAGCAATGCCCATGTTAGAATATGGTAAAAACAGGATTTTGATATACCACTAGTGTGACTTGAGATGTTATATGATTTATCGAAAATCACACTGATATTCTTGACACGGTAAGACTCACATATTACATAAGACTCATACGTCATCACTTACTGTCCGTCCCCCACCGTCGGTTGCCATGACAATGATTTTGTATAGTGGAATGCTTTCGAAATCCAATTTCTGCGCTAAGTATACTTTTCCGGATGTTTTCTCCATATAAAACGTATTCATGTTTCCATTGTGCACTAGAAACAACAATCAATAAAAAATGAGGAATTATGAATTAGCATACAATGAAAGGTATGGCTTAATTATTATCATTATTGTTTGTTTGTTTAACGTCTCATCAATAATTTTTCACTAATATTTAGACGTCACCAGCTGTAGGTGAACTACCACAATTTTAGACCTATGGTTAGCGCTCACGGCCGTAGCAGTGATGTTTATTTAACGTGTGACACGGGATCTCAGTTTTTAAGGTCATATACGAAAGACCCGTGATTTTCACTTGTAAATGCGGAGCGTTTGCCGAAGGAGCAATCACTACCTATGTTTACGTCTTAGGTTTGACGCTGCCATGGGACGAGCGGGGCTCGAACTCACGACCTCACGGTGACGAAGCGAAAGACAATACCACTGATCTACCGCCTTCGGTTAAGGTCCGTGTGTATACGATGTAATTTGTCATTGTAATAAACATCTACATCATTGAAATAGACTGGACCAAAATAAAAAATAATAACAAAAACAAAAAACAATATTTCGTTATAGTTAGAGATCTCTACAAGGAGAAATCAAATATCGAGGTTTTGTAAAGACAGTTCCATGATACCCTACTGTGTTCAGACAACTTTAAAGAATATGTCGAATTTGGGTTCTTTTAAATTAATCGCACTGCCATAATGCACACCCTAATTATGCTGTAAGTTTTAATATTAGCATAAATTTCTGCTTGCTTTGTTTTTATGTTGCTCCATTCAAGAATTTGTCACCAGCTTTTAATTAAGTTCCACAAATTTTGATTAATGCATGATCCTCAACACCATAGTAATTATGATTATTTATCGTACCAACGCCTACGCTGACAGTTTTGTGTTTAAGGTTTTATGGACTTTGCATCCAATGTACGACTCTTGGCAAAGGAACAGTCGCTTCAGATGTTACACGTCTTAGTTGTGACACGATACTGGGCTCGATAATTGAAATCGGGACCTCCTTGTTGTGAAACTGATGTTCTAACTACTACTGCGACGAAAATTGGACCTTGATTGCGCTGGCTTGATCGATTTATATTGATATGAGTTTATATTGATCTATATATCAATTTACATTGCACCGGCATGATTCAAATTCTTATCCCATTGACATGGATATTTCATATTTAGTCGAAATGTGGTTCCACGTCACTCTTTAATGATGTAAACAGGTATCCCGATGAATATGAATAAATGTGTATTCACAAGATGGAAACTACTTAAAAGGTATATAAAATTGAATATTAGAAATCCACACAGCCATTTCTTAAATTCTTATCAACTTACCATTTAGTATTTTGTATGACGTCACATCATGTGGTGGTGAGTCACCATCATCAGCCGTGTACGTCATAACCTCATATCCAATTGTTGCAATTTCGTTCACATTTATTATTGGATTGTTGAACTTCGGGACAAATTCATTCACAGGACTAAGTTGGACTAAGATCCATACCTTTGTGTTGTGAATACCATCTGATGTTTGTATGGTCATATAGTATAGTGTCGTACCACTGTCATAATCGAGCTCTACAATGACAAGATAAAGCTTCAAAATTAATCTTGCGCGTTACTTTAACTGAGCAATAATCGCATGAACTATGAATATACAGACTAAACGTTCTGAAATTGGTTTTAACAATACTGTAAACACATTTAATTTCTTCGGGGAAATTTTCATTGTTTTTGCAGTGAATACGATTTCTTGTGGATTAATTTTTGTTTGTGATCACTTAAAAGTTACATATTATACATACGATGTATATCTGCAATTCTAACTTGATAAATATCGTTATGATACACACGCCATTGTTCGACAAAGCGTGCCGTCCGTCGTTAACACCTATCCACTAAAAACAATGCGATGTGCTCAGAGTTGAGTTGTACTCAAGCTATTGGAATATCTAAAGCGTTTATCTTGTATTCAGTTCGTCAATACAATTTGTAAAGAAATCGGTTGTCTTAAATATAACATTAAATGTGACATACAGATTGGTTTCGTGTCGGTGGTAAATTAGACGCGCTATCTAGATGAGTGAGTAGCTTTTTCACGTTACTATCCACACGTATAATCTTAAAATAAACGGAACTGCTTTGATAGTAATCATTTCTAATTACATTGAACTTTTTCATTACACTGTTTATGAGGAACTATATAGTAACAAATTGCTGGTACATTTACTCATAAGAAATACATTGGTGACGACTGCGGTATTGAGGAAATGTTACCTGTAAATGGATGACAAATAACTGCGACATTATAAATTTAGATATTTTTGACATTGAAATAAATATTTTCTGAAATTAAAATTTTGTTGCATTTAATTTTGTTGTTTTCTCCTAGACACGAAAATAAGGAAATTCAATCCGACACGAAATTAAATAAGTCTATAGTATTTTTGTCCCCATCCTAAGTAAGGATATAATTGTAGTTTACAAAATAATGCTTTCCCTGTTTTTATTAAGTAGTGAGGTAACAAAAAATCCACCCAATGTATATATATATATATATATATAATTCCTTGCTACATATACTGCATACCATTCATAGAATGTAAACAAAATGAAGACACCGCCAGTCCACACCAAATAATCTAAAATTTATAATTATTTTAACATCGCTTATTATTTCATGGAAAACAAAATCCAGTAATGAGATCCCTTTTCAACTCACATATATTTTCTATTTTATTCATTGATAGAAATCTTTCAGTACTAATACTTTAACCGTACATATCATCTTTTTGATATTTAGAATGTACCAAACTATGGCATCAAAATACACAGCATTGAAGTTCAAAAATATGATGTTTGGACGCACCTGTTGTCGTCAAGATGTCGCCCGAAGGTGAAATTTGGAAATGGCCACGGCCACCGTCTAAGATCAAATAGCTTAACGCAGTCCCAGCGTCTCTATCACTGCAACTGATCGAAAGAACCTACAAGGAAAAGAAAGACTTTTGTTGTTCAAAGTAATCTATCGTCATAACATTTTCGTACTTTATAATAATAATAATAATAAGAAGAAGAATAATAACTCTATTTTATATTTTCAATAGAGAGACATTTATTTCACATATTAATATTTTTATAAAAACTATTCCAGATAATATGAAATTGCACTATATTAGTCGATATCCCTACGTTTTCTCGGAACGATTTTTATCTTAGCATACTATTCAAAATAAGTAAGGAATATTGGAATAAAATGCAGATCATGAAGTCAAAAAGGAAACAAATGACAGAAAAACATCAAGGAAACATTTGTCAATTTATTCGAAACTCTGTGTACAGTCAGAAAAGGAGAGATTCTCCAGAATAAGGGTCGACACCAACACAGGGTCACACAACAAATTTACCACCTATGTGAAACAGTCAGTAGCGGGTAACCCCTCGGTTGGCCATAAAATAATCTCGGATTCGGTGTGGCACACTCCTAACAAGACGTCCCGGGTCATTTTGGGGAAGGTTATTCCATTCCTGTTGCAATGCTGCAGCAAGTTCTTGGACATTGGCAGGAGGTTGTTGACGTTGGCGTAGGCGCTGTCCAAGCATGCCCCAGACATGCTCGATGGGGGAAAGGTCCGGACTGATTACGGGCCATGGTAATGTGGTGATATTCTGTAGCGATCCTGGCTCTATGACATCTGGCATTGTCATCTTGAAAAATGAAACGGTGGCCATAACGACGTGGAAACGGCACAACATGGGGTTTCAAAATAATACTGCCCTATGACACGTCCAGCTACAACATGCAAGTCTGTTCTGCCGGCAACGGTGATGCCTCCCCACACCAGTACAGATCCACCCCCAAACCGATTATGTCTAATGACGGTAACGTCATGGAAACGTTCGTTACGTCGGCATCAAACCTTCCTGCGTCTGTCCAGGAACTCCACAGTGAACCTCGACTCATCTGAGAACATTACGAGGTTCCATCGGCGATTATCCAAGTGTTGATGGTAACGAGAGCATTGGAATCGTGTCCTAATGTGGCGATCCCTCAAACATTGTAAGTGAAAGCTATACAGTCGATTCCTGATGGTCTGGCCACTCACTACCAAGCGAGTATCCCCTTGAAGTTGACTTTATCCGATTTGCTGTTTCAAGACGATTTCTCAAGGCAATAGTGCGGATGAATCTGTTCTAAGCCTGACTTGCTGCCATTGGTCAACCTGATCGTGGTCTATTCCGAACAGACCCTGTAGCACGATGTCTGGACCATAATCTGCTGATAACAGACTGGAGACATTCATTGTCCTAGACACAGCGATCTGTCTTGTGCCAACCTGTAGCATGCCAAGAGCACGTAACCTCTCATCCTTTGTGAGACGGCGCATGATCTCTGTTTAATTAACTTCAACCACTGATAATTTGATGTTTTCTCTTCAAAATCTTCCTTTAGAGTGGCTGTAACCTTCCAATTCATTGGTATACAAATTTGTGACACAACACCTTTGATAATCAGTAGCATCCCGTGCATATCGTGAAAATGAGATTGATGTGTTTGGATGCTGAATTTCTGTGGAAATGTTTCCTCGTTAAGGAACTATACAACATGGTTTCGTATCCCTTTGTATATGTGAACATTTTGATCACAAAATACAGTATCCCCTAATTTTTGTGAATAGTATATCATGCTAATCAAGTGATACAGGGAATTCAACATTTTCATTTGTCACAAATTCTATAGTCGTAATAATGATTTATATGCAAGTACAATCTGTCGTTAGGTTGAATGCTGTCTGACGTGCTTCATACCAATTGTTACGTCGTTCTTTGCATACTGATTTTGACTACGGATTACTCCGTTGACTTAATCGGGATATAAGGCGGGTATAACCTGTTAACAGGGGATCCTTGGTACCTGGTCCTGCTTCTGGTTTATCCAATGGTCCGCGATTGTTCTACTCTCCATTTTGTATTCTTTATGGGATTTGAGATTTATCATGCGTAATCAGAGGTATAGGTAATTCAGAAGAATGCAGTGTTTGAAAGTATTTGGTTGGTTGGTTGTAAATTGCTTAACGTCCCTCTTGAGAATATTTCACTCATATGGAGACGACACCATTGCCGGTGAAGGGCTGCAAAATTTAGGCCTATTCTCGGCGCTTATGGCATTTGAGCAGGGAGGGATCTTTATTTTGCCACACCTGCTGTGACACGGGTTCTCGGTTTTTGCGGCTTCATCCGAAGTCGCCCCTTACGACAAGCAAGGAGTACTGAGGACCTATTCTAGCCCTGATCCCCACGGGATTACTGATTAAAATACCACTACAAGAACCAATCGGTTTTATTAGATATGAAATTATAATATGTTTCACGACATCGTGATTGCTAAACTGATTTGCCATTCAGTTCCTAATGAATTACCCTAGTCCCGATCGCTACATCTTCGCTGACACTGACGTTGTATTCCTGAGAAGCACATATTGGTACATTGTCGTTGACGTCAGTAATTGTCACGTCAACAATAGCAGTTGAGGAGAGACCTCCACCATCTGTCGCTTCTATTGTAAATGAGGAGGGTATTCCACTGATAGACTCGAAATCGACTGGACTTCTCAGGTAAATCTTTCCTGTTATCTGACTGATTAGAAATGTTTTGTCTGTGTTTCCGGCTGTTTGCAAATAAAATGAAATGTTAGTAACTTTCTTCTGGTTTACACAAAGTGTTATTATAAATATTCTATTATGGAACATTGATGTGCGACTTTGTTCACATCCGAGTTTAAAACTATCAGTTACTACTCGTTTGTTGCAAATAAAGAGAAAGCAACAAGAAGATAAAGGTAATTTCGGTATCCCCAACTGGCAGGTACGTAATAGCATTACCTATAATTCTGTACGTCAGCTCACCATGTCGACCCGCGTCACTGTCTGTGGTGTTCACAGCTAAAACCTCTGCACCTACAGGTGTGTCTTCTGGGATCTACGATAAAGGGTGCTTCAACATTGTGATATCTATATCGAATTATTCAACAATGAAAATTATCAATATTTATGAAAATTACACGTTTCCAGTTTGTAAATATCCTAAAGAATAATAAAAGTGTGCAGCCGCCGAGGAGTTGAGAATAAACACCATTGCTTGTGCATTGTCTAATAAGTACGAAATGGGGAATTGAATCTCGTAGAAAGACTCATATGAATTTGTGACATATATATACACATTCTATTTGTTTCATACGTATTTTTTAACGGATTCAATTTCAATTTCTTTCTACACGTAGAATGCCCCAAGTTTTTAGAGTTTCTCAATAAATTTGGATTGAAAGAATGATTATCTTCATTAAAAAAAATAAAGCATTTATCAAGATTAACGAAAATTTATCTCAATGATTTAGTAACAATGAAGTCGTGAGTTCGAGCCCCACCTGTACCATGACCGTGTAACAATGAAGTCGTGAGTTCGAGCCCCACCTGTACCATGACCGTCGTGAGTTCGAGCCCCACCTGTACCATGACCGCGTAAAATATAAGGCTTAAACATAGCTAACGATTTCTTCGTCGCCGAACTGTTGACTTTTAGAAGTGGAAATCACGGGTCATTCGGATATGGCCCTAGAAATAGAAGTACCGCACCGCGGCAGTCTTTGGCAGGTTAAAGAATTCTCACTGCTACGGTTCTGAATGCTCAGCATGGCTAAATTTGAAATATTGACTGCATGTATAAAGTGTTTACGAAAGTGGTGATGTAACATGGAAGAGAACAAAGTGATACTAAAATTGTATAAGAATTAATCAAGTACATGTTCTAAATTTTTAAGTCTAAAATAAGCTGAAGTAAACAGAAAATTATATTAATTTTCCAAACTATGTAGATAAAATTTTGGACTAAAAGAAATGTAATTAAAAATGAAGCAAGAAGAAATGAAGATACACACTGTTAATGTTAGTGGTTGACCTGTTATCTGGGGAGTAAATTCATTCACGGGTTCAATATTGACCGTGATTGTCGTGCTTCCAGTTTTCTTTGGATCATATGTCGCACTGTCAACACCAATAACAATAAGTGTGTATGTGATGTCACCAGTGTCGTAATCGATGACGTTGGTAGTTGTTTGAATTTCATTTAATCCTGCATTGATCTTGAATTTGGGATTGGAATCGTCCCCAGACAGGATGGCTACTACATAACAACCTTCAGGATGGCCTACTAGTTCTTTGTCCTGGTCAGTGCAGATAAGTCCAGCTACAAACGTATCTACAAAGGTAGGTTTTGGTATGATTAACGTATGTCATTTCTCAGATCCTTACGAGGCATTATAAATGTCTGATTTCACGTTGTAGCATCAATATAATATTTTCAGAGGAAACCCAATTTCAATCGGTAAAGAAAGATATTGTTATTAGACTTATGACCTTATTTTTAGTTCTCTGTATCTTTACCAGTGTGATAGTTATCTGTTGTCTTTATTTTGTGGTGGATAATTTCAGAAGTTAGAAAGGAGAGAACCCGCAGAACTCTCTTTTTATAAAAATGTTTTGGATTTCAATCCAGACAAATTATTTATCAGAAATGAATTCTACAGAATCCGAACTGTTCGATGAAAATCAGAATAAAAATGGTAACTGCATGAGACATCAATTGGGAAGACAAGATTTGCAAAATAAGAAAATATTTCTGGAAAGCATTGGTGGATTAAATATTGCATTTGACACTAAAATAATGATAATCATTTTCAAATTTTCCTCTTATTTTTTTTCAAGTTGTAGGATATATCAATGCATATTGAATAAGGTCTAAATGTGTCTTGACAATGATATATGTATGGATTTTCCCACGAAAGCATCTAAGTAGATATCCAACGATATTTTTTTTCAATATGCAATCCTCAGTTTGTAAGCTACCATTGTTTCATTTCATTTTATTTCTGAGTATTTCTATTTGTTATTGTCCTTCGTTTCTATTGATAGAATTAAAGGTGAGAAGTGAATTGTTAAAACTGGATGATTTCTTACTAAGCGATCGATATTCACTTTAATCCCTGAGAAGATCAGACATCTCTCTTGTTTTTATTTTCTCTGATTCAATTGGAAGTAAGTCCCTCGCAAACTGGTGTTGATTGGTGAATACGCCAAAATATTATGTTATGTAAAACACGTTAGTCTTCTTAAAAAGCACATGGAAACCAAGTTATAATACTTAGAGTCATACATTTTGTGTCGTTGATTCGAATTCCTTAAATCAGTATTTTTGACAAGGTCATGAAATGGTCGCGGATAACGTTATAGTTCATAGAAAAAGCACGCTGAACCACAATCTCACTTTTAAGACGTTGAGTCTGTTCCATTGTCTGTAAGCTCGGGTTTCGCAAATATACATGTCTAATATTGATTAATAAAACATATTTTCTAAAATAAGATTATTAAAGAATGGACATCGTCAATTTTCCGGTAATAATATTCTTTGTCATCACGTGATCGTCTGGACGTCTAGAGAAGACAAGAGTGTATGAAAGGTGATAAGAATGATTCTGAAGTTATTTGTCATGATGGCTTGTCACGAAAAGCAATCATATCGTGTAGTTTTCATGTTCCAAAAATATATAAACATGAATTATTATTAAGGTCACCGAATCGTGTACTATCGTAAATAAATAAATAAATAAATAAAACAAAAAAAAAAAAAAACAAAAAAAATAAAAAACAAAACAAACAAAAAAAAACAACAAAAAACAACCCCGCCCCCCCCCCCCCCAAAAAAAAACAACAAATAAAAAAAAAAGAAAACGAAAAAAACAAAAAACAAAAAAAAAAAAAGAAAAACAAAAACAAAATAAAATAAAATAAAAAAATGAATTATTAAAAAAAAAGAAAAGAAAACAAAAACAAAACAGCAACAAAAAAATCACCGAAATCAAAAAGTAATTTTTGGCATAATAGACATTTAGAAAATCATGCGATTGTGTTTCCGATTGATGTATACATCTACATATGTATATGTATGATATAATGCATGAAAAGGTGAAGATAACGAAAAGTGATCAATCTCATATCTCCTCTAATATAGAATGGTGAAGTTAACAATGTGTTAATCGTAATCTGTATATGGTGTATATGTCTCTTAACTGATTCAATGCACAAAAGCGTGTCCTACGCGTGAGCAGTTTCTAAATCAAGACAAGCTACTGACAAATAAGCTAATATTTCAAGGGTTTCAACAGTCTCACTTCGCAAAATCTATGGTCGTTGTAACTGATCTAATTTACTAGTACAGCCTGTAATAAATCAAATGCTGAAGTGTTTCACACAAATTTTTAGGTCGTTCCTTACACAAGTAATTTAACTACGGACTACTCCGTTTACTTGATCAAAATATTGGGCTCACGGCGTTAGTGATCGGTCGGCAGGAGATGCTTATTCCTCCTATGCAAATGATCCCACGTCTGGTATATCCAGGGGTTCGTGTTTGTCCTACATTTAATTTTGAGTTCTTTAAAGGATTCATTACATTGAACACTGTTCGTTATCTGCTCCTTTTCACAATAAAGACATGCTGCCCGTGGGGATCCGGGTTGTTAGAATAGATCCTCAGTACCCCTTTCTTGTCGTAATAGGCGACTAAAAGGGGGCGGTCCTACGGATGAGACCGCAAAAACCGAGGCCCCGTGTCACAGCAGGTGTGGCACGATAAAGTTCCCTTCCTGCTAAATGGCCATAAGCTCCGAGAGTAGGCCTAAAATTTGCAGTCCTTCACCGGCAATGGTGACGTCTCCATATGAGTTAAACAATGTATAATCAATCAATCATTACAGACATGCGGAGATCAAAGGATTCAAGAACTATTGAAATAAATTGGAATGAATATTTTCTGCATTACTACATGCCTGTCAACGTCAAGAGCACAAATATAAGTATAGTTAGAATTATGACATATACATATTATCATCGTAATTCAACTCGGTAGAATACACGTGGGATTGAAGCCTTTTACATACTTTCTTAAGATATTAATTTACTGATTCTGACATTCCTCCCTAACTCATACATGCTTGGGTTGATTTTATGTAATATCTAAGTCGCAATCATTCCTATTTCACTGTAATGTGATTGACTTTAATTTCTTGCTTAAAGAAAACCATAATACATTTGTACTCAATTGCATAGGACATTTCCGTTGTCATTAGGAAGATTAAATTCATTTGGAAACCAAATATTATTTTATTTTATTACATATGCCAACTTTTAGTTTTAAAAATGGTATTTTCTTTTAAGAATGTTCTTGTATTGTGATTTTGTGACGATAAAAAGATTGGCTTTGGTTGCTATATGCAAAAAAACCCAACACCCCCCCCCCCAATAAAAAACACGGTGATTATTTCTTTAGGTCACAAGACTCGCACACCAGTTCTCAGGTATCAAAGTTGTCATTTCTTGATTTTCTCAGATTCAGGTATTATATACGGTGTGTGACAACTTGTGCAATAGATGATTGATGATTGATGATTTGTCCATATCTCCGAATGAAGGAGAATTAGGCATGGCTATATTTATATAACTGCTAATTCAAAAGGTATCATGAAAAATTCGCTCTTTTGTTTGCATTTTGATATCATATAAAAATGTTGAAAAACTTAAAGTTCGACGCTTTTATGACCCTTCAGACCTTTAATTTTATAAATGTCTCTTTTACTGCTAGCGCCCTCGGGTGATAATGTAGCGATCGGGGGTGGGGGGTGGGGGTGGCGGTGGATTTTAGAATTTCCCGTCGGGCTCGGAAACCTCTGTCATTGCACGTGTTGTTCTGTCTCTTTCTACCGCGAACTATCGAGGTGTGTGGACTCGTTTTGTGGGAGCAGCACTGTAGTTCTGATATTCGCTTAGTTTCTGTGACTTCATTTGTTAATAGGTGTATTCCTAAGTGTTTTGCTGGTATTTAGGTCATTGTTAGAAAAAAACACTTTATTAACGTCGCCGGTAGGATTGTTTAGCCCAACTGCGCCACGGATCATATCGGGGCCCGCTTGGTCGCAGGTTGGAGCCACTTTGATAAATGTGATTTTTTGTGTTAGTTTTTATTTACTTAGAATCAATTTCGGATTACTCTAATAATTTAACGCGAGTTTATGGTTGAGATATTTCAAGTAGTGTATATGTAGTTTTGAGGTAGGCAAAAAATGTTTGGATAAAAGCTAGGTAGGTGAGCCCTGGAGTGCGAGTTGGTTTGGCGGAAAAGTTTAGCCGGGACCCAGGAAAAGGGCGTATTCATGAAAGGAGAGATGGGGGTATGTACCTTGAGGGTAGAATTGGCCTGGGAGTCCAAACTAGAAGAAGGGTGGTTGATGGCAGGGATGACCCCTGGGATGGCTTCAATTTCGAGGAACTGCTTGGGGAGCAACATCAGATTATTATCGAGGGTGGGGTCCCATTGGTGAACAGTTAGGCCTTCTGCTGGCCTTAGTGGAGGTTGAGCTGTATGAGGGTTGGATGGCACGGATGTCCATGACGAAATTGATTTAGTTTCGGCAGTGACCCATGAAGGGACCGGTACATGTAGGTATTATTCTCACCCAAATTCTAGCTATGTACAAAGGGGACCTTATGTGTCGAATAGTGTTGGGGGGGGGGGGGTAAATCGGCTGGGGGCAACACACTTAAGTCGTACCAGATGAGTTTACAAGGGGAGTCCTGGGACGTCTGTTCCAAAGGCACCTGAGAAACATACTACTACGTGCTGGTGTAATGGTGATTGTGTTGTGTCTGGGTTTTCAAGGGATGAATGGCCCTGCGGATGCGGCAATTGTGACTATGTCGGGTTTGGTCAGTGCTGATGGTTGGTGGGATCTGAGTGTTCCCTCTCAGACTGAGCGGCTTCCTCCTGACAAACTGCAAGGCAATGAATGGGATTGGCTGTTGGGAGGTTTTGGAGTGCCTTTGGCCTATAAGTGATGGCTGTACGGTCCAGGTTCCTTTGGAAGGTAGTCGTGTTCAAACATCTGGTGTGGGTTACCGACGGTGATATATTTCAGGCTGCGCATTTAAAATATTCTGTACTCTGGTATCAAAATTTACCGAACCTAATTCAGGAGTTATTGTCATTAACTGCAAGTTTATTATATGCTATGGTGTTTGTTAAGCATAATAAACTTCATTGCATTTCATAAAAAAACTTGTTTAGCTTAAACGAATCTTGCTTATAAGATATTAAAAGGGCAGAGGTCATATGGCACTGCATTGACAGGATCAGGTGATAGGATGACAAAATGCTGTGGTAGAAAAAAAGTTGTTTCCATGATTGATGAGGGGCATCCCATCTCTGTTAATGTGATCCTCCTCACAAATTTATCGGAGAGGGAAACTAGTTTTTTTTTCCAAGCTCAATGACACCGTATTAAAATCAACTTAATAATTAGCCCCTGGAGATCAGTGACAGAAGTTTAGCCGTTTATATCATCGCCGCATGGGCTGTTGTACCTCCATGTCCGGGTAGAACACCTGTGGCACAGCCCTGTGTTCCACTCCCTGCAGTTGGACATCATGATTTCTTGGTGACATCACTGCCACTATCTTCTATGCAGGCTTTCATGTGTATGGTTCCAAGGGTAGTGCACAGACACCTAAAGAGTGGATAGCGTGTATAGAACTTATGTACATACTCTCACCCCTCACCCGTCTACCCAATGCAAAATAAATTTGGAACCAATTATATTTTCAAAATATGTAATTTTCCTACAATCAAACTTTTGAGATGAACACTGGCGAGATACTGAATATACGTTATACGTACACAAAGCGGGTAGTTAATTTCTAAGTTGTTTTACTGGGTAATCACATTTGATATCCTTCATTTTGTCCATCTTATACTCGGGCACATTAAACCATAGAGGGCATATTTTACGGACGTTAAATTTTACAATCCCGGTCTCGATCGATCGGGGAAAGACCATGCATTGTCAAAATACCTAATATGTGTTTGCACATGACTATAAAGAAGTCATGCATTTTCTATGGTTTTTAGACCACAGGAACCTTTCCGCAATCACCCAAAATAGAATACGCGTTCTCAATGGTCAATTCAATTTGCTCTTTAATTTCGATCAATTTAACTCGTACGCGAGAATGTTTTCGCGGGAATCTGTCAACATGGAGAACATGTTGTATTATGGGGTCATAATGTTTTGATACTTATTATATATCATTCTAATATTCATTAGTCTTACTTCCTACTTACCACGAAACCCATGTGTTTCCCTCTCAATCTCCGACAGCCCACCTTACCCACTCCCATACACAATGTGCGAACACGCGCATATATATATATATATATATATATATATATATATATATATGGCCTGATTATTGGACAGTAGTTACATCATGTGATATTATAAGTACTTTCAATAAAAAATGGACTGTTAAATAACTATAGACTGTATGTTATGGGTTTTTTTTTTTAGAAAGCGCGACAGCACCAGTCTCGAAGAGGAGAAAAACGGCGCAATCTCCAGCATTGAAATTGATATAAATAGAAAAGGAGAGACTAAACGTAGAAAAACAACGATTAATAATTGAAGAACAACTGTTGATGATCGAAAGGAATAGACTCCAAATAGCAACTGAAAAGCAGAATATTCAATTATGTCAATTGGGGTTATTCCAGAGGCAAACTTAGTGATTCCCGGTAAAGAGTAGGTAAATTAGATGCATTCAAAATCATCGAGTCTTGTTGTGTTTATTTACAGGTTACTTAATTTAAAAATTCTAAATCTATTTTCAATGAGTCCCGCTCGAATCACACTGCCATCGTTTTGACGTCCATGGTATATGTTGTCATTAACTTGGTAATCGTTGATCACTCGATCTCCCGGAATTGGAACGTGATGTTCCATACAAAGATCGTGGAGAACTGCAGTAGCTACAATAATATTGCAGGCTCTCTCGGGCTTAAATAGTAGCGTGCCCCCCGATGAATCAATGCTGCGGAAGCGCATCTTCCAGACGCCAAAACACCTTTTATAGTGTTGCGTGTTTTTACATGGCAATGATTGGAAGCAATTTGTTTCACCGTGTTTGGGTTTAGGACAGGAGTGAGCAAATGGGGTCTTAGGGGACACCCACTATCACCAAGTAGCCATCCCTTCGATTTGATTTTTGATTTAATTTGAACATATTTTATTGTATATAGGGATTAATAACATGTTCTAAATAATACCTGTCCCTTATACAATAAAAAATGGTTTGTTCGTGTACAAGTAAAGATTGTCAAAACACATAATTACAAATAACGGTGTACAGAAACATTCAATTTGACATTGATGAAACACTAACTTTGGGGGGTGACAGAATGTGTCGTGCTAGAAACATCGCTTTTGTTTTTTTAAGGATTAAATTGTATTAGTCATTGCTTGGACCATTTGTCTAAGACTTTAAAATCATGATTAACATTTTGTTCCATCACATGGACACTGTTCGACAAGCATTAAAGAGAATTGTCATCTGCATATAGCGTACACAATGCCAACATATTTTCGGACACATCATTAACATAAATAGAACTGAGCCCTGGGGAACACCAGCGTGTATAAATTTGGTTGAAAAAAATTTATCGGTATATTACTTTTTGTTCCCTGTTGCTTAAGTAGCTTGTGAACCCTTCAAGTATATTACCATCGAAAGCTTATGTTTGTAGTTTGTAACAAACTCTATCAAATGCTTTAGAGAGGTCACAGAAAACCGTACAACAAAATTTCCTCGTCAATATGTTTGTCAATGCTATGATAAGTTTCAGTCAATTGGTATACTGTAGAGTTACCAGGTAAAAAAACCTGCTTGATATTTGTAAAGTAAATCATTTTTGTGAAAAAATTGTAAACATATTTAAAAGTAACCCTTTCCATAATTTTGCTAACAAAACTCAAAAGTGAGACTGATCTATAATTGGACACAATAGATGGATCGTCCTTTTCAAACAATGGTAGAACATAAACTACTTTCCGAGATTTGGGAAAGCTTTTTTCGGATAGAGATCGTTTAAATAATATGCATAGTGGTGTGGATACGGTCTTTACTGTAAGTTTCAACATTTTATGGCTAATTGAATAGGGACCAATTGTTTTGTTGACTGAAATATTAGAAATAACGTCAATAATATATTGTTCTTTGATAACAATCTCATCAAGCGTATCGTCACACAATAAATACTTATAAGATATTTCAACACCTGTATCATCGAGATTGTTACTGATGAAAAATATTCATTAAGTACTTCAACTTTTTCAACATCGCTGAAGATAAACTTATCCTTTTCTTCAGAGACCGGTCGACAAGGAATGCTTACTCCACCTAGGCACCTGATCCCACCTCTGGTATGACCAGGGGTCCGTGTTTGCCCATTTCTCTGTTTTGTATTTTCTATAGGAATTACGAGATTGAATATTGTTAGTTATCTGGACCTTTCCATATCCATTTAATAGGTGGGATTTCATTGGATGGTTTAACGTTAAATGTCTCCTTTAATAGTTTCCAATATAGTTTACTATTATTATTATTTGCATCATTAATCTGTATATTTATATTGACGTAATAATTTGATAAAGCGTATTTTTTTCATATTATTAACTTTCTTGTTTCATGATATCTAGCCCAGTCTGAATCATTATTGGAGCGCAATGCTTTAGTACGTAATCTATTCCTTATCCTACTACGTTTTCCTAACACAGAAATTTATCTTTAGCATGTATTGCAATGTAAACCAGCCATGAAATAAAATTCCCAAACACTACTTGCATGAAATATATAAATTCTAAGTAATGTTAATTTCTGTGATAGAAATTTATAATAAATTAAAATATTTCATAAAATCTCTACATCCATAGTAAATAATAGGTGTGGCGCTAGCATGCTTATCTTTTTTTAAAAATGAACTTGTAAAGTAAGATGTTGATCAAAAGTTAGCTTGTGTAAGTTTTATGGTCCAGAGGTCTTACCTTGGAGGGAGCCTTCTGAAATGTTGACAGTCTGATTAGTGGGGTTGAACTCCGGTTCAAATTCATTCACGGGTTGTACACGGACAACTGCCGTTCTACATTTGTGGACCTCTTGTGTTGTAGTTGGGTCTCTCGCACTGTACAAATAAGTTATAATCGCACTGTACAAATAAGTTATAATGTCAAAACTAATCTACTTAATATCTTCAATGATTATCTTTATATTTAATGTTCATACAATTCTACATGATCATTGTCATATTTGATGAGGATCGCCTACATACTACCCACAGTCCTCTGCGTCTCCATACACAGAAGCACTACCAGATACCGCATAACACACACGAATTTGGGACAGGTTTACCTTTTGTAAAAAGCTTAGGGAGTCAGTCATTGACATTTCCATAATAAAAATGTTTTCATAATGAAGTTAACCTACATTTACATATATGCTGTAAAATCGATTATGTAATCATTTGGTATCATCATACTCCAAGTGGGGAAGGGGTATTGATCTCCATCAACTTGGAATGGGTACCTAATTAAAATCTTTACTACTAATATTGCTCCCCTTTCATGTTGTGATCGGCTAAATTATACACCTATCATTATGAATTGTTAAGGTTAGTTGGCTGTATATTGTTCACCTCGCTAGGGCTACAAAACTCAGCGCTTACGGCCCTTGAGCAGGGATGGTCTTTATCGTATCACATCTGATGTAACACGATGTCTCGGTTTTTGCGGCCTCAGCCAAAGGACCGCCCCATTTAATGGCCTCTTACAAAAACAAAGGTTTGAAGTTAAGTAAACGTAAATTGAAAAGACCGTATATATTTTGCATTGTATTTACATGCTGTAGACCACAAACCGTTTTGCATCCATGCTTGAAACAAAGACAATGCCAATTTGTATCACTGACTTTGTTATAAGGTGTTCCTTTGATGACAGCAATACTTTTATTGCTGATACACTTAGGAAAGAATGCTCCATGTCAAGCTGAAATTAGTTCATAATTTAACTTAAGTACCTGGGAGAAAGCTAATGTAGGTTGTTTTGTTCCTTCATCCCATTCATGCATGGAATATTTAATTTGGATAAACAATGTTTAAATTGAACATGATAAAAACCTTAAACATACCCTGCCCTCGCTCAAACAGTAGCGTGGACAGCGTTCCAACTGTTTCCAGTTTCCGTGCATAACATGACGAAATGATCTCTCATTGATTTTTTTTGTCGTCTAATTATAGAATGCATCGCAATGCAAATGTCTTATCGATATTCTTGTCCGCGGGCTGACAAATTAAAGTGGGTTCAACTTTAAATGAGCTTGCACGTCAGGGAATTCTGGGAGGTGAAGTTCCGGTGATCCATTCCTGAGATTGCTTTCAGTGAAACAGGGACCTGCATAGTGCGTGGCATTTTTTGTTCTAAATCATTAAAAGAACTGATAAATACTTCTAGAACGCTATATATTTGTGACTTATTTTTATTAAGCTTCTAGACAACTATATACTGAGATACTTATGTTTAAACTGGTTTGCGATGCATTCTATAATTAGGAGAAACATTTTTATTAATAGGATTTCGGAGTTTTAAAATAAAACAAAAATTGGGTCGGTCGGTCGAAATAAAAAAAAAAAAATTCAGAAACGTTTCAAGCACCTCTGAAAATTGAAAAAAAAAATTATTTTGATTTGTTTTTATTTTGTATAAGACATATGCAAGTGGTGAATTAATGGTTTCTATGTCTTTGGTCAACTGAGGTTTCTTGTTCATAATTTCAAGGTTTATAATTTTACGTCAGGGAATTTCCGTCACATAAGCTGTTTCTATATAAATGAGGACAGTACAGGCATTGAACATCATTCTCGTGTCAACTCTTACTTGGATCATGTCAGATCGACATTCATCCATCGCTCTTGAAACTCGGACTACACTGTTACAGACTCTTGAACGACATTTTACTGTCAGTCAATCTAGCGTAACCCCTAGTACCTCCAGTAAATGATAAGTATGACTTTTCTGGTTTTGAATGGCAGTCAAATGGTAACAGCGAAAAGCTGCAATTGTTCATAGAGCAGCAGATTTATTTGAAAAAATTAGACAATTTATTAGATTCTAAAGGCATGGACTTAAGAATTCTGTAGAATTTTTAAAAATTCTGTAGAATTCTGGAAGGGTATCCAGGCCCCAGAATTTATTATCAGTACTATTGAAACTGGTTATGTAATTCCATTCGTCAATGTTCCAACAGATTTGTTCTTGAAAAATAACAGGTCTGCATGCAATAATGAAGAATTTGTTTCAGGGACTGTTTCAGAACTTCTAGAATCGGGGTGTGTGCGCCCAGTACCATTGAAACCTGTTGTTGTTAATCCTTTAAGCGTAACGGTAAATAGCTCAGGAAAACAGAGGTTGATATTGGATTTGAGTGTTTTAAATCTGCATGTCAGAAAAGACAAGATTAAATTTGAGGATTGGAAGATAGTCATACAATACTTTGAACAAGATTGTTATATGTTTAAATTTGATCTCAAATCTGGTTATCACCACATAGATAATTGTACTACGCAACAGTCTTTGTTTTGATTTTGTTGGGAAGGTGAATTTTATGTTTTCACTGTTTTACCTTTCGGACATCAGCACCATACATTTTTACAACCTATTCAAATGTTAGAATGGTTAGGTCTCTTGTGGAATTCTCTCGATCACTGTTTAAGTATCCATGACAGAAGGGTCCAGGACTGCATAGAAATTGTTTGGTAAGTTATCAAAAATCACAGCTAGGTAGTTAGCTCAGATTACAGGAAAGATGATTTCTATGGGACCAGTTATAAGAAATGTAAGCAGACTTATGACCCGCCATTGTTACATGCTTATAGAGACCAGAATTTCATAGGATAGTATTTGGAATTTCCCAGTTCTCACGAATTTTTGAATGAATTACTATTTTGGTTTTCTAATCTAAAAGATTTGAATATTCGTGTTTTAAAGTCTTATTGTTAGAAGCATGCAGTTGTTTGTTCAGATGCCAGTTCAGTGGCAGCCGGTGCCATATGTTCATTGGAAAAGGAAGATCAGTATTTTCATTCAAATTTTTCAGAATTAGAGCGTGCAGAAAATTCCACATAGAGAGAGCTTAAAGCTATCTAGGAAGCTTTATTTTCATTTAAAGATCAGTTAAGTGGTAAATCTATTAAGATTCTCACAGACAGCCAAAACTGTGTACAGATTGTAAATTCTGGTAGTACGAAGAAAGTGTTACAAGATATTGCATTTTCTGTAATTGTTTTTTGTTTTCAGAAACAGATATCTATAGACATCGCATGGATTCCAAGATCATTGAATGACAGGGCCGATTTTCTTAGCAAGTTTGTTGATTATGACGATTGGTTCGTTTTTTCTGTATTTTTTGATTTCATGAATGAAATGTGGGGGTCCTTATGATATTGATAGATTTGCAATTTTTAAAAATCCTAGATTACCTAGATTTAATTCGTTATTTTGGAATCCCGTACAGAGGCAGTGGATTGTTTTTCTCAAGACTGGAGTTCAGATAACAACTGGCAAGTACCACCCATACACCTAATCACGAGAGCAATAAAACTTACTCTGTTTTGTAGGGCAAGGGGGACACTGATTGTTCCTAGATGGTCATCTTCGGCATATTGGACAATTATTTTTGATATTAATGTGAGATATCGAAATTATATCTATGATGTCATTGAATATAAAGATTCTTCAAATGTTCTGAGAAAAGGTTCTTTGAATAGTTGCATTTTCGGAACAGGGAGATTCCAGGGGTCGTCGATAGCGGTGAGAATAGGCTGTGAAGCGCATGTTTGAGTGTCTAGAGGCATGGTCCTAATAGAGTCATTGTGTTTGTGGCATGGTAACTGTACATGCAATGTGTAAAATTCGTTACACTCTGAGAGAGTATATAATGTCTTATGACAAGGTAAATTGTGGCATATTGACATGGTCCTAGTACATATGTACTAAGAGACAAGGTCAACGTAATGAGAAGTATGTCATGTTTTACGTGTAGCATGGTCCTAGTACATCTATGTACTGAGTGACAAGGCTAGATGAATGATTCGAGACATGGTCCTTAAAAGATGAGAGACAAGGTGGTTCATTGATAAATTTATGTACAGAAAAATAATTTCCTTTTTCCAATTTTAAATTTTTCAGATTTGTTTCACATTGGACGATGGCGTTCCTTTCAGGCCTCAAATGAAGACCTTGCGGAATTGAAATTATTTTGTGAGAAATCCAAATCAGTGAATACATATCGTAAATATAAGTGCGCTTTTAACAGATGGATTGAGTGGTGTCGTTCTCAATGCCATCCAGTTCAACAGTTTCTAGCATCGGATTTCCATGTGTCGTTATACTTAATTCATTTATCTAAGAAGCACAACTCCATGGGTAAAGTTTACGAAGCGTTTACGCGATTTCATGGGGGCATGAATTATCAGGTGATAAAAACCCATGTCATTCTTCACTAATGATTTCAGTTAACGAAGGCGCTCACAGAATTATCGCACAGCCTGTGTCCAAAAAAGAACCAATTTCGTCGGAAAAAAACACCCCCCCCCCAAAAAAAATATAAAAACAAATAAACAAAGAAAACAAAAGAAAAAAGGATCAAAGAATTTTTTTATCTTGCAATATTTTAAAGATGTCACACAAATATATTTCAACATTAGAAAATGCCATATTTTTTATTATACAGTGTAACAAAAATTGATGGTTTGAATGACAAAATTTTGATGTTAACAGTTTCAAAACACACCTACTTTATAAATATATATGACTTTATATTGTAGGTGTCAGTGAAGCCATTGCTTATAGATATACAATAAAGAAAATGCAAGCACGTGAGTTATTGCTCTTCACAACATTTTTATGATATTACAGAAAAAAAAATTTGAGCAGAAAAGCGTTAGCTAGACCTTTTACTATACCCAGTGAATACAAGTTCTACAAAGATATATATCTATCATGCACAAGGTTTAAAATATATCATAATTTCGCAAAAAAACAATGAGGGTACACGAAGATAGAGAAACTGTTACAGGATAGAAACAAAAAAAAATTGCCGTGTCCTTCAACCATACATATAGATATATCGATGACGTCTTATCAATCAACAATCATAATTTTCATAATTATGTCCATTTGATATATCCCGATGAACTCGAGATAAAGGACACTACAGAATCTGACGTGTCTGCTTCATATTTGGATATTTTACTTAATATTGACTCTAATGGCAGATTAACAACTACATTATATGACAAGCGTGATGACTTCAACTTTGCAATCATCAACTTCCCATATATATGTAGTAATATACCACTTTCGCCTGCTTATGGTGTGTATATCTCCCAGTTGATTCGATAAGCGAGAGCATGCCATGCGTATGAGAATTTTTTAAAGTGAGGTCAACTACTGACAAAAAAGTTGATGTTGCAGGGTTATAACGAATCTCGTTTGAAGTCATCATTTCGCAAATTTTACGGTCGCCATAATGACCTTGTTTGCCATTACAAAGTATCTCTGGGACGTATGTTGAATGATTTGTTTCATACCCTTTGTTAGACTGTCATTTTTCATACTAACTTTGACTACGGATAATCCCGTTTACCTAATTTCGACTAAGGGCTCACGGCGGGTGTGACAGGTCAGCAGAGGATGCTTACTCCTCCATGGCACCTGATCCTACCTTCGATTTGTCGGAGTTCCGTGTTGCCCTACACTCGAACTTGTATATGTCTTGGGGATTTATGATTACGATTTACACATTGTTTACTTCGCCATTCGATATTACCTTAAATAAATAAGACAATGAAACTGAATAAACTTCAATGAAATACAAGAAATCAACGTGACACAAACGTCAAATATATCAGGTCGCGGAAGATGACATTATTTTGCTATTTTTCAAATTATTATTTATTAATCTATCTATTTAATTTTAGATTGGACCACACTGATGATACGCATTTTGTATATCCCTTCAGGATGAAGATTTTTAAAGGCATATTTCAATCAAGGTATCATAATTGCTATATTAAGCATAATTAATTAGTAGAAACAATTTTACGCGTAAGTTAAACGAATTTAAAAGGCACAATTATATTTACATGTAGACATGTCTGGAGTTTTCACTTGTCTGGAACCAACTCCCTTTATCACCCCAAGACCACTTGAATATATATTACTACTTGAGTGAATCCACAAAATAGTCTTGAATCCACTAAACACTGCACAAGCATTTTGTATTTCATGAATGAATAGACACAGAGAAATATATGAAATACATTGAACCGGGAAAATATGCAGTATACATTTTTTTTTATGTTAATACACTTGATTTATTTCCAAAGATTATAATACTCAAAAGCTAATATAAAATAAATTTAATCCCCAATTAAATTCGTATTACATTAATTTTGGAAATATTTTTTAAGGATATATTTACATCAATCCAAAAGCGAAAACATTGTTCAGCAGAAATGCATGTTCAGTTTGAAAACCCGTATCAGAAAACAGACCGCGCTCTTGCGCGGCCTGCAAGTACTTTAAAAAAAATCTTTGTTACGATATGAAAATACATTTGCTTTTAAATGTTGATTAACATAATGTTTAGTCTGTCTGGAGTCTAGATGATATAGAAATAACGATATTGTTAAATATTTCAAGAAGTAGTGTGTGTGTGTGTGTGTGTGTGTGTGTGTGTGTGTGTGTGTGTGTGTGTGTATATAGTTTAACTATCCGTTTCTACAGAAGAAATTGGGGAAAGCGCGCTGTTATTAGGGAGAAATTCAATACTGGGGCGATTTTCCCTAGATAGACTGGGGATGGGGTATTTCTTGACCAAGGGTGAAATTCTATGCTTGACCCAGTTTTTTTAGGGTAAATTCTAACCCAGTCCCGTTTTCCGGGGGAAAGTTCTTTAAGGAAAGAAAGTTTATACTGCAATCCAGATTAAATGAGCTTTAATTTTGATAACTCATTATATTCGATCTATCGGATGCATTCGATCGTCTGGATTTAATGAGTTATACATTAATTTAATGCCTTAAGATTCTCATTGCTGTTGAATGTGGAAAAAAGATCACACAATATACAGGGCCTCCGTGGCCGAGTGGTTAGAGCATCGTGCTCAAAATCTCAAAGCCTCTCACCTCTAGTCGGCGAGAGTTCGATTCTCGCTCGCGCCGAAATATGCGAAAAAGTTTGCCAGTTTACTTTCGGAAGGTCGGTGATCTCTTTCCGGTTACATTGTATCTATTTTATTGGTTCTCTCTTCCACCAATAAAACAAAATGGATGTCACCAGATACCTGAAAAATTGCGGAAAACAACAGAATTCAATCAATCAACAATCACATGATATACTTACTAAATATAATCAATGATGTGTTGCGTTTTAGTTTCGAAATCTAGGGGACGATTCAAAGTCAGGACTGCACCATTCAGCTTGAAAGGATAAATATTTGTTCGGCTGGAGTAGAAAGTAGAAGGAGTAGTTGAGGCTTTATACTCCACCAACACGAGTCCAATTTGTGCATCTTCAGGGAGATCTAAATCACGTTCGGTTGCTGGTATTGTACATTCTATCGAAGCAACTTGATCTACACATAGAATAGATGAATATGTAATTAGGAGTGGTTTCAAAATTCATGCAATTTGTTGAGAGATGATTTTATCAACTCCTCTGTGCAATCACTCGACTAAAAGTGGTGTGGACCTTATCACTTGTTTATAACACATGTAACAGAACTACCAGCTAATAAAAACGTTGAGGTATTACACGTTTGAAAAAACAATACACAACTGACTTTTCTATCAATTGAATAATATGTTAATTTGAACAAGAGGCCGATGGGCCACATCGCTAAACTGAGTCACTTTGGCCCATATTTAAAGATTTCCCTATATATTTGCATGGAAAACATTTATTCTCTACTGTGGTCCCACCGTACTCCCCTTGGTCATAACTCTAAGAAAATTGAATCTATACTGTTAGAAAGCTGCCATGGAAAACTTCAACTTTTCTGGCTTTGTAATTTTGAGAAAAAAGATTTTTAAAGATTTTTTTCCCTATATTTTCGCATGTAAAATTTGATCCCCTATTGTGACCCCACCCTACCCTCGGAGCCTATGATTTTATCAAACCTGAATTTGCACCATATTAGGAAGTTTGCATGTAAATTTGAAATTTTATAGCCAAACGGTTCTTGAGAAGATTATAAATGATCTTTGCATTTTTGTGACTATCTCCCCTTTGCAGGATCATAGTCCTTCATTTGAACAAACTTGAATCCCCTTTACCCATTGAAGACTTGTACCAAGTTTGATTGAATTGGCCAAATGGTTCTGCAGAATAAGTGCTTATTGATAAGATTTTTAAATGATTCCACTCTATCTTTGCATTTTTGTTATTATCTTCCTTTTTAAGAAAGCATGGCCCTTCACACGCGCAAACCTGAATCCCCGTCACCCAAGGATGATTTGTACCACGTTTAATTGCAATTGGCCCAGTGGTTCTGGACTAGAAGATTTTTAAATTTGTCGGTATATTTTTGCTATTTCGCTATTAAGTTGCTTTCAGTAGAATCCCCTTTACCCAAGGATGCTTTCTGCCAAATGTGGTTGAAAGTGGGCCAGTGGTTCTGGAGAAGAGATAGGAAATGAGAAAAGTTTACAGACAGACGGACGACGGGCAACCGGTGATTAGGAAAGCTCACTTAAACTTTAAACTCAGGTGAGCTAATAAAACAACTGAAATATCACTAAAAATACAATTTAATGACAACAGCATATTTAGCAACATGCCATTAAAAATTTCAACATGCACACAGGATTAGTACACATAATCATGTCCTTGATACCAAAACTATAGCGCATTCAATTCAGAAACTCTAACCATAAACCATTTTTCAATCGTTCTCTCATTTTCTCATTGTTTTTTCGTTTAAAGTGAGCATTTCGTAAATTCTGTTGGTGGTCGTTACAACGATGAAAAGGCGAAGATAACGAACAATGATCAACATCATAACACTTATAAAGAATAAAACGAGCTAATTTACCAATACAACCAGTCCGACCTTTATACCTTTGATCAAAAAAGGAAGCAAGAAATGGGATTTTCGATTTAATTTTGATCAATATCATACGGTTTAAATTTCATAACGAGTTCTTATCATACTGTCTCTTTTTTTTCTAATGTTCAGTGGAGTTGGCAGTGCATTTTGGTTTAAATCATAATGAATTAAACCAGATACATAACTGAGATCAAAACGAGCTTCTCCATGCACATATAAGTAGTGAGATTTGACAAAATGTTTAGAATTAGTTTGTCAGTATGTTTGTACTGAAGGAACTAATTAGTTTGTCAAATATATAGACTGTTTAAATATACTGACAGATCTACAAAAAAGTTAACAAAATTTAACTTGACATAATCAAGTTAAAAGCTTGAAAAACGACGATTTGAAATGAAAAGTCGACGTAAAAGTTGGAAAAGCCCAGATTAAAGTTGAAAAACTTAAACTTTAAGTTGGAAATTCCAAGATTAAAGTTAGAAAACACCAACAATAAAGTTGACCTTTTGAGAGAAAAAAAAATAGTGTGCCCCTTACACGCTACCGTAGTCATGTTTTCACCAACAGAAATCAACTACAATAATGCCCCTTGGGTGGAACAACTTCGCTATAATTCATGGTTGTAAATTTTTACATTTAGTTGGATAAAGAGATAAAACTTCGTCATTCACTGATTGATCTTTGGCCTACCACGCAAATGGGGATGATTCTTCCCGTTTATTAGGTGTATAGATTTCGGTGGGCTGTGGATCATGACACACCACAGTTTTCAGTACTTTATTGAATGACTGAAATATTTATTTTTTGAATGACAGTAAAATATATGAGAAAACAAAGTTCGTTGTAAGCCTGATTCCTGGGTAATAACAATATTACCATTATAATTATTTCCACGAAATCTGTATTATCACTACATTTTAATCAGAGCACCTGATTCACCAGGTGATAAATATTTCAATGAAAAAATAGATAAATTCACCGACAACATATCTCGCAGGTATCACATTTACAGATATATAGAATGGAAATCAAATAGCGTTTGAAATAAAATTCCTAGCGTGGTGATACACTAATCCACTACAAGCAATGTTGAAACTGTAAAAAATATAAATAAATTATCGTTGTACTCACCAATATGCCAAAAATATACCAAGAGTATTACTAACACAGGTAGCTGCAACATTGTGATGTTTTTACATCGAAAAATGTATAGCTATGAATCCGGACATGATTCCACATTGTGTTTTAAACATTTCGAATGCATTAACCAAATTTTCGTGACGTAGGACGGTTTTAAAGTTCCTTTAAAGATGTGTGTGGAATTCGATATAATTTTATGAATCTTAACATAGAAATTACATAATGAAGTACACATAAAACAGATATACAGGAATTCATCCTTTTGTTTATCGTTTTGAATTGTCGTTTCAAATGTATGTACAGCTGATAAAAAAAAATAGATATACAAAAAACAACAAACATACCAAATGATCATGTAGTGCAATAAATTAAGATACAAGAGAGAAAAGAAATCAGCTTGACGTAAGCGTCAAAGGTATCAAACCACAGGAGATACGAAAGAAATGAGAGTCAGTTACCATTAAGGTTTTCCGTCTCAACGTCTGTTGTTCTTATGTTTCTTTTCCTCTTGTTATTTTCGCCCCGTGAAGATCCGGGTTATTAGAATAAATCCTCAGTACCCCTTGCTTGTCGTAAGAGGCGACTAAAGGAGGCGGTCCTTCGGATGAGATCGCAAAAAACGAGGTCCCGTGTCACTAAAGGTGTGGCACGAAAGATCCTTCACTGCTCAAAGGCCCTCAGCGTCGAGCATAAATCAATTTTTGAACGGGAAGACAAAAATGTAATTTTGCTTCATTCAGAACCTCTAAATAGAGTTTCTAACCTAAATATTAGTAGCAAACATTTGCAAACTTTATATTTTCTGTCAATGAAATAGGAAATCACAATTTCACAACAAAAATTTTCTGACACCAAATTGACAGCTACTATAACTTCAAAATATCTTGCTATGGTAAACAAAATTCGTTAGATAAAAACAACTTTAAGGAGAAATATAACGACTTTAAGAGGTGTTTTCATGCAGTTGTCTGGACTCAACTCCCCGTATCACCTCAAGACCACTTATATATAATCATTACTAGTTGTGTGAGTTCGCAAAAACAATTTTGAATCCACAAAGCAATGCACACCCAATAATGAAATAAAATGAACCCGAAACAAACGCAGTACAAATTGACAACTATAATGTTTATTGCATTTTGAAGTTGATTTTAAATATCCTTGATCTAGAGAGTAATTATAATCGAACGCAAATATTAACAATAACTTCAATTCCCGATTAAGTAAATATATTACATTAATTGGGGGGTGGGGGGGGGATCATGAAAAATACATTAAAAGTTAACCCCAAATAAATGCATACACATTCTGAAAACCCATATCAGAACCGACCTCGCAGCCTGTAATAATACAAAAGATGAAAACGTTTTAATATACGTTATTCTGAAAATAAATAAGTAATGAAATAAAATATACAGAAATGGTAGACATGCATTTCAGAAACCTCTGAATACTTAACATAAAAAATATGTAAAATTATAAGAGAGAGACACACACACAGTAAGTGACATGTGACGCGTTAATTCCAAGGACTGAGCAATATCTGACGTTCTCGTACTGAAAAGTTTTCTATTTATAATGACTGTCCTTTAACTTCAGCCATTGTTGTTTCTTATCATTTCCCCCATCCAATTATAGGTAGCTTAATATTAACAAGCATTCAATAAGTCTTACACAGCAATGCATGTCCCCTCCAGGTTGCACGCGGCGTCGTTGGCGTAATATTCTGCGTGAATAACCTTATAACCTTACGTTTACCCTTTAACGCCCTTTGACCCCTTTTGACGCCTTTTATATGCCGAAGGGATTAGATTGGTGACAATTTTGCTAATAATTGGAATATATGAAACAAATTATATATTCAAAGTAGATTAAAAACTGTATAAATTTCTACTCAAAAGTTTTTTCTGCAAGATGGCGCGGGGGGGAACTCAACATTCAGATCATGATAATCAGTGTATTGCGCAAATAGATTATAGAGCGATAGGTGGGAAAAGTGAATAAATTTACATTGATAAATCTGTGATTGGGTTTTTGATTTGCTATAGAATATGCATTAGAACTAATGTTTTACAACCCAAATTATATCTATTTCCGTTTGAAAGCCTGTCAGCCTTCAGTCAGAGTGTATGTAGGGGAGCAATGGCTAGTACGCACGGCATCTGTATTTCTTCTCTCTATGTTTTTGACGTATTGTAAATTTACAATCTTAAAAGAACAAAGTTTTGTTTACAGTTAAGTATGTCAAGAAAGCTCGAAAATTTTTCTGGCAGCTAAAGGGTTAACAGATTATGCATGATAAAAATAATGATAAAAAGATAAGAAAATAGAATTTGATAAATCCCTTCTCTCTCTCTCTCTCTCTCTCTCTCTCTCTCTCTCTCTCTCTCTGTGTGTGTAATATAATAATAACAACTAGAGATGATCTCGTGGCGAGCAACGCATAGGTCTTCCGTTCGATTTTAAGATGATCTGATCGAACATTCTTATGTTATTCCATATAAATAACTAATTATGTAATAAATCTTCACTTGATATCGTCGAAAAGGTCGTGAAGTCGGTTTTCACATTAGATAAGATATTCAGTTTTAAGGCCATCCCTTGAATTCCTTAAAAGGGAATGCAAGACAAAATTTGAAGACGGCATATTGTCAAGAGTCATATTCGGACTTATTTATGGTATGTAATAATTTACAAAATAATTTTTGTTCAAATGATAGAAGTCATCAAGGTTTCGTAAATTAATCCCCTAGAAATCCCTTATTACGTAATCATTGATAATTGTGCTGACATCAGCAGTTGTAAAACGTTAAAACAAACAATTTTGCTTCAATAATACTTATCAAATTCTTTTTAGCTTTTGAGATACTTAGGATATAGTTTTGACCCTTCTCAGCCCTTAATGTCAAGTAATGGCCCCTAAATGTTTATATAGTAGAATAGGCCTTGTCACTATCTACAATTTTTGTTCTATAACGTTTAACAAAATATTTGTAGTTTTCAAGATAAATAACATATTCAGTTCAAAGGGTCATCCCCTGAACTCCTAAAAGGGGGATTGAAGACAAAATTTGAAGATGGCATATTGCCTAGAATTACATTCTGACTAATCTATGTTATATCATGATTTACAAAATATTTTTCGTTTAAGACATATAAAGCATCAAAGTTTCATACATTAATCCCTTAAAAAATCCCCTGTACAAAACTAGTATAGAGTTTTTCCCTGGGCGAACAAAATAGAATCCCCCCCCCCCTTTATAGCGCAACATTCAATAACACATGTACATGTACAAATTAAAATGTTTTTCAGAATAAGTTTCGTTGAAAGAAATAACTGTTGAGGATAAATTTCGTTGAAAGAAATACAATTGGAATCTTCAATATTTTAATGCGCCACTGTAAGTTTATTTACAGGAAGTACAGCGCATTGCCATAAATGAATCAACTTCTTTTTCTGTTTTAACTATATAATTCATTGAAAACAATCATATTTACTAAACTATTTTTATAAAATCATCTCGAGTCAATTTATAGCAAATTTTACACCATTAATACCACAAGTTTCTCCAGTTTATAGTCTTGCCCGAACAGTCAGACCGGTCGCGCAAGGAATCTGTATTTCAGTATTGTTCAGTGGTAAAACGTTCGCTTCCAATCGCATTAACCTGGAGGTCGTGAGTTCGATCCCCGCTCGTGAAATGTTCGCTTCAATCCTAAGACGTAAAAATAGGTAGCGATTACTCCTTAGCCAAACGCTCGCCATTTAGAAGTAAAGGCGAAGATAACTAACAGTATTCGATCTCGTAATTCCTATAGAAAGTACAGATCAGAGAGATAGGCAAACACGGACCCCTGGACATATCAGAGGTGGGATCAGGTGCCAAGGAGGAGTAAGCATCCCATGTCGACCGGTCATACCCGCTGTGAGCCCTACATCTCGATCAGGTAAACGGAATAATCCGTAGTCAGAATCAGTGTAGCAAGAACGGCCTGATGAAATGGTATGAAACACGTCAGACAGCATTTGACCTAGTGGAAAGTTGTACTGGCAAACTAGATCGTTATAACGACCATAAAATTTGCGAAATGCTGACTTTATACGAGATTTTACAAACCCCTGTAACATCTACTTCTTTGTCAGTAGCCTGCCTCGATTTAAGAACTGGTCATATGCAGAAGTGAGAATAACTGGTCTTTCGAATATGACCTGAAAAACGGAGGTCCAGTGTCGTGGCAGGCGTCGGCACATTAACGAGCACGCACTGCTACGAGCCTGAGCGTTAAACATGGGTCTAAATGTGTGGTACTTCACCTACAGCTAGTGAAGTTTCAATATAAGTGAAAACTTCTGGACAGGACGTATAACAAACAACCAATCAATGCTGAACAGACACACATATATAAATGTAAGAACGCTAAAGTAAAGATTTTATTTTTACTCTTACAGAGGATCGTGTAAGGAAATGGAGTGCTAAAAGTTGTATTAAAGTCTAGGAATTTATAAGTCTGCAATTTTGAATTTAACACAACTATCATAAATATAATTTATGTCCAGATATTATGCAATAAATGCTTTAAATTTCACAATAATTAGAACAAAAATGAGTTTAAACTGATTTTTGAATCAGAAGAACAAAACATATAACGTAGAACACGAAAGTTGATCCATTATGACAGCACGCTGTATGACATATTTATAGAATGCGGCACCTCTCCCTCCGAACAGAAAGCTTCTTGCATTCAAGAAACCTACTCAGAAAAAAATATGAAATAGAAATCGCTAAGACATTCTGTACAGGCTTTATCATTGCTAAACATATGTTTATCCCAAAATTTTCCTAGATTTGCATTTTCACCAACATTTATCCACTAATATCTATATTCAAATCATTAAAATAATGAAATCCACCTAAAATATCCGTAAAGTGTGTTGTATGTATTTATAGTTAACTTATATTGTTGTGTGATCAAATTATAGAGACCAAGTACTAGTGCTTTTCAAAGAAGAAGAGTCTCGGTTCATCTTATTTTGGATACTTGATGCTTTTCAGAGAGCAAATCAATAAAACTGCCATGATGTGTAGCTTCAAGAAGAGGAAGGAAAGGCCCAAAGAAGGTTTTGTTTGCTGCCCAAACTCTGTGCATAAAATATTGATTAAATAAAATGATGAAACAAATAAACATGAATAAAATGTAAATAGCATGTGGCTTTTTTAAAAAGGAATATCTTTGTCAGTTTAAAAAAATAAATGTTGCTTGATATAATGTAACATGCCTGGTCTGTCTAAATGTGGAAATAATGATATTCTTAAGGGCAAGATCAAACGATCGACGTCGGAAAAAAATTCAAATTCAACTAGTTAGCGGGAGGGATGGGAAAAACTTCCACAAGTTTGTGTCATCCGACATCAATTCTACGAATGATTTTGGCAGCAACATTTTACTGGAAAAGAAAAACAAGACAAGTTACTGTTAAAAGCCATATCATCATTTTACATTTTAATGATAATTCAATAGTGTAAATGTACACTTTCGTTTGTGAATAAACGGCAGAAAAGGGATACAGAGTGTTATTTATACTTGTATGTTTTTACTTGTTAATTAATTGATTAGTTTCAACATTCATCGTATAAAGTTTTGAGGGGGTGGGGCTTGGGGAAAACTATGTAAATTTCGGTGTTTTTCTTTTTCAGGCAATGAACCTTTAATCTCGCCCTTAGCCATTTGAAAAGTCAAGATTTCTTTTGTAGAGAGAGAGAGAGAGAGAGAGAGAGAGAGAGAGAGAGAGAGGCTACTCGTTGAAGTTTGGGAGCATATATATATATATATATATATATATATATATATATATATATATATATATATAAATTATATAAAATAGTGATAAGTTGACTTTAGCTATAACTTATTCGTTTTGTATTTGTCAAGCAATCTATCATTTGTTTTCAAAACTATATGCTTTTTCTCAGTTTAATATATTGATTTGGTAAGACGACAGAGCAATTATTAGTATATTCTATTAATACAACCGGAAATCGAATCAGAAGAAAGGTGAAGGGGCATGCTGTCATTCTGGGAAAACTCTATATTGGGGAGCTTTTCCCTACGAGAGAAAGATGGATCCGGGTTAATGTTTCGAGGGGAAATTCTATGCGGGTCCCATTTTTCAGGGAGAAGTCTAACCCGGGCCTGCTTTTCCGAGGGGAGGGGTCTTTACGAGGGAAAAGATTTGTACTACATCAGACTGTACAATGTACCTGGGTTTGAAATTTTAATGGTATCGTTTTTTGTATTTTCTTTAATTTCGATTCTTTGTTTTCACTTTATCAACAAATGCAGATAGCAGACTTTATAGTCGCATCAAGCAACGTTTTACTCGTAACCTTTGCCCCGAGTTCTATCGCAATGCTGCATTTATAAGGAACAACTCTGTACAATGAAGCATAAAAAAATCGACATTATCGCTTCTACCTAGCGTCGTCAATTGTTACCACGCGGCACATTCTCCATTAAAGTGTCAAATTCCATTTTAAAATACTAGTAATGAAAAATAAAGTGTTGTTTACATGATTCTTTCGTCATATTTTTTTTTTCTAAAAAAAAAGAGATATCTTTATCGTGTGTCATCATGATGTTGAATAATGTGTACATTGAAATCTGATTTTAGTCCATAAGCATAGATTTTATGAAATAAATTGGCAATTTTAATTCAGGTCCGGTGTACAGCGAAATACTAACAACAATTTGCTAATCCAACAGTTGCAGAGATATACAACGCTACGGGTGAAGCAGCAAAAGCCGTCCCTTGTATACACCTCGATTTAATGCGCTTATCTTTGTAGAAGACGAATGGATATACATTGGTTCTCCAATCTCCAAATGTGCACAATTATCATCAAGTATATAATCATGTTCCTATTTTAAAACAAATACAGTTTAATGCGCTAAGCTCTATTCCATGCGATTGTACATGTACAATGTCTCAAGGAATTTTACCTCAGTGAACTGTTGTTGAATAAAACACTTGAACCACAAGGATGTCATCAATGGCGGATTTAGAGTCCTCCATTTTCCCTTTTTAATGACCAAAAATAACCACAAAAGTATAAGATATGAAATAACACATACAAACAAATGCAACGAGATAAACAAATCTATTATCTGTATTGATATTATATTATATTAAAAGGGAAACTAAAATAAACCATAATAATAACATTTATAAAAAGCCTCAAAACTCTAGAGCCCCCAGCCTATTGTCCCCCTCCCCACACTTTTTATTAAATCCTGGATCTGATCATCGAACATACAACAAACATCATTCTAACAATGATACGAAATTTAAAGAAGTTCCCGGAATTTACCAATATGAAGAATCCGTTATGCATGAATTATCATGTTTTGCAATGTTGGTAATCACCTTATATACCCAGCAGACTAAACAGCTCATGCCATTCTATGTTAATTTACATAGTCCCCGCCGATAATGCCCCCCCCCCCCCCCCCCCCCACATTTTGCATGAACTAAATATTTACATCCAGTTGTAAGTTGTGTGGAAATTAATACACTGGAGCTTCAAAAGTGTTATCACAGAGAAAACAGTTGGAAATATGAAGATATACTTCCTTATAAATTTTCCGACACTTTTGTCTGAGATAACATTACAAACAAGGTGCTGTCTTGATTTTCTCATCAAGCTATTTATCAGATGGATATTTCCATCACGCACTTCCACAACAGGACCCTTTCAAGTTTATCTAACAACTTTTATTTTCTTTTTTAGACAAAAGTTTACTTTAATTAGATATGAGATAAAGATACAAGATATGGTTATAACCTGCCGATTATAAAGTCTCCCAAAGGAAATATTGATTGTATAAAAGTCTACTTTTTCAAAGTAGTGCTATTTGTCCCCACAGTAATAAATCCCTTTCACAAAATCCATGCCAATTTTAATTACATTTTCAAAATATAGATTAAAAAGACCTTGATATCAAAAATTTTCAAAATCCTTTATTTCCAAAATTACACTGGCGTCACTTGATCTTGATCCTAGTTTGTAGGTCAACATCCTCTCATCATTTCTGAAGATATCATGTCTCTCAGTCCCGGTTCTAAAGTTATACAAGTTTTTTATGATCTGGGTCAAAGTCAATAGAGTCACTTAATCTTGATCTAATTTACAGATCACAGCGTTCTCTCATTTCTGAAGATTCCTCTATCTGACCTGGTTTCTTAAGTAATACCAATTTTAGCTATAAGGTCAGATCTCAAGGTCACTGGAACAGTTTGTAGATCTTATCATACTCTTATCATCTCTGAAGATACCATATCTCTACGAATTCTAAGTAATAGCAATATTAGCTCTAAGGTAAGATCTCAAGGTCGCTTGACCTTAATACAAGTTTGTAGATCTTATCATTCTCTTATCATCTGCGAAGATACGAATGTCTCTATGTCATATATGTCTCTATGAATTCTAAAGCTATTCTAAATAAAAAGTAAGATACATTATTTTATTGTTATTAGGATATGACATGAAATAGTTGGTACGTGATCAAATCTACTATAACGCCCTTCGGGCGTTATAGTATTTGATCACTTGACCAACTTCATGTCATATAAATATAAGAAATAAGATACATTTTTGAGTGTTAGTGGGATATTTGTTTCGATTTGTGTTGTTCTTGTCAAGCTTCCATACTTGTACAGGCAGACGATCGTACAACACAAGATATAGTTCGTTAAATTTTTATCGAATAAGTGGGAACAGTATCTATGAGAATATAAAATAAAAATATTTATGTTGGAAGGAATAGAAAGATGAAATAGACTTAAAATAAAGATTTTTTAGAGCGTCAAGTCAACTCAACTGAAAACAAGAAGAGCGGAGTAAACCGCATCCAGTCAATCGGTGATGGAAAAACGGTGACAGTCTTCTACCTTCCTTAAATTTGTAAACGCAATTGCGAAACACATATTTCGACAGAAATTGAGAAGTTCCAAGAGAAATAACAGAGGATGAATGGATTACGTAGACGTTAAGCTCTAGGTCATGATGTTCGGAGGGGAACAACGACATGTTCATCGTTAGGACTCGTGGTGGTAGCAGTTTACTGACAAATTTAGACGAAGTGCAGCTGCAGGTACATTGCGCGTTTTACTTCCTAGGTGTGTGAAAGAAGATAAGCACGAACTGAAAGAGACATTCTGTTCAATCGAGAAATTTATGTTGTAGGATTTAAATGAAGACTTGCAGGGGTGCACTGAATTGAACATAATTTATTGAGCTCGAAATATAAACCAGCTTCGCTCGTGGCGGTGATAGCTATTGCCCGGAAACAACAGGTTACCATCATCATAAAGTGAATCAAATATTAAATCAAAGACACTGTATGAATTCGCCATACTTCAAATGTTGCAGTTTTAGTTGCAGACGGTATTTTTAAAAGATAAAACAACTGAACGGTATGCTTAATGTTTCTGTTTTATTCCTTAATGAAATTCTTGTCTGTTTACAAAATAAACTCTATATAATTATTCAGATGCGTTTTATTTATTTTGTCATTCTGTTATGATGTCAAGACAGGTAAAGGTGCAGTACAATTGACTCCAATACGTTTCAAATGATGGTTGTATTCATACGCAAGGAAAAAGTCTGATAGAGTGACTGACTTCATGATATTGAATATTGAATGTCAGTTTCGTTAGTAGTGTCATATAAGGTAAAACATTGGTAAATGTAAATATTTTATGTTGAAGGTCAGAGGTCAAGGTCACTGGAGTCCCTTGACATTGATACTAGTTTGTAGGCCATATCATTCCCTGTTCATTTCCGAAAACCCCAGGAATCTATTTATCATATTCGTCAAGTTATATTTGTTGATATGTGGAACTAATTTCCCCCAATGAGTCCTATGTAAAATCCCGCCCCATTGGATCCCACAAACCGTGATCTTAATCAACCTATAATCAAAAATTCTCTGCACAACTAGATACATTGACCCATCATATCATGATATCTAATACATTCATCAACGGATTACTGAGAACGACTACGGACAGTTTCAGGCGCGAGAAGGATGCAAAATAAGAAGCGAAAGATGAATAATCCCACAACCTTCATTTGTTGACTTTTTTGCAACCATTTTGAATTGGCGGCCATTTTGAAAATTGACTGCACCTCACCTTATGAACAAAGCAAAATCAATAATTCTTCAAACTTCGTTTGGGAAATTTGAGACAAAGGGGAAACAGCTATCTAGTTGTGTGTGTGTGTGTGTGTGTGTGTATGTGTGTGTGTGTGTGCAAATTACCATGGAAAGAAGCAGACCTATAACACCATAGACTGATATTAATTGAATAAACCAAATATGTATTAAAATCCAAACTCCCTTATGTATCGTAGATACTTTTCATATATAGTAGACGCATTTCGGAAAAAAACCTCGTATGTCGATTCAATATATTACAATGAACTCGAAACAAAAGACACCACAAAGTTTTCCATATCTGCTTCATTTTTGTACATTTTTCCAACGGCAAAGTACAACATAATTTTTTGACAGTTTCTCAACTGTGAACTTGCAAATACAAGTTATCACTGTATAGAATTCTATCGGACGTGTTTTATACCGTTCTATGGATACTAATTACTTGATCAAGATGTACTGATGTAGGGCTCACAGCGGGTGTGGCCGGTGGACAGGGGATGCTTACTCCTCTTAAGCACCTTATACCACCTATCGCATGTCCAGGGGTCTGTGCGTGCCTTTTTCATATTTACTATTCTTTATGGCACATATATTTGTAAGATTATAAAGCAGTGGTCGTTTTCTTTACTTGTTCCTTTAGATTAAATTCTACTACGAGTCTCGTGACCATCATATCATTTCCCATTTAATGTTCTACAATGTATCTAATAGGAACTTTGATGCATCAAGGTCTATTTAATAATGATATTTATTATAAGTCAGAGTGGGAAATATATTAGAAAAAGAAATAACTGAATCACACCGATATCATACATATCTTGACATGGGCATAGCAAATTGTCGTTCAGCATAATGTTAGGGTCATACAATTGGCCGTGCACTGTACTTCAATTAATATTTCTAATTTCTTTCATAAAATCGATGTTTATGGATTAAAACTGATTTCAATGTATACATTATTCAACATTACGATGATTCATACCGAGAAACAGCGAAATAAATTCATTAGAATTGTATTTAAATCAAAAACAGAGGACGATTCCCCAGTTTTACAGGTACATGTACCAGGCGCATAATTTTTAAGATATAAAACGAAATGCTCGTCATTTCATATAATTCTAAGTCATTGACGATCAGTCTGTGCATTGTTAAAACATCCCAGCAAGTGGGTAGCATCGGTAAATGTAAAAAAGTGGTTTAAAAAGAAGGAATCCTCAATCATCTTTCTGTGTTATTACGTCCTCGGTTCGACTAGTAGCAATATCCGGTGTCGGTGATCTTGAGATCATTTTAGTATAAAGCGAATCATTGCTGAGGTATGTTACGTCAAATAACCAAGTCAACAAATACATGATAAGGGAAGCTTTAAAGGTATGCGGTATTTGTTCTGGCCAATTGAACATATCCTATTTTTCTATTATGTGCATATTATATGAGCAAGCTTACCAGTTTACTTGCGGAAGGTCGGTGGTCTCTTCCCAGGTACATTGTATCTAGGTTCTCTCCTCCACCAACAAAAATCAGATAACTGAAAAATTGTTGAGTGTGGCGGAAAGCAATAAATAATCAATCAATCAATCAATCATTATGTGCATATATAAAGATTTACTTACATAAATACGTCAATACAAATCTTAAATACAGTGATCGATTGAAATGCTATATATTTTATTTTTTTTTTTTAAAAATGTTCACTTTCAATAGTTCAAAATAATTGATGTTAATTAAAACGCTATTGTTGTGTAATCTTTTTGTTATTTTAGGCTTTTATAGAAGAAAAGTCTATACTTTTATTTTAAAAAGTTACTTTTAGGTGTCCAATAAGTTGACAATTTCTGTCTATTAATAATTTTTGATAAAGGACGTATATCGTCTATTCTTCCAAATAATGTCAGGACTTTCACACCAAACTGTTGACAGTGCCAGACTATTTAAAGATAGCTTTATTTATTCATAATTATCATTGCTAATTGGTTTACCTGAGCCTGTCCGTTCTTAGAACAAAAGATATGTTTGAATAGGATATAAGCCTCAAACTGTCCATTCTGTGAGAGAAAGAACTGATCTTGGTTCTACAGGTCTCGATCTTTCACAAATTGGACAGTCTTTTACTTATATTCAGAGCAGTATCTGATGCGCGCATTATATCATTTATGCACGCAAAAATTGAATTGATAATATCTTCAAATAATTATAGATATCTTCAATTATTTAAAACTTCCGATGTACATTCGAGTTGTTTACATATTTGTAAAAATAATAATAATGAAAAAAAAAAACAAAAAACCAAAAAAACATGTGGATTTGAGGGGAGTCTTCTTTGCTGATGAAAATAAAGAGAAAAGTCGTACAAGGTTTGGTTTTTCCATTGTTTGTCGAGGAGAAGGAAATGTCACATATTTCTCTCATCATTTTAATAAACTGATTTTAAATATTCATTTCCTACATTGTAATATAGATTTAATATAATTACCTGTGCGATACCTTTCCTACATTGTAATATAGATTTAATATAATTTAATATAATTACCTGTGCGATACCTTTACGCTACAATAAGAATTAAGGACATTCGGAACGTTTCTCAATATTATATAATTTTAATGACATTTCACGTAAAATTCACTTGCATTTCATCTCGGTTTTAGACCTATGCTTACCGTGACAAGGGACTTCCGTTTTTAAGGTCTTATCCGAAAGACCAGTGATTCTCACTTTTAAATGCCGAGCGTTTGGCGAAGGAGCAATCACTACCTATTTTTTCGTCTTAGGTTTGACGCGGCCATGGCAAGAGCGGGGTTCGAACTCACGACCTCCCGGTTACGTAGCGAACGCTCTAACCACTGAGCTACTGCGACCAGTATGTAAAAAATGTAAAGTCAGCTCTTATGTATTACAGCAAGTTCCATTAACGTCGTAAAGAATCTGGTATCGAACCCAGGACCCTTGATTTGCTAGTTAGGTGATCTAACCACTGAGCTACCCAGTTTGACATACAAAGTATGGTAATTTTACTACCATACAAATTTTCTTCGGAAATCATACAACGCTCCAAAATGGGGAGATGAAATGAAAACAAGAAAATAGAAAAAAAGTCGGAAAAGTCGCATTTGTCCTTAAGTCTAGCGTTTGCCAATGATGTCTCCTTACTGATGTCGTCTTTCCGCTCCAAAAAAAAAAAAAAAGACGACAGAAAATAAAGATGATAAAACAAAAGCTTCCCACTGACATCATCACCACTGGTTTGCATGGTTTTATTAACAGTTATGCGTTTCGCATGTGTTCAAATAAGATATAGTTTTATTGCACCTATTTTCACAAAAATCACATGTACAAGTTTGCGCCAATGCAACAAACTCTCTTATCGTTCAACTTGTAAAGATTAAAAGTATTTTGAAATATATAAGGTTCAGAAATTACACAGATGTTATAACAAATGTGATTGTGAAACTTCTGAGATATGAATCATGATTTCAAATTCTTCAAGCAAAGACCAAAACATGTTGCGGTATGGCGTTACATTTCCCTACGTAATTTACAAGGCTCTTTGTCCAGCGGACTTGTCTTCCGTTATATGGTCTGAGGTTCCCTGCTCTGTGCTGCAGTATCCTGTAACTCATGCAAAGTTGTTACACATTTAAAAAAAATGACAGAAAAGAGCAATTTGAAGGAAATCATTCTGTGATTCAAGTTTTGTTTTTTTTAATGTTGCTTGTTGGACCAAAATAGTTAAACCATGTTACTTTGCGTATTTTAACTAAAACACAAAGGGACTTTTCGATCACTTGAATACAAAGTGATCACTTCGTCTGAATGAAACGGCTAAGATAAGAAACAGTACTCAATCTCGTAATTCCTATAACAACTACAAATCAGAGAGCTGGGGGAAAGACGGACCTCTGGACATACCAGAGGAGAGATCAGGTGCCTAAGGCGAGAAAGCATGCCCTGTTGAGCGGTCACACCCGCCGTGAGTCCTCTATCATGATCAGGTAAACGGAGTAATCCGCAGTGAGAATCAGTGTGTAAAGAACGGCCCAATAATTAGTATGGCACATGTCAGACAGCATTTGACCTAATGGAAGATTGTACCGGCAAACTAGATAGTTATAACGAGTCTATTGTCTGCAAAAAAATATTCTATAACTTTTTCGGCATTGCCTTTTCACCTTGGCATTATGATCATGAGAAATCGTCTGGTTTTAGGATAACTTTTGTGTCAAATATCTGTACTATAAATCACTTGTATTTCGCGATGACTTATTTTCGCGTAGACGCAATGATGGATTTGCGAGAACTAAACTTTTGCGAATGGCTAGTCTCACGAAAGTACGCGAATTTTCTTAGAAACAAAATTGATTTACAGTATTAGTCTCTCTCCATTACCAAAGGTGTGACATCTCGTTAGGATATATCAGAATATGTCCTCAGTACCCCTTCCTTGTCGTAAGACGTGACAAGACCGCAAAAACCAAGGTACCGTGTCACAGCAGGTGTGGCACGATAAAGATCCCTCCCTGCTCAAAGGCCGTAAGCGTTGAGCATAGGCCTAAATTTTGCAGCCCTTCATCTGTAATGTTGTTGTTTCCATGTGAGTGAAAAATCCTCGGGCAAAAATTCTCGAGCAGGAGGTTAAATAATATTCAACCAACCAACTAACTAAAGGTGTTGCCTAAGATAACTATTGTAATTTTTTTTCCATCGGTAAATTTCAAATCTTATTATGATTAATTATTTTGCTGTAGAATTCCTACAAACTTTCTAGTTATATATAAGCAACCTTTGTTCAAATATTTGGCGTCTATTGCTATCTATTATATCCACGGAAAAATCGTCCAAATTTAAATACGGAGAAGAAACAGGAGTTGGAACTTCAGCGACTGGCGATGTAACGAGATGAAGAAGAGAAAAAAGGGCATTTAAAAGAGAGAGAGAGAGAGGGAGAGGGGTAAAATGAGAGAATTAGATTTACAGGAACAGGCAATGGAGACCAAGGGTAGTTGAGGGGGAGTCGACTGAGCAAGAACACGAGGTAAAGTATTTACTTCCTAAGTATGTAGAGGATGGGGATAGAGGTATCTTTCTTGGGTCGTTTGAACGACTTGCTACTCTGTATAAGTGTCCGAAAACAGAGTGGGTATTGCCATTAGTTCCACAATTGAATGGTAAGGCACTTGATAGTTATACACGGTTGGGAGAGGGGGAGTCAAATGACTATGATGTTATCAAGAAGGCGACACTGCAAAGGTACAATTTAACAGCTAGTACATACAAGGATAAGTTTAGGGCGTGTAAAGAGTACCCCAATATAACGTTCAGAGAGTTTTATAATCGTTCTGTGAATTACTTTGAGCACTTGTGTCAAATGGAAACAGTCAATCATAAGTATGATACATTGGTAGATAGGATTATGAGAGAGCAACAAGTTAACAGTGTTTTCAAGTTAAAGTTATGTTTATTTTCTTTTGTGAGAGTAGGAGTGCGCATGTGTGATTGTAATTGTTTTGATATTTTCTTATTTTTTGATTTGTTTAATAAATTTGGTTTGATTCTTTATTCTATTGTTTATCGCTTTCTCTCTAATCCAAAAGAACATTACAGTGTAGTAGCTCGTCTCACTGCATATATAACATCACTTATAGATGTGCGGTTATAGGCAGCTAATAAGCAATGAGACAATGAGGTTAACAAGAAATTGGATCTCCTAAGAATAAAATGCTTATACCATGTACTAATTTCCTACAATACCAAAACTGGTCTCAGTGAGAGGCAGAAGTCATATTTGTCACAAAGATATGATTTTAGTGTGTCATTATAATCGACCGTCAGGAAACCACATACAACAAATGTAGAAGACCGCATTGTCGTATGTCGAATACACCGAGATGCATCAAATCTATGAAAATCAACATTCTTAATAAATAAAATGCCGTCGATATAAATAAATATTACGTTATCTGCCATGTAAAATTTAAATTACTTGCGTATAAAATCAAAATAACGTTTGACAAAATAATTTGTTAATGACAAAATATGAACATTCCCAATTCTATTTTTATTCAATAAGCAGCTATGATATCAAATGCCTAATCATCAAACATGTAATCTAAAATTGTCATATTACTCTCTCTCTCTCTCTCTCTCTCTCTCTCTCTCTCTCTCTCTCTCTCTATATATATATATATATATATAATATCACAAAATTATACTACAACTTGTACAAATTATTTTCTATCTTTATTTCTAGATTATATATAGATAGATAAATAGATAGATATATATATCTTTCATTTTTAATCTTTTTCCTTAAGAAATCAACGGTGTAGTATTGTTCAACACGATATTTGACATTAACGCAGTCTTCTTGAATTCGTTCTTGCAAATAACTTTCATAGTTTGGAATAAAATAATAAATAGTAAAACTTTGAGTATACCCTGTACTAACTTTCAATAAAAATCCTATCTTACAGTCAAAACTTGGGGGAAAACTAGTTCAAATCTTAAATTCACGCTAAACAATTTCAAATACTTGTAATTCAAGGAAATCATTTATACAAATGTTTGGTTTCCACTCTATAATCTTCACACAAATCGGAATGCAATAAATCTTGTCAGTTGTTGAAGGGGGAAAAGACATCTATTTCTCTCCAGTCGGTGTGTGAATCCAGGTCTTTACGTTAGTTTGGGGATCTTCTTCATATACCCATCCTGTAACTGTACAAACAAACCCAAACCCAAATCAGCTGAAAAATTGCTCAGGCGACTATAAATAAAAAAAACAAAAACAAAAAAAAAAAACCCAAACCCAAACCAATCAGTGAAATTATTTTTCGTTACGTACATGAACATGCATGTGCATTACAATATTACAAGGAACAGTTTTATTTGATTTTCACTAAAGATATCAGATATTTGACACGTGGACACTCCAGAGGTGGAATCAAGTGCCAGGAGGAGTAAGCATACCCTGTTGACTGGTCACACCCACCGGGAGCCATATATCTTGATGAAGTAAACGGAACAATTCGTGTTCAATACTAGTATGTAAAGAACTGCCTTACAATCAACATGAAACATGTCAGAGACAATTTTTGGCTACATGAGAGGTTATATTTGTAAATTAGATTGTGTAAATGACATTTGATTAAAATTATTTAGAAAACAAAAACAGATGTTTAGTTATTGTTTATTTGTTTATAGCCGCCTGAGCAATTTTTCAGCTATCCGGCGGCTGTCACCATTACCGGTGACAGGGCTGCAAATTTAGGCCTATGCTCGGCACTCAGGGCCTTTGAACAGGGAGGGATCTTTATCGTGCCACACCTACTGCGACACGGGACCTCGGTTTATACGGTATCATCCGAAAGACCGGCACCCACGTCCCACAGTGGGATTCGAACCCCCGACTCAAGGATCATCAGATCTTTGAGCCCGATGCTCTAACCACTGCGCCACGCGGGCGGCTCAAAAAACAGATGACGAAAGGTAACTTATCTTAGTATCTTATAATAATAGATATATTTAACGACGTAATATCTATGAGGTATTTTTTAAAGCACAGCTACATCACTTTTCACCAGTTGGATTTCTACGTAAGTGTATGTGCTTCCGGTTCATGCTTTCAGCACAAATCTACTTGTCTTTTATTATTAGGATATCAGATAGGAAACTGGTCTAGAATGGTTAAACGTATTGCTGACTTGGCCAATAACCTTTTAGCTATCCAATCTTACCGCAAACGAACTCATCCAAATCCAATTAAATGAATGTGGTTGGATAAACGTAAATGATTTAGTTCCTTTCCTCTTTTTATAAAACTTGTCATGGATTGCGCATTGATAACTGCTGTGTAAAAAGATTAGTATTACATCCTGTAAATGTGTTCAAGGTAAATCCATATCTTAGTGAAACTCTCAGCGCTTTTCAGTACTTTCTGTTTTCTGTACTTTTGATTTATAATCTCTCTCTCTCTCTCTCTCTCTCTCTCTCTCTCTCTCTCTCTCTCTCTCAAATTACCGATTTCTATTCCACGTCGTGCTGGCATCTTCACTTGATGTTGACTGCCTTTAGGACCTTCGACGTGATCACTTTTCAGGCTTTCATCAGTGGGTGTCGTATCAAAAGCAGGTCGCTCCGTTAAAGGAACTTCGATGTACGGCCCCGGTAGCTGTCGTGTATTTACATTGTCTATAAAATATTACAAAAGATGTATAAGGTTATAATGTTATATAACCTATCACAGATGATTATATGTTTATATATAGTCAAACGAAAGTATATGTATTTTGACATTCTTCTTTTTTGAAATGTATTTGTCGAGACAATTATTCCCCATAAGGTCAATGACCATATCATTCGCAGTGCAATGTTTTTCAAATACTATATGATTTAAATTAACGTAGGTAAGATGACCTGACCTGAATTCTCTAACTCAATATCCGGTTCTGTAATTGCTTCCTCGTTGAATGTTTGCGGAACTGGAGATACTATAGAAACTGCAGATTGTGATCTATCCCATCCAGAGGTAGGCTTTGTTGACACTTGGGATTGTCCTCTTTTTTCAAAGAGTGGAATGTTGTTACCTTCCTGTTTCGTTTCTATCAGTTGAACCCTTGGCTTCTTTGCTATATCTTTCTTTCTGTTTGTGGTGCAAAACAATTATTATACAAAAATGCATGTTAATTTATCTACGGAAAATCCCTATATAGTATTCCCTTGAAATACAGATAGGTTTATGCACTAACGCTAAGGCATCGGAGTCTTTGTACATGCGAGTGCTAAAACTTGATAGTCTGGCCTATTAATTCGCATTGTATTCCCTTTAGAGTTTTGAAAAAATCGGGATCTTTTGCCTTTCTTTCTTTCTGTTTTTTTTTTGGTAGGTTTTGTAACGGGCGTCTCATTAGTTTTCGAGTAGTAGTTTTTATTTATTATTGTTCTTAGGGTATTTTGCCTTGTTTTTTTTTTCTAAAGTCAGGCCCCTGGTAGCACTATACGGGATGTCGACGACGTCTATCGGCTGCTGTTTTCGCGGGTACTAAACTGTGCTTTTCCCCTTACAATTTAAGGTTTAAACGAGATACTCCCCACAGAGTTATCATGTAGCCATGAGAACCAATGGACAAAGTATTAAAACAAGGGCTCCGAACGAGTTTAGGATGTAAATAACCGGAAGGGTGAACCAAGGGGATTTAGTAAACGATAACACGAAGACTTTAAGTTTATAACAATAACGAATAGAAATGTATTCTCTTCAATTAAGATTGGTGTTGTCAATTTCAGCAGCGACAGGTGAAAAGGTAAATTCTATTTTCTCCTTTGATTATATGATAGATTTCTTTATGAAAGGGCTAAAATAACTAACAGTATTCAATCTCGTAATTCCTATAGAAAATACAAATCAGAGAGATGGGCAAACACGGACCCCTGGTCATACCAGAGGTGAGATCAGGTGCCAAGGACGAGTAAGCATCCCATGTCGATCGGTCACACCCGCCATGAGCCCTATATTCCGATCAAATAAACAAAACAATCCGTAGTCAGAATCAGTGTGCCAAGAACGGCCTAACAATTGGAATGAAACACATCAGACAGCATTTGATTTAAAAACTGATCATAAGCAGAACAAGCTCTAGCATATCGAATCAGTTGGGAGATAGAATTAATCATTACATGAGTAACTAAGTTCTTAAAACAGAATAGGTTAAGATAACGAACAGTACTCAATCTCGCAATTCCTACTGAAAATACAAATAAGAGAGATGGGCAAACACGGACCCCTTAACATACTAGAGGTGGGATCAGGTGCCTAGAAGTAAAGCACCTCTGTCGTCCGGTCACACCCGCTCTGAGTCCTATACTTTGATCAGGTAAGCGGAGTAATCTGCAGTCAGAATCAGTGCGCCAAGAAAGGTATATCAATAATTGGTATGAAACACATCAGATAGCATTTAACCTAATGGAAGGTTGTATTGACAAACTAGATCGTTATAACGATTTTAGACGAGACTGTATAAACCACTGTAACATCAACTTGTTTGTCAGTAGCCTGCCTCGCAATAAAAACTGATCATATGCAGAACAAATCTTACGTATTGAATCAGTTGAGAGACAAACACCACGTACAGGTGATATTGGAATACTGTTACATAGATATGGAGGGAAGTTGAAGATGGAAACATTGAAATCATCCCGTTTGTCATAAAGATGACTTGGCAGATGTGGAAGACACTGTTATGTCTTTTATTTCAAGTTCACCGGGATATATCGAATAGAAATATGAATAGAAATGGTCACTGTGAATATAAAAAAAGTCAACGATATCTCTAAATGTCGAATTGAAGGCCATAGCAAGAAATTGTTTCATCTTATGTAAAAGCGTTTGATTGAAGTTTGCTTCATAAAAATATATAAACAGGTCAGCCACCAAACAGGAGCACATATCGTGCCCATGGATTTACAACAGACTGTTGGAAGACCCAATCACCAATGACTACGGATATATTTTCAATGAGGAACTCTAGCATCTTTTTAATATCAACTTTAACGTGTTTAACGAAATGATTTTTGGATGACTGATCACTAGATATGAACATTTTGCCATGTTTGTTGAAGAAGCAACTATCTATGATGTCAAGAAGTTTAGTATTTAATTTATCGGTAGGTATGACCGTTTAAAATGTTGTGAATTCATAGGATTTAATGTTGTTGTTTTGAGAAAAGTTTTGCGATTTCAAATCCACTAAACGTTCTTTAGAATATTTAAAATCCATATTTGATTTACACCACTTCTGGCATATGTAGTGGTACACTACCTTTGAAGTGTCTCCTTCGTAGCAGTTAATATTGTCGTGAGGAGCAAAGATAGAGTCTTGGTAGAACATTTACTGGATCCAGCAATGTCTCTTTGTAAAACTTATTCGTCATGTAACCTAACTAACTCTTTTATCATTTCTGGTTTACTAACCAAAGAAGGGTAGGTGGTACTTATTTTGAATACGTTTTACTCATTAGGCAATTTTTGTTTTGGAAACAGGATATAAAAATACCCAGGTGTAAAGAAATAATGCTCTTCCTGGAATTTTTTATCTTTCCTGTGACAGTTTCAAATGTACATATTGTTATAAAAATTTCTTCGGTAATGAAAATTCGTAAAACCATTAAAGTAATAATGAAGTCGAGGATTTAGCACTCTAGATCAGCAATATGATTAATTGTTTCTTTGTTTTATGTCAATTTTTTTTCAATCATAGTTTTTGGTGAAGTACCACAAATTTAGACCTATTAATGAAAAATTGAAATAAAACACTAATTTGATAGTCGAGAAATACCAAGTGCAATTATTATATACGCCGACCTCGAGTATGATAAAACATTATATCAATAGAAACTACCCACTCTACGAGGAAAAAAGTAAATGTTATATTCTCAATAGACATATCAAAATGGATTGTTTAAAAGATGAAATGAGACTAATCTAGAGAGCATATGATATTAGCTGTTTGGTGATAAATCATCAGTCAAAGTGAGTGGATTGAGCTGGCAGACCGTCCGTAATATAACATATAGCATAACTCAAAGGTTTGCGTTAACCTATACTGAATATTGTTGGTATTGGTGTAACGCCGTCACATAAAGCACTGATTGAAAACGTTGCGAATTTCTGTAAGTTTCGTTTCTCTATTTTCTTGGTTGGAAAAGTGTGTTGCTTTGGACGTACATAAATTCGGGGAAGGCAACATGTTCACGATAATTAAAGCGTATACATTCAATAATATGAAATAATGTCGTAATTTACCCGTGGTGGAGACACGAAAATGGGCATATGCGTAGAACGTCAGTACCAATAGATCTTATTCGAGTTCCTTTATTCTATCTTGTATTATCAAATTTAAATACGGGATGTATAGATAATTACTGAACAACCCCGTGAACGTAATTAAGCTCGTTTTTGACCACTTTATACGATAGAATTTGATTTATATATCAACCACACTCTGTCCCAAACCAAATTATACTATATCAAGTACCGTATAGCGTTTTTTTTAGCGAGTGTAAAATTTGACGTTTTGCCTGATCACAGGTATCCCAATCATTTTGGTGATTTTTTTTTTTGGCGGACACAGGTTTTCAAAACATTTCATACTGTATCCGGTTTTTACCTCTTTAATAGGAGTGTTCCATGTACCTTATGTATGTAAAGAAACATAGTACAAGGAATTAAAATGACTTTTTGATTTCAGATCTTGGGTAACCCTGATAGTTTGGCATCAATGAATTAAAAAGTACAATACTTAATAGTAGAAATTTATCGATTAACATTTCAGTAACCTACTATCAAACCGCTAAAATAACGCAAAATTAGCACACCGCTAAAAAAAACCCCGCTATACGGCATTAAGTAATTAGCATCATTTCGTTATTGGCTTAATTGAGGAATTAACCTTTTTCCATTTTTTTCCGTTTTAACTTAAGAACTAGAAAAATTAGGGGTGACTACAAAACCTCCCTTACAATTATGAAATTTCATTTTTGTGCTAGATCGCAGTTGTCTTACTGTTTCTTTCTGCAGCATCGTCTTCTCCAGACCAAATAAATGAAGATGGCTGCAACAGTGATAGCGGCAATCAAAACTGCAAGTGACACGGCCAAAGGAACAATATATTCATTATTCTCTTCCAGGCGGGACACCAAAGGTTCTGGGTGAACAATTTTATCTCCATAAGGAACTACTTTTTCAACAGCATATTCATTCCACGTTTTCCCTGAAATATTAAATTTATATAAATATCACTTGTATGGATTGATGTACCTTTTCCTTGGAAGCAAATACACACATTTTCCATTTTTCGTACAGTATAATAAGAGTATGCTTTCTCCTTAAAATACTACAAAAAATATGTGGTGATCCCAGAGGAACTAACCATCTCTGATATTGCAACATCTGACAAATAACATACCGTTGATTTCCACCGTTGGTCGTTTGTTCGGACTCAGTTGAAGTGCGTCAAGAAATTCACCGTTTGTTAGGAAAACCTTTTTCACATTCAAATTGCCTATATCATTTGTAGCATCATTCTTCACTGCATACAAGTGAAGTAATATGGATCTAAGAATGCACGAGTAAATTAATACATCAGTATCATTCAGTTTTAATTGTTCAATAACAAAAATAAATATCAACAATCTGTAGGAACCAGATATACTCAAAGTTCTATATTCTTCGTCTTGAACACTTCATAAATGTTTCGGTGAATTAAACAAAACTGTATCAAATTTATTTGTCTTCCTATTTTATGGCATATATATGTAGATAAAAATGAAATACGACGCCAAAAAGAATAAGGTATAATCTAAAGATCGAACTATTTCTTTAATGTTTGAATAATGCCAGCATTTTGGACTTTTAACGAATCATACAGGAGTTATCGTCGTTACTCACGTGGTTTTGTCTTCTACACACCACCTTCTTACATATACATTTGGAAATTCGACAGACAGAGCCTCCTCTACTTGACGGAGAAGGTTAGCTTCTTTTTGATAAAAAGTAGATAATATCATATGCAAATAAAATGTGACGACAACATCTTTCGGGTGAAATCTGTCTATCCGAACCGTAGCGTGATCCGATGATGTTAAAACTGGATCTCCATTGTCACGTGATGTCACCTTGATGACGTATTTGGTTGAGAGCAAGTCCGAGCGTGCTTTTACAGCTCCTGGACAATAAACGAAATATCCTAGAGTAATTTCAGGTGAAAGAAATGAAATTATCTTTTAACATGGTTATGTCATGCTTTGTTCCCTTAAAGTATATGTAATTCGCTACTGTATGATTATAACTGTACTCATCTACTATGACAAATATTATATAATTCATGGTTGTGTTTTTGCCTTCATGTCGGGACATTCTATCAAAGATTCTGAAAATTACCAAGTTGAGAAACAGTGAATGGTAAAGATACAGCACTCTCGTCAAGTTCATAGTTAACTGCAGCGTTTCTTCCCAAGTCTACATCTGTAGCTGTGACGTCAGTAATGGTAGCATCACAGAATTTGACGGTCGAGGCTTCTGTATTGTAGAACAATGGTGAAAACTTTGGTCTATTGTCATTGATATCTTCTATCTGTATGTTAACACTAACACTGCTGGATAGTGATGGAAAACCAGTGTCTCTTGCTATAACAGTCAATGTGAACATCTCATATGCTTCTCGGTCTATTTTTCTTTTCAGGTAAATATCACCCGTTGTCTCATGTACACTAAAATAATAATTAGCTAATAAACCATTTTGTGTGGAAATGTCCAGCTCGTACTTAATAACAGCATTGGCACCTAGATCTTCATCTATTGCTCCTGTTGTGTGAACTTTACTTCCGGCAGCAAGGTTTTCAAAAATAGCTGTCGAATATTCAGTCCGTCTAAACATTGGTTGTTTGTCATTTATGTCCTCTATGTTGATATTTACGATAGTGTCAGATAACAGAGTAGGTGTTCCGCCATCTTCAATCCTAATCAATATCGAATACACATCCTCCACCTCACGATCCATAATCCCCGTGGTAAAAATGTCTCCTGTGTTTTCATTAATTCCGAATTTTCCAGGTGATCCCAACCGATACGTGACTACTTTATACTTGAGTTGGGAATTGATTCCAAAGTCTCCATCTGAAGCAATAATCTTCCCAACATGTGAATTTAATGTAACGTTTTCGAGGACAGAAAATGTGTAGGATGAGTTTACCGATACAGGCGCAATGTCATTGACATCACTCACAGAGATTGTTGCAGTGCAAAACGCCGACCTTGGAGGCATTCCATTATCGGTTACCTTTATCACTAGTTCATATTGACTAATAGACTCCCTATCCAGCGGTGAAGCAACTTGTATTACACCTGTATTTGGCTCTATTTGAAATACCGAATTAGAGTCTCCAGAAAGAATCTCGTACTTAAGTTTCCCAAATGACCCTCCGTCAGCATCATCAGCATTGATGTCCAAAATCATAAAATGCTCAGGAGCATTCTCCGGTACTGTAGTACTATAAACTCCTGTTATAACTGGGTCATTGTCGTTGACGTCAGTGAGACTAATATCTAATATCAAGGTTCCCGTCAAACGAGGTGTTCCTTTGTCCGTGGCGGTGATCACCATTTGATACCTATGGAATTCAAATGACACATGTTTTCTAAATGATCACAAATTTGATACACATGGTAAAATGTCATCGACGAAACTTTTACAGTGGCTCATTCTTGAAATGCATGTAAATATGTTCACTCATTGAAAGGATGGTGCAGATGCAATCTCAGCCTGGGACATAAACAAGATTTGAAATAGAAAGCAAGCGCTCCTATGGAGCTTTCGCCATAACAAATAAAACTTCGTTTCTTTTTTTGTTTCAAAAGAGATAATTCTCACGTGATAATACGTTACCAATGGGCTGAATCTCTAGACAAATTCTATATTTGAAACTTTCTGTATAGCAAATGACTTCTCAATTTTTATCTGGATTTAACATATTCAATTAATATCTCTTTCCTACAGTTAATTTTATTAACATTTTACAATGAGGAATGTACGTACACGGCATTTCAACAAAGGATTTTATGATATCTAACTTTCAATGACTTTATTACCCTGGAATGGTTTCTCTGTCCAGATTACCGGTAACTGTTACAATACCACTGTCTGGATCCACCTGGAAAGGCACAACTGAAGAACTCTGGAAAATCACCTTGTTGTTCTCATCAGTGGACGAATCTTTGTCAGAGGCAAACACCTGACTAATTGATTGTCCCAGAGGTGCATCCTCTGGAACTTGCTCCTGCAAAGTTGGAATAAAAAACTGTGGTGCGTTATCATTTCTATCTATAATTTCAATGGAGACTGTGCATATCCCAGACAACGTTGGAGACCCCAAATCAGACGCTTCAATCACCAACAATCCTGTTTTTATGTCCTCGTAATCTATTGGAGTCGCAACAGTTATACGTCCAGTGATGTAGTCAATTTGGAAGTGCGATTCATCATTCCCTGATAGAATTTTGTAACGGACTTCTCCATTGCCTGTTCCTACATCAGCATCAACGGCCAAAACAGTTCCAATATCAGTCCCGGTTATTGTATTTTCTGCCAATGTAAACCTGAAAATGAAGACAAAATGTGTTTTGGTTTCCCACTCTTTATAAATTTACATGAAATTAAACTCCCTGTGCATCACAATCTGAATTTCACAATAAAGATTGAATTACCTCATATCAATCTTTAGGCATCATATTCACTTCATTAACGTTTTGAACAATAACAAAATAATACCGCTTAACAAAAATCTGAATGTCAACGACATTTCAATATTCAGTATTATAGTAATTCTTAGTGTTGAATACCTCGAAAGTATATAACGATAATAACATTCATATTGCAATTGCTCAATCTATGCACAGTGATGAAAAGTTGACATACTTATAACTAGAATTTACAAATATCGGACTCTCGTTAACGTCCTCCACTGTTACGGACACCGTAGCCGTTGAACTTCTCTGGCCATCAAAGGCTACCACATACAGGTTAATAGTGGGGTTCGTTTCTCTGTCAATAGAAGTCCTAAGTATAATTTTCCCAGTTTTGGAGTCGATCCTAAAGTTCGGGTATACTCCAACAAAAGAGTACGTGACTGGGTCTTTATCTGCGTCCACAGCAGACACAGTAGCCACGGACTTCCCATTGGTGTCAGTCTCACTGACGACAGTACTGATAACTACAAAGGCAAGAAAATTTACTATCAGATGTGTGTTCGACATGCATTATTCATTTCAATGCTTTTATTACCTACCACATTGACTGCCTACATAGAAAACTGAAAATCAGAATCAAATTGCGAGTTCTAAATTAATCAAGCAAGATACTCTCTCTCTCTCTCTCTCATATATATATATATATATATATATATATATATATATATATGGGTGGGTTTGTGTGAAGAGAGTGGAAAATGAGACCTGGGTTTAAGAATTGAGGAGCATCTTCATTTTCGTTGATGATGTTGACAGCAATTTTCAAGCGTGTAGATGACGATCCATCTGATACAATAATTGTAATGCTATAAAATGAAGATGTTTCGTAATCAAGGACACCTGAAATAATAATAAAATTCCTATCAAAGTCCAGTTTGTTAAGTATTATTAGTAATACTAGATACAGAGGTATCCCGTTTCTTTCTCGATGCATGTTCAAAGAATTGCCAATCGCATCATGTCAGCATTATAGTACTTAATATAAAATATAAACGATACCAATTTTGATGGACCGGATGTGCAATTAATCTAACGAAGATATTGATGATAATTATTCATTTGATAAACGAAATTTTGAATGAAAAATTATTTTTATATTGTACTTTCGATTGGAAAATTATCTTCATTTATTAAACGTTATCTAAAGGAACGAGAATCCACTGTCGGTGATGCATTCAACACAACCATTGCTCATAAAGGATTTTTACAACATAGAATTAGACGTTTTCAGAAAAAATAGAACTGCAAATATCACCCTTCACTAGGAGTTGGTTGGAAATATTATCGACTTCAAAGGTATTGTCCGTCGGGATTTGAATCAACACATAAGTCAAAGGATCATTATCGAGATCTGAACATCCAAAATCTGCCATCAGTACATAGCCCAAAGCTGTCAACGAAATATAAGACGGAACGATAACAAATGAAATCACAATGTATATTCCTTGTTAATGAATATAAAGTAAAAACATTTGATGTTTGAACTGAACCATATATTTTCCTTTCATTATTTATTCATTTATTCCATAAATTTCGTTTTCAAAATTCTTTTCATTTTGCTTTCTATATTGATAACTATTCTGATGAACTAATAAAAACAAAAACAAAAACATTGATGGTAAGAGTTGTTTTTTTTTTAAAAAAAAATCCCATCATAAATAATGCGTCATTTAATCAACAATATCAAGATTGTAAAATCAGTTAAATACAAAACCTTACATATATATGACACGTGGTTACTACGTACCAGCGTTTTCCGACAGAGTGAAGCTTTCCGCTGACGTCACACAGGTAGGTGGGTGGTCGTTGCTGTTTTCTACGTTGATTGTAATTGTTCCAGTACCCTTTGATAAAAATTTGAAATGACTCGAGCTAGGATGAAATAAATCAGTAATCGAAAAAATACGCCATTCACATTAAAGGCACTCTTAAGGCAGTTAGTTCCTCGGCTTTTAATGACAGGTGTGCAGGATACTACAACTTATTTCATCATCTGAAAATATGTATGTCATGTATAGCCGTCTGTATGCCGATTCAATTGTTAAAGGGCTTGGAAAGAACAGGGTTTTGTGGTGGAAGGATTCTTCAATCACTTTGATCTAACTTTGGACGATTTTATAGTTCTTGTTTTATCCAACATATCATCAATAATTAAACCCTTAGGGGTGTATTTCCATTTTGTAATTTATGGAACAAGTAATAGAAACTTTGGAACTAATTCAAAAGTTGTATATTCATTAATTTGTTTGATACACTGTTTTAAACAACGCCGATTCTTAAAATCCAAAAATTGACCAGAATTTTTTAATGAAATATCTATATTGTATCCTAAAGTTAAAACATGCGATTCATAACCCTGGTTTATGAATAGGATATTAAACTGTTTGATAAGACTTTGTGATTTATATGCAATTCTCCTTCTGCAATGTATCAGCTTTCAAATTCCATACGATGAATTCTTTCGTATATTACGTGCATAACTTTATCATTTCCAAACACGCATTGATTGATTGATTGATTATTTATTGCTTTCCGCCACACTCAACAATTTTTCAGTTATCTGGTGGCGTCCAGTTATTTGGTGGTGGAGGAGAGAACCCAGATACAACGTACCTGGGAAGAGACCACCGACCTTCCGCAAGTAAACACGCATTGAATTTGTTATCTATCTATTGTTGAAAGACATGAGTGTGTATTTATTTCATTTAATGATTGATTTGTGTTGCTTATGTTGTTGACACGAACAGGGAAATCGAGTTGTGGTGAGTAAATCGTTATTAAATTATTACTGCAAAAATTTCAAGTTTAAAAATTGTGGCTCATTAACAAGCACTTTAATTTCATAAGTCTTCTTCAACGTGGAAATCGACACTATACTTCCCAAAGAGTTAATAATACAATACGAAACTCATAAGCGTACATGTATGAAAACATTTTACTCTTTATGACTTCGTTAATCAGACTTTCAGTTGATATATTCGTTTCACGATTTGGTTTGAAAACTATTCGGTACAAAATAGGTGAATCACTAAAGAATGTTTGCATCCATTAAATAAAAATAGTAGTTATTGTAGACTAAAGTAAGAGAGTAATTGTTAAGCACATTAAGCTATGTCAATTTCCCATATTTATGTAACAATATCCCATTATCAACTACTTATGGTGTTTACATCTCTCGACAGATTCGATACGCAAAAGCTTGTTCTGCGTATGATCAGTTGTTAAATTGAGGTAAGCTACTGACAAACAAGTTGATATCAAAGGGGTTTCAACAGTCCCATTTAAAGTCAGCATTTTATAAATTTTATGGTCGTTGTAACGATCAAGTTTGCCAATGCAATCTGTCATTAGGTTAAATGCTGCCTGTTTCATACCGTTTGTTATGTCGTTCTCTTTCCACGAATTGTTCTGTTGACTTGATCAAGATATAGGGTTCACAACGGGTGTGACCGGTCTACAGGGAATGCTTACTCCTCCTAAGGTACCTGGCCCCACCTATAGTATATCCAGAGGTCCGTATTGCGTAACTCTGTTTTGTATTCCTTATAGGAGTGTTAGATTGATCAATGATCCTTATCTACATGTTTTCACAAGAATTCGGCACTGCAGAAATTTAATCGTTTGTATGAGATAAAATTCTATGGGTCCTATGCTCAATCCCTTGGAAAGCGTAATATACTGATATCACTAATCTCATACAGATGTATGTTCTTATAGTGTAATATCGGTATTATCAAAACATTGAAAAGCATCCTCCAAAATGAAGCAATGTCCATATTGGAATAATGTAAAAACAGGATTTTGATGTACCACTAGTGTTACTCGAGATGATAAATGATGTGTCGACAAGCACACTCATATTCTTGACAAGGTCAGACTCGCATATTACATTCTCATCAAAGTAGAAATGGTATGCGTAATACATTTGACTTGCTTTCTGAAGTATAAACAAAAACATAGTTGTGCATAAAACTCATACGTCATCACCTACCGTCCGTCCCTCACCGTCGGTTGCCATGACAATGATTTTGTATTGTGGAATGCTTTCGAAATCCAATCTCTGCGCTAAGTATATTTTTCCGGATGTTTTCTCCATATAAAACGTATCCATGTTTCCACCGTGCACTAGAAACAACAATGAATAAACAAATGGGGAATTATGAATTACTATGCAATGAAACGGACGGCTTAATTATTATTATTATTTGTTTGTTTTACGTCCCGTCGAGAATTTTTCATTCATATTGAGATGTCACCAGTTGTAGGTGAATTACCACAAATTTAGACCTATGCTTAACGCTCAGGGCCGTAGCATTGAGGTTTCTTTAACGTGCCAACGCTTGCCGTGACAAGGGACGTCCGTTTTGAAGGTCATATCCGAAAGACCCGTGATTCTCACTTCTAAATGCCGAGCGTTTGGCGAAGGAGCAATCACTACCCATGTTTACGTCTTAGATTTGACGCAGCCATGGCACGAGCGGGGATCGAACTCACGACCTCAACTTCGTCACGAACTCGCGAAGAAAACGCCAATACCACTAATCTACCGCGTCCGATTGAGATTCATGTGTATACGATTTACTTTGTCATTGTAATAAACATCAACATCATTGAAATGACTGGACCCAAAAAAAACCAAAAAAAACCAAACAAAAAACAAACAAACAAACAAACAAATAATAAAAAAGCAAAAACAAAAATAAAAAAACCCATTACAGTTAAAGATCTCTACAAGGAGATATCAAATATTGAGGTTTTGTAAAGGCACATCCATGATACCCTTACTCTGTTTGGACAATTTTGCAGAATATGTCGAATTTGGGTTCTTTTGAGTTCATCGTACTGGCATAACACACACCTCTGTTTCCTTTGTATGTTGTTTTATGCTCAATTCAAGAATTTTTCACTTGTATAAAGACGTCATCAGCTTTTGATCAAGTTCTACAAATGTTGTTAATGCATGATCCTCAACACCATAGTAATTATGATTATTTATCGTACCAACGCCTACACTGACAGTTTTGTGTTTAATGTTGTATGGACTTTGCATCCAATGTAAGACTCTTGGCAAACGAACAGTCACTTCAGATGTTACACGTCTTAGTTGTGAGACGATACTGGGCTCGATAATTGAAATCGGGACCTCCTTGTTGTGAAACTGATGTTCTAAGTACTACTGCGACGAAAATTGGACCTTGATTCCGCTGGCTTGATTGATTTATATTGATATGAGTTTATAGTAGAGGTCTATATATCAATTTACATTGCACCGGCATGATTCAAATTCTTATCCCATTGACATGGATATTTCATATTTAGTCGACATTTGGTTCCACATCACTCTGTAATGATGTAATCAGGTATCTCGATGAATATGAATAACTGTGTATTCACAAGATGGAAACTACTTAAAAGGTATATAAAATTGAATATTAGAAATCCACACAGTCATTCCTTAAATTCTTATCAACTTACCATTTAATATTTTATATGACGTCACATCATGTGGTGGTGCGTCACCATCATCAGCCGTGTACGTCATAACCTCATATCCAATGGTTGCAATTTCGTTCACATTTATTATTGGATTGTTGAACGTCGGGTCAAATTCATTCACAGGACTAAGTTGGACTAAGATCCATACCGTTGTGTAGTGAATACCATCTGATATTTGTATGGACATATAGTATAGTAATATACCACTGTCATAATCGAGCTCTACAATGACAAGATAAAGCTTCAAAATTAATCTTGCGCGTTACTTTAAATGAGCAATATTCGCACGAACTATGAATATACAGACTAAACGTTCTGAAATTGGTTTTACCAATACTGTAAACACATTTAATTTCTTCGGGGGAAATTTTCATTGTTTTTGTAGTGAATGCGATTTCGTGTGAATTGATTTTTGTTGTTTGTGATCACTTAAAAATTACATATTATGCATACGAAGTATATCTGCACTTCTAACTTGATAAATATCGTTATGATACACTCGTCATTCTTCGACGAAGCGTGCCGTCCGTCATTAACACCTATCCACAACGAAATCAATGCTAGGTGCTCAGTGTTGAGTTGTACTCATGCTATTGGAATATTTAAAGCGTTTATCATGTATTCAGTTCGTCAATACAATTTGTAAAGAAATCGGATGTACCGGTAGTAAGAAGACCCGTATCCTTGCCCTGTTCGATGTTCACAGGACACAACAGGACAAGAATTTCCTCGACCTGCTACATAATACCCTAATTCGAACAATATATGCCCTCTCCCCAGTTGAACGAAAGAACATTACCCACGTGAGAGTACAAGTATCAGTAATATGAAATATATGGCGAAAAACAAATTCCCGGTCTGGTATGCGGCTCAGGCGTTGAATCAACTGAAGAAGGACGTGGAGACTAACATATTGCTGGTGGATCTACGGTTGTCTTAGAAATGGCATTAAATGTGACATACAGATTGGTTTCGGTGGCAAATTAGACGCGCTATATACATGAGCGGTTAGCTCCACCCGCACTTTTTAACATACTACCACTCGTATAATCTTAAAATGAGGTCTGTTTTGATAGTAATTATTCCTAATCACATTGATTTTTTTTTTCATTACACTGTTTATCATTAAGAAAGTGCTGGTACATCTACTTAAGGAATATAATGGGTGTCGACTGCGGTATTGACGAATATGTTACCTATAAATGGGTGACGAATAACAGCGACATTATAGATAGTTTTGACATTAAAATGAATATTTTCTGAAATCAAAATTTGTGTTGGTTTAAGTTTTCTGTTTTCTCTTTGACACGAATATAATATATATATGTATTATCCCTTGCTACATATACTATATACCATGCATAGAATTTAAACAAAACGAAGATATTGCCAGTGTACAGTAAAGAATACATAAATATATTATCATCCTAATAAAATTTATTATTTCATGGAAACCAATACATGAGAATAAGATCCTTTTTTAACTTGCATATATTTTCTATTTTGTTCACCGAGAAAAATCTTTCAGTACTTACACTTTAATCGCACATATGATCTTTTTAATACTTAGAATACAGAATGTACTAAACTATATCGTCAAAATACACAGCATTGAAGTTCAGAGATATGATGTTTGGACGCACCTGTTGTCGTCAGAATGTCGCCCGAAGGTGAAATTTGGAAATGGCCACGGCCACCGTCTAAGATCAAATAGCTTAACGCAGTCCCAGCGTCTCTATCACTGCAACTGATCGAAAGAACCTACAAGGAAAAGAAAGACTTTTGTTGTTCAAAGTAATCTGTCGTCATAACATTTTCGTATTTTATAAAAATGATAATAATAATAATAAATACTCTATTTTATATTTTCAACAGAGGGATATTTATTTCACATTTTCAATACATTAACAAATAAAAACCATTGCAGGGATAATATGAAATTGTATTATTTTATTTAATATTCCTACGGTACTTTTTTAATCATTTTATCATTTTTATGCTTATTGAATAGCAATAGATGCAGGCACTACTAATAGCAATGTTTTTAAAATTTGTTTGTCATGAATTAACCTATTCATATACTAATCAAGTGATGTTGGGGTTTCAACATTCTTGTTTGTCTGCATTTCACAAATTCTATAGTCGTGATAATGATTTATATGCAAGTACAATCTGTCGTTAGGTTGAATGCTGTCTGACGTGCTTCATACCAATTGTTACGTCGTTTTTTGGCATACTGATTTTGACTACGGATTACTCCGTTGACTTAATCGGGATATAAGGCGGGTATAACCTGTTAACAGGGGATCCTTGGTACCTGGTCCTGCTTCTGGTTTATCCAATGGTCCGCGATTGTTCTACTCTCCATTTTGCATTCTTGAAGGGATTTGAGATTTATCAAGCGTAATCAGAGTTACAGGTAAATTTAGAGGAACGAGCAATGTTTGAAAGTACTTGGTCTTTACTGGTTAAATATCACTACAAGAACCAATCGCTTTTATTAGATATGTAATCATAACATGTTTCACGACATCGTGATTGCTAAACTGATTTGCCATTCAGTTCCTAATGAATTACCCTAGTCCCGATCGCTACATCTTCGCTGACACTGACGTTGTATTCCTGAGAAGCACATATTGGAACATTGTCGTTGACGTCAGTAATTGTCACGTCAACAATAGCAGTTGAGGAGAGACCTCCACCATCTGTCGCTTCTATCGTAAATGAAGTTATTCCACTGGCAGATTCAAAATCGACTAGATTTCCCAGGTAAATCGTTCCTGTTGTCTGACTTATTACAAATGTGTTTTCTGTGTTTCCAGCTGTTTGCGAATAGAATGAAATGTTAGTGTTTTTTCTGATTTACACAAAGTGTTAATATAAACAATCTATTATGAAAAACTGATGCGCGAATGTGTTCAGATCTGATATTAAAAACTATCAATTACTCCTCGTTTGTTGCAAATAAAGAGAAAGCAACAAGAAGATAAAGGTAATTTCGGTATCCCCAACCGGCAGGTACGTAATAGCATTACCTATAATTCTGTACGTCACCTCACCATGTTGACCCGCGTCACTGTCTGTGGTGTTTACAGCTAAAACCGCTGTACCTACATGTGTGTCTTCTGGGATCTACGATAAAAGGTGCTTCAACATTGTGATATCTATATCGAATTATTCAACAATGAAAATTATCAATATTTATGAAAATTACACGTTTCCAGTTTGTACACATCCTAAAGAATAATAAAAGTATACAACCGCCGAGGTGTTGGATAAACACCATTGCTTGTGCATTGTCTAATAAGTACGAAATGGGGAATTGAATCTCGTAGAAAGACTCGATCTCATATGAAACTGTGCAATGTATACATATTTTATTTGTTTGATAATTTTTACGGATTCAAAATTTCAATTTCTTTACAAATGTAGAATAACCCAAGTTTCCAGATTTTCTCAATAAATTTGGATTGAGAAAATGATTATCTTCTTTTCAAAAATAAAGCATTTATCAAGATTAACTAAACTTTATCTCAATGATTTAGTAACAATGAAGTCGTGAGTTCGAGTTCCGCCCGTACCACGACAGCGTTTTGAAGTCTAAATAAGCTCAAGTAAAGAGAAAATCATATTGGCTTTCCAAACTATGTAGATAAAATATAAAAAGTTTGAACTAAAAGAAACGTAATTAAAAATAATGCAAGAAGAGATTAAGATACACACTGTTAATGTTAGTGGTTGACCTGTTATCTGGGGAGTAAATTCATTCACGGGTTCAATATTGACCGTGATTGTCGTGCTTCCAGTTTTCTTTGGATCATATGTCGAACTGTCAACTCCAATAACAATAAGTGTGTATGTGATGTCACCAGTGTCGTAATCGATGACGTTTGTAGTTGTTTGAATTTCATTTAATCCTGCATTGATCTTAAATTTGGGATTGGAATCGTCCCCAGACAGGATGGCTACTAGAGAACAACCATCAGGCATCCCGTCGCTTTCTTTGTCCTGGTCAGTGCAGATGAGTCCAGCTACAAACGTATCTACAAAGGTATGTTTTGGTATGATTAACATACGTCATTTCTCAGATCCTTACGAGGCATTATAAATGTCTGATTTCACGTTGTAGCATCAATATAATATTTTCAGAGGAAACTCAATTTCAATCGGTAAAGAAAGATATTGTTATTAGACTTATGACCTTATTTTTAGTTCTCTGTATCTTTACCAGTGTGATAGTTGTCTGTTTTCTTTATTTTGTGTTCGATAATTACAGTGGTTAGAAAGGAGAGAAGCTGCAGAACTCTCTTTTTATAAAAATGTTTTGGATTTCAATCCAGACAAATTATTTATCAGAAATGGTTTCTACTGAATCCGAACTGTTCGATCAAAATCAGAATAAAAATACTAACTACACGAGACATCGATTTGGGAGACACGATTCACGTTAATCCATGACACGACATATCTTTTGTATCCATTTTCTGTGATTCCGGAATTTAGTCCCTGGTGTTTATCGCTTTAATACTTTGTTATTTAAAATATGTTTGCCTTCGTAAAAAGCACAATAAAACCAAGTTACAATACTTAAAGATATAAGATGTTTACTTTGAGTTCAAAATACATTTTGAGGAACCTTAATTGAAATGCACATTTTGTTTCGTTGATTCGAATTTATTAAATCAGTATTTTTGACAAAGTTATGAAATGGTCGTGGATAACCGTTCTGGCCCAGGAGTTATAGACAAAGTCACCTTGGACCACAATCTCACTTTTAGAGGCTGTTCTACAGTCTTCTGAGGAGGATGGAAAATATACTACTTTACTATTTCCGGATGAATAATAAAGATGTAATATACGGGACTAAGAGTATTTATGGAAATGATTGTATACATTTTGATTGCAGTGCTCTTCGGTATAGATAAATATGTAAATCTAGTTCTTTCAAGTATATATGTCAAATATAATATATATATTTCTAAAATAGAATTCTGAAAGAGGAAACAGCGTGATAAGAAATATTCTAAAGTTGTTTGATAAGCAATCACAGTATGTGGTTTTCATATTCATAGAAAACATATAAGCATAAATCATTACTAAATTCATACATTATACTCATTGTAAATGAATATAACTCTAACAAACAGCAATTTCTGTCATGATGGACTTTTAAAACATCAGACGATTGTAAATCCGATATATATATATATATATATATATATATATATATATATATATATGAGAGAGAGAGAGAGAGAGAGAGAGAGAGAGAGAGAGACCCTCGAGCGTACCAATGCAACTACACCACTTGCATGAAACGGAACAAAAACGATTCTTGCACGGAAGGGTGAACGGATTATAGGGTACGCTGAACGATCTGCATGAAACACTAAACGATTTGCACAAAATGGTTTGCACGAAATGCTTTCCATTTCTTGAACGGTGTGCACAGTTTGCACGAAATGGAAGGCGGAGCTTGCATTATTTGTGAATGGTTGTATATTGGTAAAATGAAACGGTAGGCGTGGCTTGCAAGCTTCAATATTCGGAGTTTTACGGAGTGCTTAAAGCAATATAAGCTGCCAAAATTGCAATTTTTTATAGTGGCATTAAAAGAAGTTAAATGAACGTTGATATGATTGAAAAAAAGAACTGCATCGAATTTCCTCTCATATGCATCGTTTACACACCTTTTCGTGATGAAAAATATATTCCTCGACATTTCGTTTGACCCTAACAATGGCAGCTGATTAATCGTCGGCGACAATCCCGAAGATAACCGATGTTGACACGAATGATTCTGATGCTGATCGGGGTGGATCGGGTTGTATCCGGGTCATTAAATTATGGACGGCGAGGTGAGATAAAATTCTAGTTACCATCATTATTTTGGCATTGTTAACGATGTTATATGTTTTTAAGTTATGATAGTATGTTTTTTAGTTATGATAGTTTTAAGGGATCGCTCGAAACATTACGCAAAATTCCAAAGTCGGCTTTCTCCCTCGCTTTGAACCTTTCGTGTCAGACATCTTTCGTGCTTACCGGAAATATTGCGCTTGTGCATTTGATTTTGCCGAATGAGTTCAACTTTAGGTCATTGCATATGGAAATAATGTCGGGAAAATTAAGGTACGGGAAGACCCAATTTCAACTGTCTTACATTTTTGCATTTAATGCAAAAAATACAACATGTCAAAAGTTTAATCGATAAAATCAGGTATTAGAAGGTAGATGTTTACAAAATTTTCGATTAAATTTTAGGACCCCAAAATAACAATTTTGACAGCTTATATTGCTTTAAACCATGAAAAAAATTAAGCATAATAATAAAATTGGGGGAAATGTTAAGAAGAAATGGTATTTGTCTTATTTTAAAAAAGCAAAATGCTCGGTGTGGTATTGTTTTTGTTTTAATTACTGATTGATTGATTGCTAGTATTGATTAATTACTAGCATCGTTTAAAAACGAATAAAAATGAATGAAACACTTCCGGAAATCACGGAAACGAAATACGTCGGAATAAAAGAGGTGCAAAATTTCGCATTGTTATAGAATGAGAATTAATAAACTTGCATATTGATTTTTGCTTTCACATATATATCTTAGATAATGCAAACTGAAGAACAAAAGTTTGCTTGTGCTTCGTTTACTATATATGCATGTTGTCAAATCAGTCTGTCTGAGTGATTAACCGCGTGAAAAGACGAGCACAATTCTATATTTCAAGACACTTTTCGTAATATGAAGGGAAACTAATTTCTTCTTAATGAAAGAAATTTAATAAAGACGCACACCAGATAAAGTAATGTGCAGTAAATATAAAGTAATGCAACAAATAAAAATAAAAATTGTGTAGGGCTATCATTAATTGGATCAAATGAATTGCTATATCTTTATTTTCAAATATTCAGATATTATTTAGGGCCTATGATAACTGGTGCAATAGTTATCGTTGATGATTTGTCCCATATATCGGAATGCAGGAAAACAATAGACATGGTTACATTTATAGAGCTGCTAATTCAGAAAACATCATGAATAATTGGCTGTTCTGTCTGCATTTTGATATCTTAAATATTGTTGAAAAACTTAAAGCTCGAGGCTTTTATGGATTTTCAGACGTTTAAGTTTTATATATGTCTCTTTTACTGTTAGTGCCCCCGGGAGACAGCATATACGTTGATTTTTTTGCAGCTAGTGCGCATGCTTGGATGCTATAGTGTGGCATTCTGGGAAAGTACATCTGTACAACACTATCTTCATATTTATTTTACAAATTACTGACATCATCGACACATTTTTTTTAAAGTATCAAAAAAGTTTTAAATACAAGACAAACAATAATGTAGCTGGTCTTCAGATTTTAACTTGATATGTAAAACAACAGCAGGCTCTACACAGTTTCTCCGATCGATAGATGTATATAGCCTCGACTACAAACAAGGCCTTCAAGCTATATACTGTATGCCGTATTCTTGAGATATTTCCGGAGGAATAAAAAGCAAGTGTTTTATATAAAGATATATCTTATGCAAATTAAATTATGCAATTTAACTCAGTCGGATTAAAACGTAATCAAGCTAATTTCCTATTTAATCATGTATTATCCGAGTTGGATAGTGAACATCCCATTTTGAAATATTCATGACCACATGACATTGCACGTGAACAATTACATGGCGATGAAAGCGTGGACAGCCTGTAGGCTCTACGCGGTCAGTGATAAGACACAGTCGGAAAAAAGGGTAGAAAAAACGACTTTGAGCAACGGCAGAGGAGTTATGAGGGCTGATTGATATGCTGTGAGCCTCATGTAAGGGTTTGAAATTTTGCGGACATATTGCATTATGTTTCAAAAAGAAAAATGAAAAAATATAATTCCCTTCTGTATCTATACTCTTTTCACAGTGATGTTTAAAGGCTTCAATGACACTTTTACAGAAGCATTTTTCTTGACCGCTCAGAAAGTCCTCCACTGTATGTATGACATTATCATCTGACTGAAAGCGGGTACCAGAAATGTCCATGTTCAATTTTGGAAATAAATGAAAATGTAATTAAGCGATATCAGGCAAATAAGTGGATGGTCAATCAATTTAAAGCCAAAATCGTTAATGGCAGCCATGACAATGACAGACTTGTGAATAGGGGCATTGTCCTGGTGGAACAAACACACTTTTACTGAATTTTCCGCGGTTTGATTTTAATATTTTTCCGTAAGTGCCTCATAAGTGATGCTAGTATGTGCCATTGATTGTCCCTTTTGGAAATACTCTACCGTCAGAATACAATCAACATCCCAGAAAACCGAGGCCATAACCTTTCCAGCTGATGGAACGGTCTTTGCCTTCTTTGGTGGGGCTGAACCAGGGTTCTTTCATTCTTTAGACTGATGGACCCACGTTTCATCCATAGTAACAAATCTCTGAAGAAAGCAGTATCTACGTCTAAATGTTTAAATTAACACGCGATAAAGTGCCCCTGGTGTGCTTCTGATCAACTGTCAGAAGTCTTGGTACCCAATAGACTGAAAGCTTTCTCATTGCAAGATCTTCTGTCAGAATGGAATTTACTCTTTCCTGTGAAATGCCAACTGCACTGGCTATATATCATAATGTAACTCGCCCGTGAGTCATATCAATATCATGGACATTATTGACCATTTCTAGGGTTGCAATAGTGATAGTCCTCAGGACGGGAGTCATCCTCAAGGCTCTGCCTGTCGTGTTTAAATCCCACCACTCACCTTTTAACTGTAGAATATGAAGGGCATTTCCCCCTAGTGTGTTGCTATTATATCAGTATGGATATCCTTAGGTGCTAAACCTTTCTTATGCAAATATTAGATCACTGCTCTGTCAACGACTTTGTTAATTTTGTAAACGTCACTTGCCTTCTTTACTTTAGAGTGCTACACCGTCGATATTAACTGACCAAATTACACCAGTCTTCGGGTACACGGCCTTAAATATACGAGGGCTGTTCGATATATAATGTGTATTGTACCACAGCACGATAAAGCTTTGCACGATTTCGTGGATGGTGATACTCTTGAATAACTCTGGTCAATACATTTCCAACGGTATAAACACGAGTCTTCAGCTCCATATAGCTTTGAACTTCTAGTTATTTCAATAAAGCTGATCATTGACCACTGTTGTAAATATGGTTGGGAAACGGGTTGAGAATTGAAGAAATTAGAGCTTATATAAAAGTTCAAACACAATTCGGTCATTCGGTAATGCAGATTTTTACTGAATTCTAGGAAATTTATGGATCTGATAAGGTATCTTATGAGACAGTTCGTAGGTGGAGAAAGAAATGTCTGACTGGCATAGAGTCCGTCAAAGATACAGCAAAATCTGGCCGACCAGTGACTGTAACAGGCAAGGAAAATGTCTCAAAAGATAAAGTTAGGGATGTAATTTAAAGTGATGGCAGATACACGATACGTAATATTGCCAAAGCTATTGTCATATCGCTATCGCGGGTGCATTTCATTTTGAAGCGTATTTTGAAAGTACGAAAGATTTCTGCCAGATGGATACCGCATATATTGACAGATGACCAAAAGTGGGTACCAGTACAATCCGCTAAACGATTGCTCAAAATGTTTCCCAAATCAAAGACGATTTGCAAATATTGTTACTGGTGACGAAACATGGGTTCACTATTTCGAACCAGTAAGACAAACTGGAAACAAAATATGGCTAACATGGTTGAACCCCTGTAGTTGCCAAAAGAACCGTAAGCACAAAGAAGGTTCTTTACTGTATATTCTTCTCTTGTGATGATATAGCCGTACAGATTCCGGTGTCGAAGGACAAAGATGTTACAGGTCGGTATTACCGAGATGTTATGCGAAAAACGCTCAAGAAATATCATAAACGACGCCCTGTGTCAGGATTTAGGCATATTTGTCTAATTCATGATAATGCTTCATCACATATATCTGAGCTTGTGAAGCAATTTTTGAAGTCGGAGAAGGTTGCTGTCTTGCCACACCCACCATACTCTCCAGATCTAGCCCAATGCGACTTTTCCTTTTTCCAAAACTTAAAAGTTCTTATCTGGTCGTCGTTACAAGTCCCGGCAAGCCCCTGGATCAGCCATCAGACAGTGCCGCAGAGGTCTACCTAAATCAAGGTACCGTGACGCATTTCAGATTTAAATTATGCATTTCAAACCGTGGAGAATATTTTGAAGGGATGTAATGTTCATTTCACTATTTGAGTCGAATGTTATTGAGATATCGTGCAATACATATTGCATATCGAACAACTCTTGTAGTCGGGGAATAGTAGGACTGAAAAGGGACATCGATGCTAACCTCCTTCAATACAATGCTCAAAACATATCAATCAGGCCTCATAAATGTCATGTTTAACATGACGTCATCATTCATTACGTCTACATACTCATCTCCCATGATATTTTTAATTAGAATAATATTTTTCTCGCAGGCTTGCGTATATCCGTCATTAACGTAATTATTTCATCAATGATTAAAAATCACTGTTTTCTCCTTACACTGAGTAGACCAGTACTTCTTTAACACCCGTATATAATTTGTCGAAATTGTCAATCATAATATTTTTCATGGATTATCATAAATAGTGATATTTTACACGACCTGCATTTTGTCGAACAAAATACTGTTTAATACGGCACATACAACTTTAATATAGCAGCACCCTTCACACAATGCAAGTTTGTCCTACTAAACCTCCATTAAAATACGTGAAACTATTTAGAATTCGCGAGGGAAAATTACAGTTATGTGCAGTTTCCGTAAAGTCACGCGTACGTGGTAAAAATATTTCTTGTTACATGTACATTTTGATGTTAAATGACTAAATTTCAAAGTATTTTTTTTTTTTTTTTTTTTTACAAACCTTTAGTAATTGTAAATATTTATGTCAAATTTCTCTTTGTTATAACTAGTTATTTTTTCTATTTGTTTTCACATTATAGGGGGCCTCCGTGGCCGAGTGGTTAGAGCATCGGACTCAAAATCACAAAGCCTCTCACCTCTGTCGGCGCGTGTTCGAATCTCGGCCGCGGCGTTATGTGCCAGTTTACTTGCGGAAGGTCGATGGTCTCTTCCCGGGTACATTGTATCTGGGTTCTCTCCTCCACCAACAAAAACTGGACGCCACCAGATAACTGAAAAATTGTTGAGTGTGGCGGAAAACAATAAATAATCAATCAATCAATCACATTATAATAACAATGTTTGATGCCTATATATTTCACTTTGTGCATCTTCAAAAATAATAAACAACGTGTAATTTAATTACGTGTGTTTTCTTTCTTTAAATTAAAAAGTGTGCACTTAGTCTACCACTGATTTCACCAAACCATGCATCGTTTGAAATCCACGGAGTTACGATCTAGGAAGATGTCGGCGAAAATTGAAATTTCACGATGAACAAAGGAATGGTGGGTGTTAAAGTGCAAGAAGTTTACGTTGCCAAACCCGATTCTCTTAAATCATGAAATCACTTTCAATACTCTTTACCAATTTTGGCAGTATTTTTACTTTTGGGGATAGGCCACTAGGTTGATATATTCATTTTCCCATATCAAATAATAAAGATATGGCCTTTACCAATAATAAGAGGGATATGGGGATATGCCTAATACTGTACGTGCATATTTACTTCGCGATGAAAAATATCTGTACAATTTCAAACTATATTGGACAACATAGTTAGGGATCATGGAATATTTCATTGATTAAAACTAAATCTTCGCACGTACATGGCAGAATATATAAAGCACAAACCTTACATCATTTTTCATCAATATTTAATCAGAAATCTCGGTTTCATTGATTGATGTTTATGGGTCACAGTGTACAAAACAACATGTCACTGAACGACGTGAAGGAATCTGGAAATTAAAAACAACTTGAACTTTACAGAACATGTCCAAAATTGACTCAGAGTTTCATCAATGCGAGTTGTCATCGTTTGCCTGGCATCGGTGTTGCATACTCATTATGATATTCACAATGTTCTGTTGTGGGAGGTGTGTTCTATTCCTCTCTCAGCGCGTTTTCAAGGTCATCCAAAGTTTGTGGTTGGTTTAGACGCTGTGACAATTTGTTTGGTGAGACAGCAGACCACTCCATACGCTCGATAGGTTCCCTCTGCAGAACCACATGAGCACGATGAGGACGTACGTTATTGTCCATCAGAATGAGTGAAATTTGACCCGATTGCACCGACAAACAACTTGACGACTGGGTGAAGAATTTTATCTCTGTATCGGAGATCACTCAGTGCGCCGTTCCTGATGGCTACCATGTTAGTGGGAAAAGAGTACCGATTCATTTCCCATAGACCTCAATACTAACATTCAGTCCTCTCTCTAATTAACGAAATTAATTTTAGATAAATGACCGCCAAGATTTCAATGTTCATTCCGAGTGCTAAATTAAATAGGGTCCCGTTACTTTTATAGGTCATATTTGTACATTTTACAACACATACATGTAGCAATCTGCAGTAAATTACACATTTCATTTCAAACACACCCCTACCATGGCAATTTCCTCAGTCCTTTCTCGATTTTGTCCGATAATTTTTCATCCCGACAATTAATTAAAAATTCTATATTATTTCTCTCAATTTTAAATAATTTCACTCTTAATATTAGCCAATCACGCCACACCTAAACATTTATACCTCCGCTCAGTCTTGGGTAAACTGCGTCCGGGTTACGCATCCGGGGGTTTGGTACTCTCATTTCTAGTGCGACCTGCCAGAAAGATCCCAGCCCAAATCAACACAGAACCATCCCCAAACCGATTGTGTGCAGCCACCAATGCCTGGCTGTAACTCTGGCTGGCCTCTCTCTCACACACGCCTACAACCATCGTGGAAGTCCAGACAGAATTTAGACTCATCTGTGAACAGTACCAGCTCCCAACGTCGTCTATCTTAATTCACATGTAGAAGTGCGAATTCCAAGCGTGCTTGCCTGTAAGCCCTGAGATTTGTAGTGTGAAGTCTGTTTCTCAAAATCTGCGACGTAATGTACAGGCCTGTGGCAACATTAAACTGACGATTTAGTCTTGGAGCAGATTGAAAACGCTGTCTCCGGGCCTACGTCACGATGTAGCGGTCTTGGCGTTGCGTTGTGGCACGGGGTCTGCCACTCCTAGGCCTCTCATTGATTGTACCAGTCCCCTAAAATCATGTTCAGAGTCTAGAAATGACACTCTGGAAAACCAAACCAGACAGTAACATCTCTCTGGGTTTGTCCAGCCTGATGATTGCTTGATTGCGCTCATTTGCCTGTAAATGACGTCTTTTTGGTGGTATAGCTTTATTAAGTCACGTTCCATCGCTGTTCACTTTATCAATAACGTAGTGATGTCTGCTTACTATTTTACATAACTCACCAAAGTGTACCACATTTTTTGTCGTGCGGCTCATGGGCACGTGCAAATTATTGAGAAGCATACCGTGAACAGGATTCAAGTCACAAAATGTTTTCTCAGTCCATGTATATGTGGTATTTCTCTAAATATTTCTTCCAAAAACTATATCAAACCAAATGCCCACGATCCCTGACATTTCTGTCCAGTACAAATATGATGTAAAGTATATTGCATTTCTTCGTATATTATTTATAGACACCCTTCATTGTATGGAAATGTCATAAGCATGTATTCGTTGAATTATTCATTCTATTCTGACATAACCATGATTTATTTATTTAAATATTTTATCTTTCTATCATGTATTACATTGCCAACCTGTCATGAAATAAAATTCCCAAATAACACTTGTACGAAATACAGGTCCGAAAAATCTATAAATTCTAAGTAATGTTAATTTTTGTGATAGAATTTTTTTTAGTTCATTTAAGCATGTAATAAACTCTCTACTTCCATAAAAAAATAATAGGTGTGGCGATAGCATGCTGATCTTTTTTTAAAAAAAAAAATATGAACTTGTAAAGTAAGATGTTGATCAAAAGTTAGCTTGTGTAAGTTTTATGGTCCAGAGGTCTTACCTTGGAGGGAGCCTTCTGAAATGTTGACAGTCTGATGAGCAGGGTTGAACTCGGGTACAAATTCATTCACGGGACGTACGTTAATATCTATCGTTTTACAAAGCACGCCGTTTCGTTCTGAAGTGGTAGCATCTCTCACACTGTACAAATAAGTTATATTATCAAAACTAAGTACACACAGTTGTATTATCGACTGATCTAGGAAGGATGCGTTTTGTACGAAAGCCCAGAAGGCTGATCCGACATTCAAAATACGAAATTTGAATTTCGACACTCAAAATCCAAATTTCAAAATCCAACATCCAAATTAACCAATCAAAATTTAGGGCAAAATAATTATTTTTAGGATTGGAGGTTTGAGGGTACGCGTATGTAAACTTGAAATATGGCAAAACAGCGCATCTTAGTTCCTTTTATCCAAAGCTACGCGTTTAAACGCTTTGCATATATTTTTGCACAGGAGACATTAAGGAAACTCAACTATGATTATATTTCCTAACTAATCAAACAATTATTATTCTTCTAATATGTTTATCAAAGAAGCACACATTTCTTTGTTATTATCTTAGGTTATTATGTATGGCGAGGTCAGCTGGGATCCGAGTTAAAATAGATCTTCAATACCCCTTGCTTGTCGTAAAAGGCGACTAAACGAGGCGGTCCTTCGGATGAGACCTCAAAAACCGATGTCACATGTCACAGCAGGTGTGGCACGATAAACAAAGGTCGTAAGCCCAGATCATAGGCCTAAATTATGCAGCCCTTCACAGGCAATGGTGACGCCTCCATATGGTTAAAAGACCCCCGAGCTGGACGCTAAACAATATACAACAATAACTCACATGACTTAGCTTGCAACAGCCCCGTAGAGGCATGTAATGGGAGGGTAGGGCAGAAAACCGTCATATTTAACTCTGCACTTTATGTGAACCAGATCAAATGACGATATACAACTCATAATATACCGTAGATTGAAATAGCATATGAAGCATTGTAACCGATGATACCCCCTTACAATTCATCAATTCATTCAAGTTTATATTATTACCCCCAAAGGAGTGGGGTGGGGTCAGTCCGCCAACATATCTTATTTTGCGTGTGAAGATGGCTTCATTCCCATCAAAAAAAAAAATAACAGAAAATGAATAGTGTAGAAAAAGTGGAGGGGGCTGCCCGTTGGTTGTACGTGCCTGGAACGTTGATATATTAATGAAGAGAGGAGCGCTGGTTCGTTGTATTACAAGGAATTATCCACCCACGAATCATTGGCTGATGATGTAAAATTTATATAGTTTATTTTCTACAAAATGTTTTAGTGATTTCGCCTCACAAGAACTACTATTGTAAATGTGTGTCTTTAATTCAGGTTATTAAAGCTGACATGAATTTAAAAAACCTAGTAGAATTATCGGAGTTCGTCATAATTTTCTTTTTATCCGCCACATTAGATGAAATTGCTATTGCTATATGTATCAGGGTTTGCCAGGTATATAAGGGGACAAGGTTTGCTACGCTTCATTTCACATCAGTGTTTCTGATTTTCCTGTATGGATAGTCTCGACAAGTAATACGTGCATCTCCGATAGTCATGTATATGATATCAAAAACAAGTGAAATAAAGTTTTACGACACAATGCCGTGCTCAAAAATTACAATAAAAATATTGTACATCAGTAAAGCATTCTAACAGTTTTGGATAATATTTTTAGAATAAAAAGCAATTAATTCCATGCGTGTTCATATAGTTACAGTAAAGTCAAAATGATACAATAAAGGCAGAGGCATTTTATCCATTGATAGAATGAAATAAGCAAAGGGCATAAAATTTATACTATTCATTATTCACACTCCAAAAAGGATGAAAATACGTAAATACTATTACAACTTGTGCACATGACATGTATACGCGCCATGAAAACGCATCAAATGCGAACGACTATTTACCTGAGTCTACTTGAAATATCTGCAGATGTACGTGTAAACTAGTCGAAAATATCCCTAGTAGAAGTAAACTTCCTTTTATTACCATAATCCATGAAACAAAACGATAAACTCTATTTATAAATACGTTGTCACTTCGTTGTACAGACTGCGACACACTTAGCCCGTGCGGATCAGGGGACGTATCAAAGTAGAATATTTACTAGTACTTTGTATTATACATGTATCCTAATACTATATGATTTATGGTCCAAGTTTTGCAAATTTGTAAAATCGGGAAATCATTTAGGTACATATATTCCATATGCATACATAATTTGTATAAACAACTGTGGGATTGATGAGAGAGAGAGAGAGAGAGAGAGAGAGAGAGAGAGAGAGAGAGAGAGATTCAAACGTTCATCTTATTGGCTGATATTATGTTATTTATTTCTCAGTTACTTTTCAACAGAAAATTTTGGGTTTGTCTTTTATTTGGGGATGAGAGGTGCCCTCCAAACATGGCTACTGCGATGTATACGTAGGTTATGGTAGGTAATTATAAATAATTGTTTTCAAGAATAAATAAACTATAACAACTTTCTTTTGGATCCAAGATTATAATTCACACTTCCTATATAAAAATACATTATGCAAATTACGCACAGAGTACTTGACTGTACATTTATACAAGTTGGTACTACGATTAGAAAAAAAAATATGATAGACGAAATGTTCATGAATTCTTCACACACTATTCTAAGTGTCCCATTTTATATAAAAAGAAAATTTTCATGGTAGAGATAAAATTTACGATCGTTAACATTTCACAAAAAGAGCATGTAGCAACGCAAAATATAATAATGAAAAATGTAAAAAGCTCATTTATTATATTTTGTGTTTATTTCTATACAAAATTTAATGACGCAAAATGTGATTTATATCATGTATTGTATTTTTTTAAATAATAAATACTATGTGCACCATTAAAACCCAAATGATCTATTAATCAGAAAGATAGACTCCTGCAGATTTCATAACCAGAAATTGTCTATTACATTTTGCGTTGATTTCGACGTAAAATGGGATAATTGATCTAATATATCGTTAATTCCATAAAAAAGAAACGTTATTACATTGTGCGTTGAACTCGACGCAAATTATACCTATGCAAAATGTAATCATTGAGTTTATCCTTTTTTGCGTCCTTATCATGCACGTAGACTCAGGGGAGGGGCACCCTCCATTTTTTAACAGTAGTAGTGAATTGGGAGAATGTAAGTTTGGGAGTTCTGATATAATAGTGAAAGAAATTGGATGATTTTTTTTTGGTGTGTGTATGGGAGAGAGAGAGAGAGAGAGAGAGAGAGAGAGAGAGAGAGAGAGAGAGAGAGAGAGAGAGAGAGACTCATAGTTGAGGACTCTAAATGGCCTTACGAATTAGGATTTTGAAAATTGGGCCATTATACTATTCTTCTTCTTCTTCTTCTTCTCATTATTTTAAAATTTATAGAAGCCAGTTTTTCCATTTGAAAAACGATGGACGACGATACTTGCCTGGTTATTACATTTTGTGTTGCTATACATGTATACTAATTGTATGGTGTATAATTGCACGTTTCAACAATTTTTCCATCGTTTACACAGGTAAGGAATCGTAAATTATCTATAAATATTCAGAAAAATCGCATGCATACATTGCTGAACTTTAGCATACATTTCTGTAACATGTCATAATGATTACATTTAGGTTTACGTGTAAATCAGAAATATTTTTATTTTGTAAACAGTGAAAAACAGATATACAGCTGTATGTCTAAATTTCAACTTTGGTGTATTTCATCTGATATTAGTATTAATAAATAAGTAAAATTCGTGTTGAGGTTTTAATATACAATGTAATACAATGTCAAAAAAAGTGCATAAGTGGGATTTGTACAAACCAAGGATATAAAAATTTAGTCATTGATTAGTGGTCTCAATATCTGTATGGTCAGACTCACAAAGCCTGGAAAACATTATATAATTTACACTTCAGATTTATATATCGTGGTACTGATTTGAATATCAAATGGGCCTAATATTTCAACATGGTGTTGAGATTGTGTAAACGTATACAGGAGGGTTGGAAATAGACAAAATGCCTGCTCTGCCCCCACCCACTTTTTTTTTTTACTTTTTGACAATTTACTTTTTCCGTTATTTTAACATACAAAGTCCGTATTTTCTACATGCAAAATTCAACTGACTGGCTGCCTCTCTCTCTCTCTCTCTCTCTCTCTCTCTCTCTCTCTCTCTCTCTCTAAAGTTGTAATAAAAGGTAGTTGATATGAGACGCTATGAATTCCCGCTACGATTTGGGTAGAAGTACCCAATATTCAATTTTTCTTTTGCTTGCTAAGAATTTTAGAGCAATTTTAAAATGTTTCTCATAATATTAGGCAGGAATTGTGATGATTAGAATTTCCTGCAATTTAATAGACTTTGCAGTGATTTACAATTGAATATTTTCGGTCTAAACCCAGATTAATATATATATTTTTTTAATTTCTAATAATGGATTCAAATATAAACAGATGCAACTACTGTAAGTTTCCCCTACCGTATATTGTCAGTCCAAAATTTTAAAATAGTTTACGTCTATATCAGTGATCAATTTTCTTTTATTCGATAAAATGACATAACGCGTCGAAGATTCTCTCTCTCTCTCTCTCTCTCTCTCTCTCTCTCTCTCTCTCTCTCTCTCTCTCTCTCTCGTTCAATCAATGTATACAATAGACCGTAAATAAGTATGAGGTTCCCAAAGAGACAACAAAATCTTTAAAGGTGTACTATATTTTCGTTTACATATTCCTCTTCATTTACATTTTGAGTGATCAACTGTCAACTTTTGATTGCGCATGTAATACACATATTTTCACCCAAATGTGTATCTCCAAAATCAATATTGTACGTTATGTAATTATCTATAAATTTTGAATTGTGCACGCAATATTATAATATCCAAAATTTTATGTACATGTATAATCAGATTCCTGATTTATATAAACTGCAAAACCCCTGACCAGTCAAGTATTCACTACAGGAAAAATTTCGATTCTGGTATTTCCGCTGATTGAAGGCCCTGATCGGCACGAGAGAAATATGTCGCATTCTGTATCAGGGAATGACAACGTGTTGTGAAGTTCCGTCGAGGTACAAATGGCGTTCATTATTTTGTTTTGTGGATTTATCAGAATAAAGAGAATCTAACATTTTCGGTAAGTGCACATCTCCCGTCCCGGGTAAATAGCTTTCCGCATTGTATTTTCTTGGCAAACAATGCCAGTCGCATTCTATACGCTGCCAAATACCGGCTTCCGTAGAAAACGGTGTAATTTCTACAAAATAGAAACAGTGCATCTCTACCCCTAACGTCTGCTGTGCACAACATAAATCCGTAGTTTTAGATAAATGAATCTTTGATTTCCTTTCTGCCATATTTCAAATGTAGGTACAGTAACCACAAACATTAAACGAAGATGGGATCGTGTATACCTGCTGAGTGATTAAAATATTATGTTGTGTCTTTTAAATCATATATTGTTACCGATATTTTGATTGGTGGATTCGAATCTCGTATCTTTAATATGGAATGAGGCCTCTCAGCTTCCAAAATATTACCTATAGTCATCAATGATTATCTTTATATCTAATGCACATACATTTTAACAATTAGAAATTATTCATTTGCACAAATTTCTAAAGCCCCTGTATAATTCAAGGCGAGCCCAGATTCTTGTCTAACAAGCTTAACCATCCCCGACTGCAATTGTATCGGTCTTCTATAACACAAATCTTACATTTGAAACTAAAAATTGACATAATTTCACTTGTCCTTAAAATTTCTTTGTCAAAGAAAAAAACATTCTAAGAAATTTAGTGCACATGTATAATTTCAATTCTACATGATGATTGTCATATTTGATGAACATTGCCTATGAACTATCCAAAGTCCTCCGCGTCTCCGCATAAAGAGACACCACCAGATACCGCATAACACATACTAATTTGGGATAATATACATCCGCGATTACAACGCGACCTAATTCCTAATTGCAAGTAAATGTTATCAGTGGGTAACTTTCCTACTTTCACTTGAAGAAGAAGAAGGAAAAAAAACACCATGGATTCAATCATAACACATACGAAACAGAAATTCAGAATCAATTATGAATAAAAGTCGGAACGAATCGCTGCACTTCGTGCCTTCATGGGGGCTAGAGACATTGTGTGTCTACTACCAATCTTGGTAAATGACTGTCTATTCCTTCTGAATGTCAATTTAGTTTCAATATAGTATCATAGCATCAGAGAGAATCTAATTAAATGTTTTACACATACACTATATACATCAATTTTCGCCTTGTCCTGGAGTCAGAACCTCTACTTCGGAGATCATAAAATTTACAACTTGGGATCTTGCTCTTCATCACTATGCATCTAGTTTTTCTTAAAGATATGCAGTTATAGAGAAAAAGATTTTCAAAGAAGGATCACATTTGACAGTTTTTATCACGTCCCTAAGGCTCCAAGGGTGCAAGAGTTCTGATATTGAACCCTTGTTCCAAAGACTTTCATACTAAATTTGAAAAGAATTGAAAAAAGTTGTAATCAAAAAGAAGTTAAAAATATTCTGTTGTTAACACATTTAACCGCTGACTATTTTGGACCTACTCTGATGCCTGGGATCATAAAATGTACAATTTTGGTAAAAGACTATCTACTCATTTTTAAATGTCTATTTAGTTTCAATTAAGTATAAATAGCATTAACGATGTTTTTAAAATGTGTTACACATAAATAAGATATCCATGTTTGACCTCGCCCTGGAGGCAAACCCCAAGGATCATGAAACTTACAAATTTGATGGAGCCCTTCCGACTCTACATCACTATGCGTTTAGTTTATTTTACACATGTGCAGTTGTGGAGAAAAGGGGTTTTGAAAATTGGACAACTTTTGACAATTTTTGCCCCTCTTCAATGCCTCAGAAGTGCAGAAATTCTGCATTTTACAATTTTTGGTGCCCTTAAACAAAGATCCTTTATACCAAATTTGAAAAGAATTGGAATGGTAGCTATCAAGAAGAAGTTGTTAACACATTTAATCACTGACCATTTTGTTTCCACCCCGATACTCAATCCGCCAACCCTGGGATTATGCGATCTACAACTTTGGTAAAGATCTGCCGTGCCACCTCCTTCTGAATATCCATTTAATTTCAATTTACTATCAATATCATTAATTTTATTTTTCAAAATGTTTTACATATAGATACAATATACCAAGTTTGGCCCCGCCAGGGAGTCAAAACCTCTAGCCCGGGATCATGAAATTTACAATAATAGTAGAAGCTTTCCTGTTCTTCATTGATAGACATTTAATTCATCTTGCACACGTGCAGAATTAAAACTGGTCAATTTGTCCTGCCCTTAAGGCTTTGAGATGCAGGTGTCCGGAAATTTACAATTTGTTACCATCGTTCCAACGATGTTTTATGCCAAACTTGAAGAAAATTGGAATTGTAGATATCAAGAAGTAAAAATTGTTCAATTGTTAACGCACGAAGGACGACGCGCGACAACGGACCTAGAACAGTTACAATAGGTCATCTGAGTTTACTACGATGACATAAAAATGCTATTATAAGTACTACACAAATAAATCAGACTACTGCAAGTACTACACAAATAAATCAGACTATCATAAGTACTACACAAATAAATCAGACTATTATAAGTACTTCACAAATGAATAACTCCATTATAAGTACTATATCAATAAATCAGACCATTGTAAAGTTCTATATCTAAAAATCAGACGTAAGTATTTCACGAAGTCAATCAAAGATTTTTTTTTCCGATGGAAAGATTTTGTTGAGAGTATCAACCAGATTAAAGTTAACCTAGCTTGGTATTCTATATCAACTGGGTACCGTGGGGATCCGTGTTAGAATAGATTTCAGTACTCCTTACTTGTCGTAAGAGGTGACTAAATAGGGCGGCCCTTCGGATGAGACCGCAAACTCCGTGACCCAGTGCCACAGCAGGTGTGGCACGATAAAGACCCCTTCCTGCTCAAATGACCTAAACACCGAGTATACACCTAAATTTTGCAGCCCTTTTACTGCAATGGTGACGTCTCCATATGAGTGAAAAATTCTCAATCAGGACGTAAAACAATTTACAATCAATCGATTTATCTATCGATTGGATTAAACGCTTTAATTCGATGATCGGAGTAACGTTACAGCTTAACCTAGCTTTGTATTCTATCGACTGGATTAATCGCTTTAATTCGATGATCGGGTAAATCGAGCTTGTTTTGAAGACTCGTTGTATTTGTTCAACCAGTGTTGTAGCATAGACTTTCTCTCGTATAGAATCTCCCTCCGGGTTAGTTTTTCCTGGGGGTTTTAACTTTTATTTTGTTTTCGTTGATGAATTCATACTTGATAGACAGTCGCCGGATAGCTGAAAAATTGCTCAGGCGACTATAAATAAAACAAACAAACAAACATACTTGATAGGGTTAAGTGTTTTGACCTATATATTGATTGATTATTTGCTGTTTTCCGCCACACTCAACACTTTTTTCTGTTATCTGGTGGCGTCCAGTTTTAAATGATGGAGGAGAAAACCCAGATACAATGTACCAGGAAAGTAACCACCGACCTTTCCGAAGTAAACTGGCAAACTTCCTCACATATATCGGCACGAACGATAATCGAACCCGCGCCGACTAGAGGTGAGAGGCCTTGTGACTTTGAGCGCGATGCTCTAACCACTCGGCCACAGAGGCCCAATCTCTGTGAATAATATATATATATATATATATATATATATATATATATATATATATATATATCTATATATATATATATATATATATAGAGAGAGAGAGAGAGAGAGAGAGAGAGAGCTTCCTGCTGGATATGATGAGAGAGAGAGAGAGAGAAATGTGTGTGTGAATAACTCCAACCTTGAGTAACTTTGTCTTATTATGGGTTAAAACTATAAACCTGTACCAAGTTGCATTCAATTTAGTCTAATTTAATCAATAACCAAAGAAAATATGTAACTTGCCATGTTTGAAAGATGTCACACAAGTATATATCAATGTAAGAAATTGTCATAATTTTTATCAAACAGTATTATACAAAATACATGGTTTAAATGACAAAATTTTAATGTTAACAGCTAAGTACTTTGGTACTTCGTCTGGTCTTCGCCGTATTCAAATGCGGTTGTTTTGGTCAATTACCACCCGAGTTTCATCACTAAATATCACATTTTTCCAATGATCGTTTACTGTCCAATGTAATTTCCCTCTGCACCAATTCACACGGCAAGTACGATTCCTAGGTCGAATTGTCAGTGTTTTCCTTGCTTTCCTTCGCGTAAAGTTAGAAAATCTCTAACGCCTTCTTACTGTTCGTGAAGAGATGTACTGGGTAATTTTGTGTTAACGTCATAGGTAATACTCGTAATGTTTCTCTTCTGTTTAATTTTACACGGCAAAGTATCTTGCAATCACCGCAGACATCGGTTTTTCTCGTGCGGCCACTTAGATATTTATTTTTACAGGATCAGTGCGTCTGAAATCTACATGAGAAGAAACATCTCTTGCTGTAGCCTTCAATTCGACATTTAGATATATCGACGACGCTTCATCTATTAACAATGATCACTTTCATTCATATGTCGGTTCGATATATCACAGTGAACTTGAAATCAAAGACACCACAGAGTCTTCCACATCTGATTCGTACCTCGTCATTTTACTGAAAATAGATGATGGCGGCAAACTAACAACTCGACTTTATTACAAACGTTAACGGGTTGATTTCAATTTCTCCATCGTCAACTTCCTTTATCTATGAAACGGCCAATTTAACTAACAGTATTCAATCTAGTAATTCCTATAGAAAATGCAAATCAGAAAGATGGGGAAACACGGACCCCTGGTCATACCAGGGTCAAAACCACTACAAAAAATAAATCAACTTCTAGTGTGCAGCAATGAAGGCATAAAAAGTCGTTGAAGCAGAAAATGAAAGGCAACAACCGAATTTACTAACTGACCGAAGGTGTAACACACGTGTACTAAATAACAACACCACTGTCCGAAGTTACAATCTTCTAGCAGATTTTGTTTAAGTGTTGATATATGACATAAATTACAAGGAAAAATCTGATGAAACCCGAACACAAATGTACAATGTTCGCGGAATCTACCGATATACAACATGCCTGAGATGAGTGGTTCGATGATGGGTATTTCCGAAATATATAAAGAACTGTCCTACATATCAACACTCTCCCCATATTTGTGCGCGTTGAGCAATTTACATTACACATCTCTCTCTCTCTCTCTCTCTCTCTCTCTCTCTCTCTCTCTCTCTCTCTCTCTCTCTCTATATATATATATATATATATATACACGTTGAACAATCCAGGAAATGGATATTTAGCTGTAAATAGAAAAAAGTGAGGAAAAGTGTACTGTCATTGGGAAAAAATACTGAAACGATTTTTCCTTATAGTGTATGTGTGTGTGTGTGGGGGGGGGGTATTTATTGGTCCCAAGGGGGAAATTATATGCTGGGCACAGTTTTTCGAGGGCACTGTCTAACCCGGATCCGTTTTCCGGGGAAAATTATACAAGAAAGGAAAGTCTATAGTACAGCACCGGATTAATTTAATCTCGACTGAGATTCGGTGGATACTTGGACTAACTCCTATGGATCTTCATAATTCATGTCTGGAAATTTACATCCAGTTTTATGGATTAATTGAGATTTAATTTGTTGACTAATTGTATTCGATCGAGTGGACGCATTGAATGAATTTTGCTTTAATTTGATGACTTAAGATTCTCATCACTGATGAATTTAAAAAAAAGACCACACGACATACTTACTAAACGTTGTCGATGATGTGCTGTTTCTTAGTTTCAAAATCCATGGCACGATTCAGTGTAAGGACTGGTCCAACCAGCTTGAAAGGGGCAATACTTCCAATGGAGTAGAAAATAACCGGAACACTTGCTGTAGCCTCATATATGTACACCTGATGCCCGATATTTTGATCTTCGCTAAAAGTGTACGGAACTCGGTTTGCGGGTTTTGTACATTTTGGTAATTCAGCTTGACCTACACATAGAATAGATGAGTATACAGTTAGGGCTGGTTTCAAAACCCATACAATTTGTTGATATGATTTTATCAACTCCTATATGCAGTCATTCGACTCAAAATGGTGTGGACCTTATCACTTGTTTACAAACAGATGTACAGAAAAATAGGGTTCGTAAAACGTTTAGGTATTACATTTTTAAATGCATAATTTCTATAGAATTGTCTTTTCTATCGTCGGTCAGTTGAATATGTTAATTTGTACAAGAGACTCATGGGCTACATCGCTCACTTGAGTCACCTTGGCCCAATTTAAAGATTGATATTTGAATGTAAAACGTTGATCCATACTGTGGTCCTACCCTACCCCTACCTCCCCCCTCCCCGGATCATAATTTTAAAAAAGTAATTCTGCACTATGTAAGAAAGCTGTCGTGTAAATTTTAACTTTTCTGGTCAAGTGGTTCTTTAGAAGAAGATTTTTAAGTGATCCAACCTTATTTTGCATTTTTGTGATTATTTCGTCTTTGGAGAGATAAAGTCCTTCTTGCGCAAATATGAAAAGGCTACAGTAACTAACAGTATTCAATCTCGTAATTCCTATAGAAAATACAAATCACAGATATTAGCAAACACGGACCCCTGGTCATACCAGAGGTAGGATCAGGTGTCTAGGAGGAATACGTATTCCCTGTCGACCGATCATAACCGCCGTGAGCCCTATATTCCGATCAGGTAAATGGAACAATCCGTAGTCAGATTCAGTGTGCCAAGAACGGCCTAACAGTTAGAATGAAACATATCAGACAGCATTTGATTTAATGGTAAGTTGTACTGGCAAACTCAATCGTTATAAAGACCATAATATTTGCGATATACTGACTTTAGACGAGACTATACAAACCCCTGTAACATCAACTTCTTTGTCATAGCCCGCCTCGAATCCCCTTTATCCGAGGATGATGTGTACCACGTTTGATTGAAACTGGCCCTTTGGTTGTGCAGAATAAGAATTTCAAAGAATTTCTTAAATATATTTCCATTTACAACTTTGGTCTTCTAATGTGGCCCCTATATACCCCCTAGTGGGTCATAATTGTAACAAACTTGAATCTGCACAATGTCAGGACTCTTCCATCTAAAACTGGCCCTGCGGTTCTCGAGAAGAAGTTATTTAAATGACCCTACCCTATTATTGCATTTTTGTTATTTTCTCCCCCATTGAACGAAGCATGACCCTTTATTTGAGCAACATTGAATCCCCTTTACCTAAAGATGACTTGTACTCGCCCCACCGTACCCCTAGGGGCCATGATTGTAACAAACTTGAGTCAGACATATGTAAGAAAGCTTCCATGTAAAGAACTTTTCTGGACCAATGGCTCTCGAGAAGACGATTTTTAAATGATCCCATCCTATTTTTGCATTTTTGAGATCATTTCTTTGATTGATTGATAGTTTGTTTTACATCCCATAGATAATTTTTCAATCATATTGAGACATCACCAGCTGTAGGTTTAGACCTATGCCTAGCGCTCAGGGCCGTAACAGAGAGGATTCTTTAACATGCCAACGCCTTCCTTGATACGGAACCTTCGTTTTTAAGATCGTATCCGAAAGACTTGTGATTCCACTTCTAAATGCCGATAAAGCAATCAAGGACTCCGATGACATATGTGTAACGTGGACTCATACATCCAATGTGGTGCGACAAGGCTGATTTATCTTAGTCTTCAGATGTTCTTACCGAGGGTTTAAAAAAATCTAATAGATCTGATTTGGAAATGAAGCTTCAGTACACAATCAGAAATCCTTCGACATTCAGAATGAGTGATGGAGATCTGAGCTTGAAATTAGCCCAAGTAGTACCTCAACGCCCAAAAGCCAAACCTGGACAAGGACGAATCAGAAAACTTCGAACATTCTGTCAGATGGCCTACACCTGACGCAAAAGTCTCCTTTCCAACTCAGCAATTTGAAATTTGCTTTGTCAAGTATAAAAGGGCAAAAGCGGTCCTTTCAAAGATCTTGGTGTGAGAAATGAAAATATCTCCACTATGATGTGTCCTCAGATGCAACATTTGTTTCTGTTGTATAACAGCTTACAAGGGTGGTACGTTGTCGAATCATAATATAGAAAAGGCATTTTTGTCAACGGTACTCCGTAACTGAAACAAAGTCACAACACAAGAAAACATACCAACAGTATTGCCATAGAGAAGTAGAGGAAAGATCGTTTGAACTTTCAAAAGTATTGAAGTATGTTGGTGAATCTCTAAGTAACCAACATTCAGAAGAGAAAGAAGACAACAACGATTATTTCCTGAAAATACTTGGACATTTAAGATATCTAGCGAAACAAAATATTCCAATCAGGGGGAAACAGGAGAGTTCATCCAATTTTCACGAGTTGGTTAAAATGTAGACAGAGAGTAATCATGTTTTGCTAGCATGGATTCAGAAAAATAAAACTGACAAATATCTTTCAGTAGAAGTTCAAAGCGAGGCACTGAAACTAATAGCCAATTACGTTCTTAGAAATGCTATAAACCGTTTAAAGAATGTCAAATTTCTAATCATAATGACTAATGAAACTCCTGCCATATCTAATAGAGAACAACATGTTAGTTGCTTCCAATACCTCGATGCAGTTTGTGCCATACGAAGTCAATGATGAAAAGGCGAAGATAACTAACAGCATTCAATCTCATGTAATTCCTCTAGAAAATACAAATCAGGGAGATGGGCAAACACGGATCCCTGGTCATACCAGAGGTTAGATTAGGTGCCTAAGAGGATTAATCATCCCCTGTCGACCGGTCACACCCGCTGTGAACCCTATATCCCTATCAGGTAAACAAAGCAAACCGTAGTCAGGATCAGTGTGCTAAAACGGACTAACAATTGGTATGAAACACGTCAGACACCATTTGACTTCATGATAAGTTGTAGTGGGGAAACTAGATCGTTAAAACGACCATCACATTTGCGAAATGCTGACTTTAGACGAGACCGTACAAACCCCTGTAACATTAACGTCTTTGTCAGTAGCCAGCCTTGATATAAAAACTGATCATGTGCTCTCGTGTATGGAATCAGTTGGGAGATATAAACAACACATGCAGGATGATGGAATATTGCCACATAGATATGGGAAGTTGATGATGTAAAAATTGAAATCACCACGTTTTTCATAAAATTGAGTTGTTAGTTTGCCGCCAGCATCTATTTTCAGTAAAATTCAGTACGAATCAGATGTGAAAGACTCTGTGGTGTCTATTTTATAAAGTTCACTTGGATATATCGAATCTGATCGGAAGACCTGATCGCCAAAGACTACGAAATTATTGACAGTCGCCGGATAGCTGAAAAATTGCTCAGACGACTATAAATAAAACAAACAAACAAACAAACGAAATTATTGTAAATGAGTAACTGTAGCATAACATTAACCTCGTAATACATTAAAAGGAATATTAAACCTGTTCAGAATATTAATGATTGCAAAATCGATAGTGTTAGGTAAAAGCTTCTACTTGAGAAGAAAAAATATCTTGCTGTGGCCTTCAATTCGATTCGACATTTAGATATATCGACGACGTTTTATCTATTAACAATAATCATTTGCATTCATATGTCGATTCGATATGTCCCAGTGAACTTGAAATAAAAGACACCACAGAGTCTTCCACGTCTGCTTCGTACTTAGATATTTTACTGAAAATAGATGCCGGCGGCAAACTAACAACTCAACTTTATGACAAACGGGATGACTTCAATTTCTCCAGGGGCCTCCGTGGCCGAGTGGTTAGAGCATCGGGCTCAAAATCACAAAGCCTCTCACCTCTGTCGGCGTGCGTTCGAATCTCGGCCGCCGTGTTATGTGAGCAAGTTTGCCAGTTTACTTGCGGAAGGTCGGTGGTCTCTTCCCAGGTACGTTGTATCTGGGTTCTCTCCTCCACCAACAAAAACTGGACGCCAGCAGATAACTGAAAAATTGTTGAGTGTGGCGGAAAGCAATAAATAATCAATCAATCAATCAATCAATCAATCAATTTCTCCATCGTAAACTTCCCTTATTTATGTGGCAATATTCCATCATTACATGCATATGGTATTTATATCTCCAAACTTATTCGATACGCAAGAGTTTGTTCTGCATATGATCAGTTATAAATCGAGGCGGGCTACTGACAAAGAAGTTGATGTTACAGGGGATTGTACAGTCTCGTCTAAAGTTAGCATTTCGCAAATTGTATGGTTGTTATAACGACCTAGTTTGCCAGTATAACTTTCCATTAAGTCAAATGCTGTCTGATGTGTTTCATACCAATTGTTAGGCCGTTCTTGACACACTGATTCTGATTACGCATTGCTCTGTTTATCTGATCGGAATATTGGGCTCACGGCGGGTGTGACCGGTCGACAGGGCATGTTTACTCCTCCTAAGCACCTGATCCCACCTCTGGTATGATTAGAGGTCCGTGTTTGCCCATCTCTCTGATTTGTATTTTCTATAGGAGTTACGAGATTGATTATTGATTGATTATATATCATTTAACGTCCCGCTCGAGACATCATCATTGCCGAAAGACCGCCCCCTTCAGTTGCCTCTTACGACAAGCAAGGGGTACTGAGAACCTATTCTAACCCGGGTCCTCACGGAATTATTACGAGATTGAATACTGTTAGTTATCTTGACCTTTTCATGATATGGTTGCCTCAATGGCAGGGTCAAAAAGTGACGTTGCAAAGTAAATTTATAGTAAGAGAGAAAGCGAGCAGAGCTCTTTATTCGCAATGTTAAGGTCATGCTCTGAACTTGGCGCACTGATGTTGTTAAATCATCTACAGTCCTTGAAATAACCCGTAAAATTACAAAGTTGATCAAAGAATCTGCAAGGAGAGACGCAATTTTCAGAAATTTAAAAGAATTTGAGTATTTAGAGACAAAGTCACCTGGGATAAGAGTTTTGTGTCCTACAACGTATACAGTTCGAGCAGATACTCGTCAGAGAGTAATATTGAGCTACAAAGTATTACTAAGCATATGGGAGGAAACGATGAGGTATGTGAAAGATTCAGACATGAGAATCAGAATAAGGGGGTTATGACCTTCACGAGCAAATTTAATTTCTCCTTTGGTTATCTTTTGGGTGAACAGTTGCTCCGTTATAGCGGTATTCGTAGCAAACCCCTTCAGACAAATACTTTGTTTCCTGCAGAATGTCAGGAAATGGCTCTCAGCACTGTGAAAACTCTGGAGTCTCTTAGAACAAACGAAGCTTTTCCCTCATTCTATGACGATGCCAAAAGCGGGTCACAGGATTGATATTGATGGTCCTACAATGCCTCGTCGAATACAGCCTCCGACAAAAATGACGAAGGATCTGTATATCACTATGGCAAATGCGAAGATTTTTACCGAGTTACATATTTTGAGGCAATCGATCTGCCTGTGAAAGACATTTAAAATCGTTTTGAACAACTAAGGATATACCAGCTGGTGCGCTTACTGTTGAAGGTGGCTAGAGGGAAAAATTGTGATAGGGAATTTGAGTTGGTCACAACATTTTACGTAACAGACGTCAATGCCAAAACTTTTAGAGTTCAGTTTCAAATACCTAGGTGCAATCTCCCCAAAGACAATAATCCTTCAATTCAGACAATAACTGAATTCATCAAAACAGATGGCATGTTATTCATCGAAATTGCAGTTTTGATTGAACTTATAATCCTTGCGATGCGTACTCCTCTTAGGCAACTGATCACACCTCTGGTATATCCAGGGGTCTGTGTTTACCCAACTCTTATTTTTTATTCCTTACAAGAGTTATGAGATTGATCACTATTCGATATAAAATATAAACGGTACCACTTTTGATGCACCAGATGCGCATTTAGACAATGTAAAAAATGTTGGAAATCCGAAATAAGAACAAACCTGGAAGAGCTGAAAGAACCAACATACCAAATAGTGGAGCCAAATCCGACAAAGGATCAGAGCTAGGCATGAGGGAGATAATCCTTAATTTTGAAATGAATTTCTTAATTTTATCACAGCAAATTTTTATCTTTACATTTCACATGTGCAAATTTAAGACCATATGGCTGTTTTTTCTAGATTGAACAAATTGTAGGTATTTCACTGTCTATTGATGCTTACGAAGTTACGTATGTGGGGATTTTCGTAGATTTGCATACAGTTCTACAAGATGAATTTCAAATTTTAAAAAAGATTATAGATAGAGATAGAGGATAGGTGAATGTACACTACTAGTGCAACCTCGAATCCGCACCAAAATATACGGCGAGAGACGCTTGGACAAATCTGCGGCCACTCTCTGGAACAACTTGCCCAGATATTTGAGAGATAAACAATCCATGTGGGCTTTTAAGAAATCTCTCAAACACACCTTTTTAGACTTGCATACGGAAATATTTAACTCACTTTTACCATGCATGAATTACTTTTAAAACTCATTTCTATTATTGTTCTTTTAAGTTCTGTGTATTTCTTTTTACATGTATCGGTCATATTAAAAAAAAAAAAAAAAAAAAAAACAACAAAAAAACGTATGTATGTATGTGTACGTATGCAAGTGTATGTATATATGCGATGTGTGTGTGTGTGGTGTTTTAGTGTGCTATATTAGTCTTTTTTGTAGTTAGCGTAACTAAATATAATTTGTGTTTTAAAATACCCCATTTAGTCCTTTTCTTAATTTCTCTATGTTGTATGTATGTTTGGCGATATATTAATTGTGTATGTTGTAAAGCGCTTAGAGTAATATTTATAATGTTAGATAATGCGCTATATAAATGCCTTGTAATAATAATAATAATAATAATAATAATGTCTGAGGTTATGTAAAAGTTCTTGCACTTCAAGCAAAGAAATGTTTAATTATGCACATTATCATACCACTACCACCCCACTACCCCCACCACCCATTATTCAAAGAGAAGTTGTAAAAAAAAAAATTCAAAACTTAATATAAACCCAAGAATTATTAAGTTATCAATGGAATTTTTTCAAACATGTTCTTGTGATAAAATATTACTGCTCAATATTTTGACAAAACTGAGCAATCGTAGAGTAATAGTAAAATGCAATTCAGACGTGTTAACTTACCATTGTCTACATATAAATGTAATTAATTGCGCTTTGATTGTCAAAATTAACTGGGAGACACAAGATAAGTTTCCATGACGCAAGTTTATGATTTTTAAAGGTACTTCTCTCTGTCTTTCTTTATTTTATTTTCCTTAAAATAATTCTCAATCTCAGAAACATCTGGTGCAAATCTACATTAAACGATTCTCATCAGTACTTTCAATATTTTGATTTAATCAGGAAAGACATTTGGAGTCCGTTGTATAAGAAGTCTAGGAATGGCCAATTGATCACTTAGAACTTGGGAGATTAATCCAAGAACATAGCAGAACTGTAACAGTGACCATAAAAGTTGGGAAATACAATTTCATTCAAAATAACCTAGTGTCATTCCTTTGGAATACTCTTCAATGTAGATTAATGATTAACGATTTGTGGTTAAAAAGCGATTTTTTTAAGAAAGAAACCAGGAAAATGTCTCTACTTTTAAACTTCATAATCTCCAATTTAAAAGATATGGCTAATAAAACCAAATACATGTCTATCTTGCACTTGAATGTGTTTGTATTCCATTTGTAGAGTTTAATTTATAAGAATGACAGGCTTAAACATGACTCTGGAAGGAATATTGAGGGCAATAATAGGAATGTTGTATCAAATAGAATAAAATTCTTCTGAAGGAATAGCAGAGAGAGAGAGAGAAAAAAATTGTCAGCTTAATTTTATTCGTTATTAACTGAAGTGAAACCATCGCCATGATAGCTTTTTGGCGCCTTCGCGGGGGTTTCGTTGGGGTTCAATATGTGAACTTGGAAGATCATTAGAAATCATCTCGTGAGGATATCGGTTTGTTGATGACTACGCTGCACTATTTACTTTCACAGCTACTGTAAATTTCCTCTCGTTTAAACACTTTCTCATTGTTGAAAACCGATTTCCTGCATCAACACTTCGCCACACGTCACATCTTTTTTCCACAATCTTGAGGCGAAAAATATTATTTCCTTAATAATCAGAAATACCTTAGTTAAGCATTTTAAATATCAAAAATGGAAAAATAAAATTTGAAATTTTTCAGCTTTAACCGTGTCCATGACACATTAATATTGGTTGAATTTTTGAATTTACTTTGTCAGTATGTTTACACCATATTACCTATTTAATTTTTCAATATATTTACACTGTAGGACTTATTTACTTTGTCACTATGTTTACACTGTAGGACCTGTTTACTTTGTCACTATGTTTACACTGTAGGACCTGTTTACTTTGTCACTATGTTTGCACCATAGGACCTATTTACTTTGTCACTATGTTTACACTGTAGGACCTGTTTACTTTGTCACTATGTTTACACTGTAGGACCTGTTTACTTTGTCACTATGTTTGCACCATAGGACATATTTACTTTGTCACTATGTTTACACTGTAGGACCTGTTTACTTTGTCACTATGTTTGCACCATAGGACCTATTTACTTTGTCACTATGTTTACACTGTAGGACCTGTTTACTTTGTCACTATGTTTGCACCATAGGACCTATTTACTTTGTCGCTATGTTTACACTGTAGGACCTGTTTACTTTGTCACTATGTTTACACTGTAGGATCTGTTTACTTTCTCACTATGTTTACGCTGTAGGACCTGTTTACTTTGTCACTATGTTTGTACCATAGGACATATTTACTTTGTCACTATGTTTGCACCATAGGACATATTTACTTTGTCACTATGTTTGCACCGTAGGACCTGTTTACTTTGTCACTATGCTTGCACCATAGGACATATTTACTTTGTCACTATGTTTACACTGTAGGACCTGTTTACTTTGTCACTATGTTTACACTGTAGGACCTGTTTACTTTGTCACTATGTTTACACCATATTACCTATTTCATTTTTCAATATATTTACACTGTAGGGCCTATTTACTTTGTTACTATGTTTACACTGTAGGACTTATTTACTTTGTCACTATGTTTACACTGTAGGACCTATTTAGGTTGTTAGTATGTATGGTCTATTTAGTTAATTTAAACAAATTATACGTAATTACACCATTGAGTGTAAACATGCTGACAAATAATAGGTTCTATCTACTATGTAAATATACTGACAGGTCTACAAAAAAGTTGGCAAAATCTAACTTGACATGATCAAGTTAGAAGTTGATAAAATCAAGATTTAAGATGGAAAAGGCGACTTAAAAGTTGGAAAAGCCCAGATTAAAGTTGGAAAGGCCACGATTAAAGTTGTAAAAGCGAATATTTAATTTGGAAATTCCAAGATTTAAGTTGGAAATTCCAAGATTTAAGTTGGAAAACGTCAACAATAAAGTTGACCTTTTGAGAGAAAAAATAGTTATTTTTTCATCAATTACAAACAACTACAATAATAACCCTTGGGTGGGGCATCTTAGCTATAATTCAAGGCTGTAAATTTTCAGTTAGTAGGGTAAAGAGATATTTGGCTATTCACCAATTGATCTTTGGCTTACCACGCATATGGGGATAATTCTTACCGTTCGTTAGGTGTATACATTTAAGTGGGCTTTTTTTTTTAATGAATGACTGAAATATTTATCTTTTGAATGACAGTAAAATATATGAGAAAAAAAGTCTTCATTGTAAGTCTGATCCCTGGCTGATGAGAATATTACCATTATAATTATCTCCACGAAATCTGCATTATCATTACTTTTTAATCCGAGCATCTACTTCATAATAAATATTTAAATGAAAAAATAGATAAGCAAATTCGCCACCAATATACAACGTAGGTATCACATTTACAGATGTATAGAATGGAAATCAAATAGCGTTAGGAATAAAATTCCTAGTGTGGTGATACACTAATCCACTGCAAGCAATGGTGAAACTGTAAAAATATAAATAAATTATCGTTGTACTCACCAATATCCCAAAAATATACCAAGAGTATTACTAACACAGGTAGCTGCAACATTGTGATGTTTTTACATCGAAAAATGTATAGATATGAATCAGGACATGTCTCCATATTGTCTTTTAAATTTTTAGAAAGCATTAACCAAATCTACGTGACGCAGGGCAATAGGATGGGGACATAAAATTCCTTTAAAGATACGTGTTGAATTGATATATAATCGATATCATTTTATAAATCTTAACATTGAATATTAAAGTACAAATAAAACAAACATGAATTTATTCTTTGTCGTTTTAAATTGCCGTTTCAAGAGTATGTAAGGCTAATAATGGTTTCTTCGGTAATATTAAAAATGTATTGTCTTTTGACTGATATAACCCCGTGAGGTTCCGGGTTGTTAGAATAGATCCTCCGCACCCCTAGCTTGTCGTAAGAGGCGACTAAATGGGGCGGCCCTTCGGATGAGACCGCAAAACCCGAGGCCCCGTGTCGCAGCAGGTGTGGCATGTTAAAGACCCCTCCCTGCTCAAAGGCCATAAGCGCCGAGCATAGGCCTAAATTTTGCAGCCCTTCACCGGCAATGGTGACGTCTCTATATGAGTGAAAAATTATCGAGCGGGACGTAAAACAATATATAATCAATCAGTCCAAGAACTACGGGATACTGACGGTTATATCATGTATGGCATTGCAAATTATTCTAACAAGAGGTGTATCACTCTTGTTGTTATACGAAATTAAAAGCATGGGTATCTCGTGATTCCGATGAACTATTTGTATGGTAGATTTCAATTCGACACATAAGAAAAATAAAGAAATTATCAATGAATATTTGGGATAAATCAAATTCTGAAAATAACGCCTCTAATCAGAATATGCGTATGATTTTGAGTCTGAAAATAGATATAAACATATAAAATGATCATATGCGTGTAATGTAATGATTAAAGACTCAAGAGACATAATACATAAGATGAAAGCATCATAGTATGCATTATTCTGAAAATAAATAAGTAATGAAATAAAATATTTTTATTATTTTTAAAATAATGTCCTTCTATATAATAAGCCTTGTCTCTTCCTCAGGACAAAAATTGATTGATTGTCGTTTTCCGCCACTCCCGACAATTTTTCAGTTACCTGGTGGCGTCCAGTTTTTTATTGGTGGAAGAGAGAATCCAGATACAATGTACCCGGGAGGAGATCACCGATCTTCCGAAAGTAAACTGTCAAACTTTCTCACATATATCAGCGCGAGCGAGAATTAAACCCGCACCGACTAGAGGCCTTGTAATTTTGAGCGCAAAGCTCTATAACCACTCGGCCACAGAGGCCCTGCTCAGGAGAAAGAAAAGATAAGAAAGTCACCAACACATAGAAAATGGACCAAAACTAAGAAAACAAAAATAACTAGCACTACAATTAGACTACTAAAGCTGATACATTAACAATTTTAAATGGTTTTTATTTCTTTTAATGTTAAAAAGCAGTATATAAGAAATAATTCCGTACCTCTATGAAATAGTCCAGTCTGCCAGGTGTACTCAGGAAAAGTGTGATTTACATAATTGAATTAATTCTCGCTAGTTTATTGCGTAAAAGTAGTAAATCGTACAATAATGTATTCTTAATTTAGCGTAACTATAGATAAAATTAGTGTAACTATAGATAAAAGAGCGATAAAAGAGGGAAAATGGAAATAAGTAGAATATGCAATTGATGGGAATGATAGGCCGAAAAATAGGCTGTGTCTGCTGCACAATCTGTGCATAGAATATTGATTAAATAAAACGACGAAACTGAATACATAAACATGAATAAAATATCAATAATAATGTACTATTTTAAAAAAGAAAATCTTTGTCAGTTTAAGAAAACAAATGTAGCTTGACATAATTCAGTACGTCTAGTTTTTCTAAATGTGGAAATAACGATATTCTATAACATTGAATTTTTGTTTGTTTGTTAATTGTTTGTTTGGTTTTTGTGGGGGTTTTTTGTTTTTTTTTTTTGTTTTTTTTTTGTTTTTTTTTTTTGTTTTTTTGGTTTTTTTTCTTTCTTTTTGATTTTTGTTTTTGGGGGGGTTTTTTTTGTTTTTTTTTTTTTGGTTTTGTTTTTATTTTGGGGGGTTGTTTTGTTTGTTTGTTTGGGGTTGTTTTTTTTTTGGGGGGGGGGGGGGGGGTTGTGGAGTATCCACGTTGCGCCAACAAGCTATAAATTTGGTTAGTAACATTTATCACTTATATAAAATACTGACAACTCGACTTAAGCTACAAGACACATAATAGTCAATTTTGACTGGGTGCCTCTACCGATAAGAAGAAGAAGGGCGAGTCAATAAGTATCCAGTCTATCCCATTTTCGATTGACCAAGACAGATGCCTTGTTTCAATACATGTTTTATACCTGGGTACAAAGTTGCATGCGTATCGAGTCATTTTTTAATTATATATTGAATGCCAAACATGGGTACTGATGCAAAAGCATACTTTTCATCTTAAGTTTGTACCGTGCTGTAATTCGGTACTTGTATTTAAATGGTAAAACAGACAAGCAAATGGCAACCAGAGCATTAATATGTAGCGCCTTCTTGAAGTGTATTAGGTCAATAGATTATTTTCTTTTGTGTCTGGTGACTGTAGATGAGACTTGGGTTCATTATTATGAACCAGAGAATAAAGCTCAGAGTCGTCAGTGGGTAGGGCCGGGGTCCCCAAGGGCAAAGAAGTTCAAGACGCAACTATCTGCTGGCAAGCTGATGGCCACATTATTTTGGCGTTATTATGTTGGACTTATTACCCAAGAGAAGTACAATAACTGGAGTGTACTATGCAAACTTGCTAGACCAGCTAAGGACCGCCATCCGTGAAAAATGCCGAGGTAAACTCTCTGATGGTGTTTTACTGCAACAGGCCAACGCGAGTCCACATTTAAAAAGTTGCAATGGGTGCTGTAGAGCGAAATGGGTATGAATTAATACCACATCCTGCCTATTCGCCTGACCAAGCTCCTAGCGACTTCGAAGACGTCGTGACGGCAGTTAAAGATTGGGCCAATGAAAAGGACCCTGACTTTTTCAATACTGAGCTGATGACACTTGAACACCTTTGGTCTATGTTCATTACACTAGAGGGCAATTGTATCGAAAAAGAAGACGTGGATCTCAACCGGAAATAAGTTAGACTGGTTACTAATTGACTCGACCTCGTATAACTTATTCATTTATATATTTGTCAAACAAACGATCATTTGTATCGAAAATTTGTTTTCAAACATGTATGCTTTTTCTCAGTTTAATATATTGATTTAATAAGACGACAAAGAAATGATTAGTGCATTCTATTAATAGAACCGGAAACGGTTAGGTAAAATCACAAAAAGGGGGTAGGGGCGTGGTCATTTGGGGTAAATTCTATACTTGTGCGTTTTATTCGTATCCTATGCCTCGAGTTCTATCGCAATACTGCATTTACAAGGGACAACTCTGTACAATGAAGCATATAAAAATCGACATTATCGCTTCTACCTAGCGTCGTCAATTGTTACCACATGGCACATTCTCCATTAAAGTGTCAAATTCCATTTGAAAAATAAAGTGTTGTAAACAGCAATCTTTCGTCATACTTTTTAAAAGACATATCTTAAGATCATTTGGTACAAAAGGGAATCTTTGCTGAGATATGTTACGTCAAATAACCAAATCAACAGATGAGTGATATGGGTAGTTTTAAATCTGCCCAGGCGTGTGAAATCTGTTGGGGCCAATAGAAAGTTTCCTATTTTTCTATCATGTGCATAAAGAAAGATTTATTTACATACTTAAATACTGCGAGAAATTTGAAATGCTTTTTTTAAAATATGTATTTCAATTACGATGATTCAAAATAATTGACGTTAAAACATTTGTGTTCTGTATTCCTTTGTTATTTTAGGCTTTTATATAGAAGAAAAGTCCACTGGTATTTAAAGTTACTTGTAGGTGTCCAATAAATTGACAATTGCTGTCCATTACTTTTAATAAAAGACGGATACTGGCTATTCTTTAATATGGACAGTAACTGTCACCTTATTGGACAGTGCCATGCAACCCAATAGCCCACAGGTAGGCTGTGGTAAACAAAGTTAATTTTAAATTCCCTAAATCAACACAGACATCGGAAATTTACTGAAACACTTCAACGAATATTTCCCTTTAGTATAATTCTGTGATCCACCTTTAAGATTTTTTTTTTCATCGGCCATTATCATATCCCATCAAAACATAAAGTTTGAACACATATTACCATTTTGAATTTGAATTTCGTTGGATCCAGAGGTACATTCCGAAACTTCTGCACAATGTTTTCTCTTGATGATTTCTTTATTAGCATCTCCTAATTCTGAATCCCATGAATGATTTCACAAGATGGGCATCTTGAGTTCTTTAGGCTGGCGTTAATCATTTTGTCATCCATTTTTTTTTTTTTCGAAACACAATGCTTTTCCGATCAAACATTTTCTCCTCAAATTTCCCGGCTTCCATATCCAGATTTCATCACTCATCAAGACAGTATTTTCATTAACATCCTTAAACTTTTTTGTGCGTAGGAAATGTTCTCCCCATCAGAGGAAGACATGTTGATACGTCTCATAGAGTGAGTGGATATAAACCACCTATAGCAAAAAGATGTATTTGATTACATACCTGACACTGTCCAATAACTGAACCCCAAAAAATCAGACCGCTACAAAAACTGGCTATGTTGTCAGGACTTTCACACAAAACTTTTGACAGTGCCGGACTAATTGAAAATAGCTTTATTCATAATTATCATTGTCAATGGGTTTACCTGAGCCTGTCCATTCTTGGAACAAAACATATATTGTAAGTAGGATATAAGCCTCAAACTGTCCATTCTGTGAGAGGAAAAAAAATCCGATCTTGGCCCCACAGGCCTCGATCAATTATTTCTCTCACAAAATGGACGGTTTTTGGCTTATATTCCTTACAGAGCAATAATTGCTTTGATGCACACATCAGAAATTGAATTGATGATATCTTCAAATAATTAAAACTATCTTCAATTATTTGAGTTTATGTTAATGTTAATATGGCCCTCCATACTTCTGAGGTGTATTCTAGTTTAAATATACATGTATGTCAAAACAAAAAACAAAAAAAACAAAAAAACAAAAACAAAAACAAACAAAAAAAGATAACGAGAAAAGCCGTGTAAGGTGTGTGGTTTTTTGGGGGTTTTTGGGGGGTTTTTTGCAGTGTTTGCAGACGAGAATGAAACATCACATATTTCTCTCATCATTTTAATAAATTGATTTTAAATGTTTTATTTCCTACATTGCAATACAGAATTAAAATAATTATCGGTTCGATACCTTTACGCTACAATCAGAATTAAGGATAATTGTGACGTTTCTCAATAACATAATTTTCAATGACATTTCAAGTAGAATTCATTTGCATTTGATTGATTGACTGTTTGTTTTACGTCCCGTCGAGAATTGTTCACTCATATTGAGACGTCACCAGCTGTAGGTGAAGTACCACAAATTTAGATTTATGCTTAGCGCTCAGGGCTGTAGCAGTGAGGGTTCTTTAACGTGCCAACGCCTACCGTGACACGGGACCTCCGTTTTTAAGGTCATATCCGAAAGACCCATGATTCTCACTTCTAAATGCCGAGCGTTTGGCGAAGGAGCAATCACTACCTATTTTTCGTCTTAGGTTTGACGCGGCCATGGCACGAGCAGGGCTCGAACTAACGACCTCCCGGTTACGAAGCGAACGCTCTAACCACTGAGTTGCATTTGATCTCGTTTCTACAAAATATCTTGGGATATATTACCATGTCTGTTTTAGGATTAGCATATTTTGATGGTTTCTGTTGGTTGTATGTAAAAATGTAAAGTCAGCTCTTATGTATTACAGAAAGTTGTATTAACATATTTAAGAACTAGAGATTTATCTGGTATCGAACCCAGGGCCCTTAATTAACTAGTTAGGTGACCTAAACACTGAGCTACCCAGGTTGACATAAAAAGTAAGGTAATTTTAATACAATACATACTTCAGAAATCACAAAATTCTTCAGAACGAGATGAAAAGAAAAAAAATATTTAGAAAAAAACTATCAGAAACGTCGCATATGTCCTTAGTCTAGTATCTCCCATTGTGGCACCTTCGTACTGTCGTCTTTTTGTCATTTTAAGGCGCTTTGTTGTCTTTGAAGACGACAGAAGATAAAAATGACAAAACGGAAGCTTTCCATTGACATCATCACCACTGGTCTGCATCGTTTATCAACAGTTATTATACGTCCAGCATGTGTACAAATAAGATATAGTTTTACTGCATGAATTCATGTACAACGTTGCGACAATGCAACTTTTCTTATTTTTCAACTTGCAAGAATTACAAGACTATTTTGAAATACACAAGGTTCAGAAATGACACAGATGTGATAACAAATACGATAGTGAAACTTCGACGAGATGCATCATGATTTCTAATTCTTTAAACAAAGTGCAAGGCATGTTCCTGTGCGATGTTACAATATCCTACGTAATTAACGTAATTAACGTAATTAATAAGGCTCTTTGTCCAGCGTACTGGACACCTGCACTAACTTAAGTGGTATGGCCTGTGGTTTACCTCCTGTGTGCTCTAGTATCCTGCCACCCACACAATGCTTTTACTAATTTGAAATGGGCAAATTTATTCTGCAATTGAAATGAAAAAAGGGATTTATTTATTTATTTTTTGTGGGACCAAAAAACTAAACCACGTTACTTTGAATGTATATTTTGACAAAACAGATAACGCAGATGAAATTAACTTGCCAAATTATACTTTCATTATTACACAAGTCAAAGTTTTTCAAATCATAGACCTGATGAATTATTTTTGGCTTTAACGATATCCTTCTAATTACACAACACCTGTAACTACAAACTGTAAATATGTGGTACATATATTTCATTACAGTGAACTTTAACAGTGAAAGAGTTTTTGAAATCATTTATGAGGTATCATTCTATTTCAAACGAATACCTCCTGCAGATTCTACTGGTTCCTTCTGCTCAGGGTTTCTTAGAAAAGGTTTATGCATACCACTTGTCATCATATGTCCTCACTTAGACGTTCATCAATCTTTAGAATGACAAACATGTGCTGCAGAGCAATATTCACCTCTAACTATAACGAGGCCAGAAAAATAAGTTTATCAAACACTTTTTTTATCCCCTGGAAAAATCAAAATGTCTGTATAACCATGAAAAATTGTTGGGCTACCCGAAAATTCAATGTGAATTATAGTATTGCAGTGTGCACACAGTGAATATCAAAGCAATATTTCTTTTAAGTTCTTGAGATTTAACAATATTTAGTTCTTTTTCTATACATTTTAATTCAAAAACTTAGAGTGTTTTGCAGAACTACTGAAGCTATGGTGTTGGGGGATGGGTATGGTTTGGTAGATCCATGATTTGAATAAACTGGAATGTATTTACACAATATTTTCATGTATATATATATATATATATATATATATATATATATATATATATATATATATATATATATATATAATGAAGACTGTTTATCTGTTATTGAATTAGCCTTAACAGAAATTTTAACAAAAGGTCTATAGGCCTTATCAGTCACCTGAGTATTAGTTAAAAGTATCACTATCCCTAAATGCTATGAAATGAAATCTATGATGATTTCCCTGTCCTGCATATTTAACATTTCTAAGCTAAATTCTAATATTCAGCAACAGTACAAAACATGATGTATTCTTATAACACAAATGCCCTGAAAGCAGTGGCAGATTTAGACCCCCCCCCTTTTTTTTTGGCCACAAATTTACAAAATAATGTAAGAGAAACCTCCAGATTTGGCACCCAAAATGGCTGAATATTTTTGGCTAATACTTGACTTTTACATGTGACCCCCCCCCCCCTCTTTTTCAGAAATTCTGGATCCACTTCTAGAAAGTACTCATACTGATGGAAAACTTCTCATATATAGTATAAAATATAGTATATGTGTTATAAACACTACATGATTATTTTGGACCTACTTGGAATGGTATTTAAGAAGAAGAAATTGAAAAATGTCCACTTGATAAGGCACGGCACACAATGACAGATGCAGACCAATAGCTTTAAATTATTTTCCATTTCAAATTACTTCCTGAGATCAGTAATGAGGAATTTTTAATCCTAATGATGATTTTCGCTTAGGATCCATATTTACTCAGATTCCTGGGGAATAATTTAATAGATACATACTACATATAGTAACCGTTGTAATATGTTCACGCAAAAACTGATTTTTACCAATGTGTGTAATTCCAAAATGTACGAATTTTCCACATCCACAAGGGCAAAAGTCTGGTTTTTCTTTTGATATATAATCCAGAAAATAGTTGGCAAGATAAAGAATCAACTGAGATAGACGATGCTGGGCTAGGGCACTGCCACGCCAGTTTCTGATGAAGTCGGATCAAAACCAAGTCTTAGGCACTTCTCATGGTTTTCTACAAGGAATATCATTCAAAAGCTTGATTTTGTGCAACTGTAAAATTCATAATGATTGCATTTCTCAAAATCAAAGCAAAACTCATTCAAGTGATGTTTAAAAGACCTAATCTTTAAAGGTTTTGACCCATCATATACTAGTACATATACATGGAGTTATGACTTTCATAATTTTGGTAGAAACTTCTCTTTTCATTATTATTATCATTCACATTTTGGTTATTTGATGTCCAGGAGTCAAGAAGATTTTAAAAGAAATTTAACTCTGAACCGTAAAGCTCACCCTAACACCAGAACTCCAGTGACCATTATTACATCATTGTTTGTGGCTTTGATTTTATTCCCTCAGACCTCAACGTCTTCTATGGAATTCCAAATTCTATTTATTCTTACTCCAAAGCAAGCACGCAACAAAGAAAGAATGATTTAATCCATTTGGGCCGAAATGGGCATAATACATATATGATTCAATTACAAATACAACACCAGTATATATAATAAGATATAACAATATGGAGGGTTGGCTACCTATTATACTTCATGTATGAAATAATAATATAATAATTGAAGTAGTACCACTCTGTACCCTAATACAAAGCAGAGAGAATTAAATGATAGTAATTATAATAATCTCTGCACTGCCAAAAATATCATTTGAAAATGCAAGGTACTAATTATTACAATGTGCATTAAGTGTTTGTAATTAATATACATGGATTGTATGCATAAACAGTAATTGTAGGTGTATCAATTCCTCACCCATATATCAAATTTCATGAAAACACGTCATTCACTTATAAGGAAGAAGTTGATCGGATTCAAATGTTAGCACATCACATATGACGACGTATATAAACCACTGAGCGACCATAACCACTGTTGTATATTAAAAAAAAGAAATAAATGAATTACACTGTGTTGTACAAGAATGTTTTCTTTGATGACTGCCTGGGAAAGAAAAATATCAGGAAATTAAAATTCTTATTTCCACCCCTGATTTAAGATAATCTGACAACATTGCCTGGAATCGCTCCTTGCCTATATTTCAATCCAGACAATGTTTATTTTGAAAAACAGAAATACATGTAGTATAACACCAGAAATGCTATAAATAAACCAACAAGAGGCCTGGACATTGCCTGTCTAGCTTTCACACGCCCATCAAAAATGAGATCTGGATTGATTCCCGCACTTTCGCCTGATATAACATGACAGGAAATTCCATGTCTAGATTTGAACCTATTAAGCCACCCATTTGAATATTTGAAATCACGAACACCGAGATCATCACCAAATTTTTTTGCCTTTAACTTCAAGATATCATTAGTGACTGGAATATTTTTAGCTCTTGCATTTGTGAACCACATGTATAGAGCATCCTCCATGTTTTCGTGATGTGCCGTGCGAAGTCTTTTTCTGGGGGAAGACGAAACCTCAAGTTCTGATTCTCTTACTCTTTTTTCCCCCGAAGCCTGAAGAATATCGCCCACATCAACTTTCCACAATTCGGTAAAATAATTTGAAATTTCTTGTTGTGAACGTTTTGGATTGGCTTCATGGTACTTTATAACCTCGAGTTTTTGTTTAACATCCAAGATAACGTTTGGATTTCGGCGTGTCCGCCATTCTCAAACTTCAAAAACAAGACTAAAGATCTGTACTCAAATTATTTAATTTACGTAACTGAAATAAACTCATCCGAATACTTTTTTACCTGGGAGCCAAGTGAAAAATAATTGCCTAAGCTAATTGCCGACCGTTCCTCGCCATTGCTAGACAGTAATTAGCGATAATTGGCGGGGGTGATTATAACGGTAAATGACCAATTCGTACCTGAAATACCTTGGCGGATGGCGGTATGCGGGGGATGGCGTTATAACGGGGTTTTATATAGTAAGGAAAACGGGACTTTGAATATTTTTGGCGATATGCGGAGGTGGCATTATAACGGGTGGCGATATAACGGGGGATCTCTGTAGTATAACACCAGAAATGCTATAAATAAACCAACACGAGGCCAACAGACCTTATCAGTCACCTGAGTATAAGTCAAAAGTTTCACTAGTTTCATGGGCTATGAAATCTAGAAAAGAAATTCTAAGCTAAATTCTAATATTTAGCAACTGTATAAAACAAGATGTGGTCTTAAAACGTAAATACCCCCTGAGAGTGTCAATACAACACTGATGAAAGACTAACAAATTAACACATGATATGACTAATTTGGACCTCTCCTCGAGAGTCAAAACTCTTAGGTTGCCTAATTCACAGTTTTGGTACATCCTTTCCTGGTTTTCCTAATATGCACTTACTTTTTATACCATATCAGCAAACTTAAAGAAGTCTTTCAAATGATAAAGACAATAATAACTATAATAAAAATTTTGGCCTCACCCTGAAATAAAAAAAATGGTTACCCCCCTGGGATCATGAAATTTACAATTTTGGTAAAGGGCAACCTTCTCCTTCTAAATGTCCATATACTTTCAATTTAGTATCAATAGCATTAAAAAGAATGTTATTTAAGTGTTTTACACATATACACTATATGCCAAGTTTGCCCCCACCCTGCGATCAGAATCGTTATCCTGGGGATCATGATATTTTCAATTTTGATAGAGGACTTTCTGCTCTACAGCACTATGTACTTAGTTTTTTTTTTACACACGTGTGGTTGTAGAGAAGACGATTTTTGAAATTTGTCAAGATTAATAATACTTTTCTCCAAAGTATTATATTCAGAAAACTCTATACCTTTATTCATGTAGAATCTCTCAAGTGCTGAAAATGCGGCATTATAAGACGGGGAAAGACTCCCACCGGAGACAGTATTTGTTATTGCGGAGTATATTGGTAGGATAAATATCCCATATATTTAATATTACTCCTATGTAGATCTAATACATGGTCAACGTATGCACGTACTATATTTTTAGATATTTATTTTAGAAACTGAAAACTGAAACTAGTTTATTTGATTAAAACGCCTAATTTTACATACACGTATTCACTGGCGTTGTACAATAAAATAGTAAAAGAGATGATATGCATAAAAGATAATAGTAGAAGCATAAGATAGGTAAGTAAATAAAACATACAAGTACATACATTCTACAAAACTGAATCAATGTCTAGTACGATACCAATTTATTTTTTTTTAATTGTATATTAAAAGTTTCTAAGTAAATGAGTTTTCAATTTCGCCTTAAAACTGTTCAGTAATTTCGACTGTTTTATCTCTAGAGGCAGATCGTTCCAAAGTCAAGGACCAACGTATACGAAGCTTCTGTCACTCAACGTCTTGTGTCTATCAAAAGGAACGTTGTAGCAGCCGTAAGAATATTCAGCGGAGCGTAACTTTTGAATTGGCACCTGTTTCGTTAAAAGTTCGATTAAATATGATGGTGCTTCGCCAACAGAACAGTTATACATAAAAGTCAACAATTTGAATTGTATTCTGGATTTGATGGGTAACCAATGTAAGTCATAGAGAGCTTCCCTAGAACTATCAAATTTCTTACGTTTCAATACAAGTTTCGCGCTCATGTATTGAATACGTTGCATCTTTCCTATTTCACTCTGTGCTATTCCATATAAAATCACATTGCAGTAGTATTTTATAGAAGATTTTTTCCAAACACACTTTATATAAGATAAAGTATCCTACTGAAAATTATGGAAATATTAAGATTTTTTTATCCCATAAGATTAGAATTTTGTAGGATTTAAAATCCTGCCATTGTTCTACAAGGATGCATGAGCCCAATCTTGGACTATGACATACTGCAAAAAACATTAAAAAAAAAACCAAAAAAACCCCAAAAAACAAAAAAAACCAAAAAACAAAAACAAAAACAAAAAATAAAAACAAAACAACAACAACAACAAAAACACAACAAAAAAAAATCAAAAAAAAAAAAAACAAAAACAAAAACAAAAAAACAAAACAAAAAAACAAAAACAAAAAAAACAACAAAAAAAATCCCACCATATACATTTTAATTTTTTACAAAATCTTTATAGATTATAAAGGATAACAAAAACTGTCACACTGTAAGAAAACTGACCGGGCTCGGGAATTTCACAAACGTCACAACATTCCAATGACGTCAGTAATTACAGTTGTCGTAAGAAAGAAGGTTCAGTTATAGAGACAAATAAAGCAGAATTTGAGAGGTTACTTAGGAAAGCTATCGTCATTATCATAAAGAAAAACATTGAATCTCATGGACGTGCAGAAAATAGACATCGATCTGAACGGAAGCTGAAGTTTACAGTGCGCGATGAAGTGCAAATTTCGAGGCTAATGGAAAAAGGACTCCAGTTTTGGGGTTTTCCCACAAGACTGTTGGAAGATAATAATTCCAAATTTTATGAGTTACAATAGATGGGTACAGAAGAAGAAAATGGTAGTCAGAGTATGAAACAGAATAAAGTTGGTGCAAAGTAAAGAAGGAAAACACTGGATAGTTGATCTTAAGTGGGTATGAAGGAACTGGATATTTGCTGATGATTGGTAGGGTCTAGCGAAAGTCTGACAAAGTTGATAACCGTCATCTTGTGTGCGCGCCATTGAAGAGCAAATTATACTTAGAAGGTGTGTTGGGATATTGGCCAGTACTAACGGTATATATTAACTTTCAAATATATATTGAAATATTAGAAAACAATTTGTGGCCCGTTATTGTAAGACATTCTCCGCATGGAAATTATGTTTTTCAAGATGACAATGTCTCCGTCCATAGATCACCATTACTCAATACCTATGGGAAGAAAATAATATAAACACTACATCATAGCCAGCTCAGTCCCTGATATCAATATCATCGAAAATATATGGTTACACTTAAGAGACACTAACACTCCATCAATTCATAAGACCAGCTGATCACAAAAGTTAGCAGTTGTATGCTACAATTCCAACACGGCTGACTAAACTTTAAGGTAAGACAATCTAGAGAGCAGTTTAATTGAGTAGTTAATGAAAACAATGACTGTACATAGTACTGTGCATTTGGAATAAGCTACTAGGCCTAATTGAATAAAAATAAACATGAACGACTTTCTTTTCCTTTTTTAACTTGTTTTCTGAGTATATTAAATTGTAATAATTGCAAATTGATAAAACTGTAAAACTATAGTGCAAGCAGATATGGTTCGTTGTACATGTATTGAAAATAAGAATTTTTGAAAAACGATGTAGATACAGGGGAGTGATTCCGGCTTGTAAAATCAAGTTTGAGAAATAATAATACATGTAACTTAAAACGGTCAAGCTTTCTCTCTGTCTTGAACAATCCGGAAGCTAAATATCGATAGATTGTTAATACAGATAGATAGATGATAGGTAGATAGATAGATAGATAGATAGATGATAGGTAGATAGATAGATGGTGTGTGTGTGTGTGTGTGTGTGTGTGTGTGTGTGTGTGTGTGTGTGTGTGTGATTTTATAAGCCAGAAGCAAAGCCCTTCTTGTGAAAAAGTAGGTAATGAAGACAAATTTGTGCATACATGTGTGGAATTATTATAGAAACAGAGATATTTAGACATGGCTAAATCGGAATATATCCCATCACGTTTGCCATATCTATGCTTTCGCGAAGATGGCAGGGAAATGATCAATTATAAGGGCTATATGGATAACTGATTTACACCGCCAAATCGGCGCGTTACCATGACGTCATAGAGACAGAAGATGTAAACAAACAAACCGTTAGACAAATAAGACCTAATAACACGTGTGTGTAAAACAATTCCAAGGCTTTAATAATACAAAGTTTAAGTTTTGTCACTTTCACAAGATGTGTTTGAAGTTAATTTTGTCTTGAAATAATCACTAGAAATCTTAATTCCCTAAACTACCACGGATGTTTTTATTATTTTGATTTAAATCAATCAGAAAGCATAAAAAACGAATCTATGTTATCAGAAATTGCACAAAATAATACCTAAAGTCATATATTTTATTGTAAAATGGTTTGAGTTGTAATGTTTTAATTTTAAAGAGTTTTAAAGAAAATAAAGATTTACTTTTTAAATTCAGAATTTCAAAGATCACTCACAACTTGTTATTTTAAAGAAGTAACTATGATTTTGACATACCAGGACGAATAATAAGGTGGAGAACTCAATTTAATGATTTTAAAATCCATTTAAACTATTTCGTATATGTTGTAGGAACACAGTGATTTTCAAAAAATCCATCTCCCCAAAACACATTTTGACTGCCATCATGGAAAATGACTAGGACTCATCCATTTTAGCGCCAATTTGATTGGACAAAAAACACCAATCAGTGGATGCAAATTCGAGCCAATCAAAAATGCGCGAAAACTCAGGAAACTATATAAACAAGCGAAATCCGCCAGTCGGCATCATTTGTGGTTGTCAAGACATAAAAGTAGGTAACAAACGTGTTCATGTACTGAAGTTGAGATATTGAATCTATCAAATTCAAAGCCACAAACAATTCATTTAAAATTGTTTTTTCTCACAGGTTCGGGCAGAAAAAAAAAAGTCATACTAATGCAAACAGTCATGTTGGTAAGTCTACTAGTGTTAGTGTTGTCTTAATTTCGTTAATTGTAAGAGTGTAATTTGCTGTTGGAGATGTGACTATTTCCACGACTCTTTAGTCTTCTATTTGTTGTCTGCAATATATTACTATCGTCTTTCAAAGTTTTCTATATTTTTTCACTCTCTCCTGTCTTTCTCAGTTCCTTCCTCTGGCTACAGTCTTCTGTTTTCTATTTGCAATGGGGTATGTTGTATGGATATTGCAAGATACTCTTCACAAAATGGCACGGATGTCCGAGAGGATTGCCGGACTCTCAAAAGGTTATTTCTATTTCTAAATCTCTTCTCGGGCCTCATTGGAAATCCAGTGATTCTATTCTTGTGACTTCACATTGGAAGAAATGCTCTCTACAATGCGTTCCAACTTTCTGATTGTTAAATCTCATGCCTGACTCTTAAACTTATAAAGTATAATCATTGTTAGCGTCTTTTCCAGAGAACCAGCAGATGAAAACAGACCTAGGGAAAAAAATTAAAGTCATGGATGTTTATCAGGCAGAAACAGGTATTCTTCATAATTTACTCATGAAGAATTAATTGTGCAGTGTTTATGCAGTTCTCATGCAGACTAAGAACCTTGAAATAAATTGTAGCTAAAAACATTCAATCCAAACTTTCATTTTGTTCATGTTGAATTTTTACAGAAAAAGAACTAGGTCGTCTTGTGTCAAAGCAGAAAGCACAGTCAATGTGGTTGAATGTTTACGTTGAGGATATTTCACGCAGGTAAAAGAAACAGTTTTTTATAGTATGCCTGTCCTCATAGATATAACGCCAACATACAGTATATGCAGCCTAACCGCATCCGTAAATATTCCAAGTAGAGACTAACATAATAAACACTTCCTAAATAATAATAATTGTTCATATTCATATATATATATATATATTGATGTTTGCTGTGACTTTTGTTGAAATATTGGTGATGGATTTCTCATTTCAGAATTGAGGCACAGCGCTCCCACCGTAATAAGAGGAGGTCATTGTTTGGAGTTGTCGTTAATGATAGAGTATCACAATGAACAATACGTATAATTTTGATTTTGTCGGTGTTTCATCTTCGATAAAATGCATAATTTACTCTGTCTTTATTTCTTCTCATAATAAATGTTGAAGTTAAAAAAAAAACAAAACCTGGAGTTTTATATTAGTAACCAATCATTGCTGTTTACGGGAATAGGGGGGTGTTGTGCAAAATAACACATGAATAAAAGAATGCCCACGTTTCAAAATTCTGTGTCTATGGTTACTAAAACAGTTGACAGGACCGACATCTAATGACAGGAGATGTAATTACCTGGAGTGCCATGGACCTATCTAGGTGTTCGATGTATAAGAGTCATGATGTGATTTCAGAAAATACTGTACTACATGATAAAATCCATATCTTGCATCAATTGACCTTCAATCAATCTAATTGGAGCTTAAGCCTTCGGTCTTGTATTTGGCTGTTTGAGCCGATATGGCCTGGATTTTATCATGTAATATTCTCTATGTAATATATTTCAAGTAGAAATATCTTTGAATTTATTGGGAGATAGGTACATGTAAATGCATACAGAACGGCGGATCGGGGGTGAGGTGACCCAAGTTTCTTTAAAAAAGAAAATGATGGTTAAAGACCCCAGAATGGCAAAAAACTGACGTTTTTGTAACAAATGTTCACCCCCCCCCCCCAAAAAAAAGGGGGGGGGGTGAAACCCCTATACCCCATCACTCCTAATCCACCGCTGCATAATTCACGATGGTATCGTTAAAATTACACGTCAAAAAGCAAACTGAAGGTACATGCAATGCCTAATTGAAGCACGTATAATATTAATGTTGGCGGCCGCTAAATGTTTAGATACAAGATATTCAAATAATTGCTATCTTTTTCGTAGAATTGCATATAATCTATTGAGTACTTTATAAATGAAGAGAGTGAATTCGGTAAACGAATTAAAAATCTGATTCAAATAGTGGATACGTTTAATTCAATTGAAGATATCTCCAATTATCTGGCAATAGGTTGAATTAAAAAGGGACAATTGCAGTTTTTCTCTTTTAATTTTAAATTGAATTGGAGATATCATTAATTATTCTGCTGAATTGCAGTGCGCTATAATGATTGAATCGTTGCTCTCTTCCAATGAGTTGATATCAACAACTAAATTGATGTGCGCTACATTTCAGTTGAAGAGAGCATAAATTAATTAATGCGCGCAATAATAAAATTATTGCTTTTTTCGATTGAATTGTAGCGCGCTTGAAACCATGACCGTTTTGTCAATTTTAATAGCCTATGTCACTGCATCGCGTTACCTGTTCACTTCTACACAAGAATACAAACTTTGTAGACTTTTATGGACTATGTTTTGCAACGTATGTAGAAAATGGAGGGTTTGTCGGCAGAAATTTGAATATCTAACATGATTCCCAAGAGATCACTGTCACAGTTTTTTAAAGAAAAGATCCGTAAGGTGGGGCATATCCCCTCGAAATGGGTGTTCACGTGCTTTTCGTGGAAGACCAATAGTAACCTTAACTTTTGGACCTTAAAATCGATAGGGTTCTAACTCTCTAGACAACAAAGATCTACATTGTGAAATATTAATGAAGTAAAAATTGTCTATAGGCTTTTTCTTTGAAGTCCCATAGTGATATTAATTCCAAAATCAATAGAACGAGTAATAGAGTTCAGTGCATATGTTTACCGGTCGCGGTAGCTCAGTGGTTCGAGCGTTCACTTCGTAACCGGGAGGTCGTGAGTTCGAGCCCCGCTCGTGCCATGGCCGCGTCAAACCTAAGACGAAAAATAGGTAGTGATTGCTCCTTCGCCAAACGCTCGGCACTTAGAAGTGAGAATCACGAGTCTTTCGGATATGACCTTAAAAACGGAGGTCCCGTGTCACGGTAGGCGTTGTCACGTTAAAGAACTGCTACGGCCCTGAGCGCTAAGCAAAGGTCTAAATTTGTGGTACTTCACCTACAGCTGGTGACGTCTCAATATGAGTGAAAAATTCTCGACGGGACGTAAAACAAACAAACAATCAATCAATAACATCTTTGATGTTAAAAGGTTGAAATATACCACCCTCTAACTATATGACTCTATATAAATCACACACACGCACGCGCGCGCGCGTTTTGGACTTAATTGAGAAAACATGAGAGAAAATTACATTCCATACGGTAAATAACATTGATTTTGTTTTCATTTTCATATCTTTTTTTTTTAGAAAAAAAAAGTCTGTTGTAGCAAAACTGGCTTATATTCGGCTCATCTGTCAACAAGCAATGGGTACTGCTTTGTGAACATTGTGAACTTTTAGTTATTTTTCACCGATATATTTTACTGTAAATAAATTCAGGAATGAATTCTTTCTTTGAATATACACGAGGAAATACAGCCCATTCATGAGAGAAAATGGCTATCATTAAAATTTGTAAAGATATCAGACTAAGGCAAAAACATTGGAAATGTAAATATTCATAATTATCAAATCTTGTGTTATGAATTTTGTTGGCTTTTTGGGGTAGTCTGACTCACAACAATACTATCAAGTGCTTATTCAAATAGTTGATATCACTTAATATTTACATTTCCAATGTTTTACCTTTGATATACCAACAATTGTAAAGACTGCCATTTCCTCAAGAACGCAAAGCAGCTAAAAACAATGCGCGTATGAATACATGTGTGTAGTAAATGTGTTCAAAGCTAACACATTGTCGCTACAGAGAATACAAGATGAGGACCCGGGTATGAACTGCAACGCATTGCAAGTAATGACTAAAAGAAGAGGGGATACAGAAGCAAAATCAGGCAGTGCTATCCTCATTTTCATCTTCAACTCTCTCGTAGTCTGAGCTACCGAAGATTTTTTAACCAGCTCTCTCCACTCGTGTCTATTATCTGCTATTCGGAGGGTGTTGCTCAGCTTCAGGCTTGGTAATTCTGAGATGTCCTCCCACCTCTTCCTCGTCTTCTCCCTCCCTGTATTCTGCCTAGCAGGATAATCTGGGCAAGTCCTGACAATCTAATTAAAATTAGATCCTTTGATCTGCTCATCTACGATCGTTGCAAAAAGTGTCGGGATCGCAGTTGAGCGGATCAAAGGATCTAATTTCAATTATCACTTGTATAGCGATCGTAGTTGAGCTAATCAAAGGGTCTAATTTTTATTAGATTACAGGACTTTGTACAGTTTCGTCTAAAGTCACCATTTCGCAAATTCTATGGTTGTTATAACGATCTAGTTTGCCAACTGGTACAACATTCCATTAGGTCAAATGCTGTCTGCCTTGTTTCATACCAATTGTTAGCTTTTCTTAGTACACTGATTCTGATTGCGGATTTTTCCGTTTACCTGATCAAGATCGGTCGACAGGGGGTGCTTACTCCTCCTAGGCACTTGATCCCTTCTCTGGTATGTCTAAGGTCCGTGTTTGCCCATCTGTCTGATTTGTATTCGTTGTCTTTGCCTTTCATTGCAAGTCCTGATGACCGTGAGAGGTACTTATCACTTTTTTTTTTACTGTGGTCAAGAGGTCTTCATAGGGTCCGTTAACTTGTGTGATCCTTTTCCTGACTCCTTTACTTGTGATGTGATCTTTGAAGGAGTCAGCGAAAGCATGTCATCTCAAAAGCCTGTATTCTTCTTTCAGTGTTTGCTGTTGGGGTCCATGATTTATATTCGTAAAGGCATATGAATATGGCCAAGGAGCGCATTAGTCCGATCTTTGAGCTGATCATAACGTTCCTGGCCTTTCAGATGGTTTTAAGTTTGGTGAACGCTGTGATGGTTTGGGCGTTTCTGATGAGTATCTCAGGTTTGGACCCTTCGTCGCTGACATTGGCTTCGAGATATTTGATTGTTCACGGTAGCCAGATTCTCACTCCTCACTCTGATGTTAGTGCTGATGCCTTTGTTGTCGTTTGTCATCAGTTTAGCCTTTTTTGCACTGATCTGCATCCCATAGCGAGAAGATGTTTTCCTAGTATCCAAGCTTTCAACAAAGTTTGCAAGTTCTTCTCTCATGCAAGGCCGTTCATGTCATCGGCAAAACACAAGTTGAAGATTGTTCTGCCGCCAATGCTGACTGTTCTGTTGTGGTCTTCTACTGCGTTAGTCATGATCTTCTCCAAAAAGATGTTGAATTATGTAGGGGAAGCAGGCAAGCTCGTCTTACTGTGACTGTGGTCCTGAACCAGGTCCCGATGCTGTTGTTGAAGTAAACTCCGCTTGTCGCCTTGTCAATGAGGTGTTCGATGCTATTTACATGTGTATATTGTGAAAAGAAAAACATGTAAGTGATTTATTATAGAGTCTGTCTTCATGGATGGACGGACGGTACTGCATCACGGTATGAGTAAACGATAGTGATGATTTGTTTGTAATTCATCGGTACTGCGACGTTTATGGCAGTATTTTCAGGAAATCTGTTGATTTTCCATAGCGAATAATGTAAAATCATCCCGAACAACTGCTAATGGTCTCTATTGAATCAAACTGTTTTTCGTACTTTCCAAAGATTGATCAGCTGGTAATAAAGGGACTCGCAGTATTTCACACCAATTTAGATCTGCAACCAGAAGACTTTGCTATTAATGAAAGGGGAAATAACTATCATTACAATTTATAGAGATATCAAGGCAAAACCATTGGAAATATGAATTTACAAATTTATCAATATCCTGATTTTTTCTCTCTCAAACATCTAGACATCTATATGAGATTTGATGGACTTTTATCCCAATATCATTATTTCATTACCCCCCAACAAGTGCGGGTAGTTTAGAACTATTATTTATGTACAGGCGGGTTTTCAAAAATATTTTTACACGATTTAGATATTTCACATTAAAAGCCAGGAAACAACATATATGTTTGGACAGTGTCTGATTCATTCCACAACGTAGTATACATACAAACAGAGTTACTTCCTCCAACACGTATCCATGTACTATAATTGAATTGTCTTTCTTTGATTGTAAATTTGATGACGGTTATCATGCATAAGTTTATCATTGACAAAATATCTGTAAAAAAAAAAATTATTTCATTATGTTTTAATCTATTTGTAGCTAAGGCTGTAATTTTCCACTGTCTGTCTTGCTTTTCTATTACAATTCTCACCTTAAAATATATAGTTAGTATGCTATATGATTATATCAAAAGAATTATGTAATATGATGATCATTATATAAAAAATGCACCAACCAATGGTTCAGACAAGATCTTAAGGTATTTGAGAACACCGCAAAAGTAAAATTCGCAGAAGATTTGAGAAAACATTTTTTTCTACCTGCTTTAATAGTGCTACATTTTCATTAAACAAACATCCATACACAATTCTTCTTTTAATCTACATAAAACAACAATCGATATTAATGTAAATGAAAATCATAACTTTTCTACCTTCATTTTCAGGCATTATCACATTTCCATGTATCAAACATAAAGTGTCGGTAGGTTCTGCCGAAGTCAAACTGACTTGACTTCTATGATGTGAACACTCGTATGATGTTGGAAACTGAGCTTAGATTCAAGCTAGATTGACTGAGGAACTTAAGTAACCATTTTCCTGGGAAATCTGAGCATTATCTGGAAACGAACTCCATTAACTGGTAGTAACTGCGTACACTGAAGGAGCAGAGCCAAGTGCCTTTTTTTTTTAGTTTTGTTGCTATTTTCTGATCATTAAATATAAAACTAACATCTAAGATACTGACACTTTGGACTCTTGCCTAAGTATATGCGCAAAAATCCAGCCAGTTTGACTAGGACGGAACCTTAAGTGATTATCGCTCCTGAAGGGTATCGACGTTTAGTGGTCCAACTACTGTCATTTGCCTCAACAGCTTCAAGATATCACAAAGCAATTCCCACATTGGACCCTAATCCGGGAAATGGCAACTGAATGATTCTGGTAGATGATTTATTGACCCGTGTGCCTCAAAAAGGGTTATACTGCTAAGATACCACAGTTCATTTAGTATTCAGCGTCCGTCTGACTGTCCGTCCACGCTTTTTTTTCTTCACCTTTATAATTGTATGCGATATCGATTGGCCCCTGCTTAAAGAATGACTCAAAGACAAAGATATATACAGACCTCGATGCCAGCTTAACAGTCAAGGCCATGAGATGTGGCGGTATTGACGGAATATTAAACTAGCATGCCATCATTAAATCCAATGCTATTAAGCAAATTTTCTCCGAGATTTATTTTGACACGATAATTCAATTGTTATTAAACCTACAGACTTTCTGATTTAACACAGTCAAGGTCACAACATAAAACGTCTGGGTACCCTTATTATACATGTAAGCTTACAGGATGGGTGGAGCAAGAATGCATTCTCAGTTTCTTAATATTTTCAGGATTTGGTTAAAAAAAAGTTGGCATAAAGATTTACGAGGGCGAGTCAATAATTAGTATCCAGCCTATCCCATTTCTGATTGACCGAGACGGTCACGATCTTCATGCCTTATTTCAATACATGTTTTATACCGGGTACAAAATTGCACGCGTATCGAGTCATTTTTTAATAAGATATTGAATGTCAAACATGGCTAGTGATGCAAAGGCATGCTTTTCATCTAAAGTTGAGTAGTGTGCTGTAATTTGGTATTTGTATTTAAAAGGTAAAACAGGCAAGGAAACACACGGCGAGTTAGCCGATGTGTGTGGGTCTTCTGCACCATCTTATGCTCAGGTTAAATTCTGGGTATGGGAATTTAAACGCGGCAGAACGTCTTTAGAAGATGAAGCCAGGTTTGAACGCCCACTGGATGCCACCGACGAAGAAATGTGTAACAAAGTTCGGAATCTGGTATACTCCAATAGGCGAAGTCAGGAGAAAGAAATAGCGCAGGTATTAAGCAATTCACATGGTAGCGTTTCACCAGGTTTACATGATTGTTTATGTATGCGGAAGCTAACAGCCCGTTGGGTCCCCGAATCCCTTAGCGATGAGAAAGTGGCAACCAGAGCATCAGTATGCAGCGCCTTGTTGAAGGATATTAGGCCAAACGATGATTTTTCATTTGTGTTTGGTGACTACAGACGAGACGAGTTCATTATCATGAGCCAGAGAATAAAGCTCAAGAGTCGTCAGTGGGTGGGGGGTCGGGGTTCCATTGCCAAAGAAGTTCAAGACGCAGCCATCTGCTGGCGAGTTGATGGCCACAGTATTTTGGGACGCAAAAGGACTTTTAAAATAACTGGAGTGTACTATGCAAACTTGTTAGACCAACTGAGAACCGCCATCCATGAAAAACGCCGATGTAAACTTTCTAATGGTGTTTTGCTGCAATAGGACAACGCGAGAGTCCATACATGGAAAGTTGCAATGGATGCTGTAGAACGAAACGGGTATGAATTAATATTCACCTGACCTAGCGACTTCTTCCAATTCCCAAACTTGAAAAGGGATATCCGTGGACGTCATTTCCAGTCTAATGAAGAAGTAGTGACGGCAGTTGAAGAGTGGGTCAATGGAAAGGACCCCAACTTATTCAGTTCTAGGCTAATGGTACTTAAACACCATTGGTCTAAGTATTTCATACTGGAAGGCAATTACATCGAAAAAGAAGAGGTGGATCTCAACTGGAAATAAGTTCGGCTGGTTACTTATTAACTCGCCCTTGTACAAGTAATTTCTCAAAAATAAGTTTACAAATGATGACAGATCAGCAAATAGTGAACTTAACGCGAGTAACATATCACCTAAAGCTCACATAACTTAGCCAACTGACAAAGGGTTTATGTCGATATGACCATATTCGTGACATCATGGGCAATGTTACAAGTTATAAACTACAAGGTGATGAAGACCAGCTGACCTGAAACAGATCTAAATTTGCCTACACACAGCACTGCAGTTGAGCTTCCATCCTGAAAGTAGGATGACATATTCACTACTCTGCAGCTACTTGAAGTATCCAAGAAGCAGTAAAAAAGAGACACAACATCTTCTTCTTAAATATAAAACAATAATTTATTCAAGTTCTGATATCACTGAATTCTGAGGAAAATAATGAAGCACAAATATTTTCAAAATGTTTCCATGGCAATGTGTTGCAGTTCCTACTTACAACATGTGTAATGAATCATATGATAACAGGTTATGTCCATTTCTACAAAGAAAATGTTCAGCTGTTTTCATTCTCCAATGTTTTCCTAATCCAGAGATGAGCAACAGACAAAACACACAAATAATATGTACTAGAATGAAATGAATTTGCAATTGACTAGCATATATCATTTTGATATCATTTACTTAAAAAAAAAAAACAACTACATATAATATTAGTGCTCTTCATATAAAGTTAATATTTCTGATAGAAAAGATAGCAATATAGGCAGGGGACTATAAGGTGAAAACAACATGGAATTCTTATTATCTGTCATTTACAAGTACAGGCTTGTAATTTTCAATTAAAGATTTTCAAGAGCAGGATACATTTAACAAACTACAATCATCTGGGATTTTACATGATTACATTGCTTTTAATAATATCCTCTCTGAAAAAATATTATCAATAAATATTAACAATAATTACAAAATATGAAGGAAAAAACAAAACAATGAATAAATGAGGGGAAAGGAATTCTCCCTGCTTTACACCTCTGTCAAAGAAGTTCTTCATGAACAGAACTCTACATTACATCACTACTTACATATCACATACATATGAATTACTCATGACTTACAGCACTTGAACTTTACAGCTGCAATATGCAGCATGGAGTTTCTGACAACATTCCTTGCTTTCTTTCATAATATGCATGACAACCACATTTGTCTCACAGCCATAAAATCAGTTTTCATTCTTCAAACAAAATTTCCTTGAAATCTTTACATTCCATAGGAATACAATACATTAATATATGTTTGAACAATTTTTTTCCCGCACTAAATGATCACGTCATTTCACAATATATCACATTTATGCAAATCATTAGTCCAAGCATTCACTATCACACCAATAAAATCAAACAGTAGTCACAGATAGTAATGGGTTGTACGTCTTCCCATCAGACACACGGCTCCCATGAGCCAGCATTTCCTGTACAGTCACAAAATTGTCCAACACTTTCTTATTTTTATGCTTCATCATTTTCCGATGACTCAGTTCCACTATGTTTACTTCTTTCTTTTCCTCAGCTTCTTTCAAGGTCTCCATTTTCGCTTTCATCAAGCATTCTCGTTTTCGTTTGTGGTCACGTGCCTTTTCCAAGTGCTTCTTGCGTTCTTCCTTTGACCAATAACGTCCAAATTTCAATTCACTCATTGCATCATCATCTGTTGTCATTCCACATCTTTCCTCTGATATTTTCTTGGCCCTCTCTTTCAGGAGCTTGCTTTTCATTGGACGTCGTGTGATGTATCGAGTTCCATCCGGCCGCCGTTTTACCACCCATTCCATTTCTCCACTACTGTCGGGGGGTGTGGCTTTTGGACTATCTCTTGAGACATTAAGACTGTCTCTAGATTTAGTCTCACCTTGTCCACTTACTGAGCTAGCAGCTGATGTAGGAGGTTGAGGAGAAAATCCATTATTTCTCCTACTTCTCATTGGATTTTGTTCAATCTGTTGTTGAAAAAGTTTTTGTTGAATGGCAATTGTGTGCTGAAGATTAGCTTGGTTTGTGTACATCACGTCAGCATACTGCATGTATAGATCCTGGAGTGATTCGCCCATGCAGTTCTGTTTCTGCAGTGTAGATGACTCCTTGAAGTCTGCAGCAATGGATTGGTAGTCATCACTAGAACCGTCGTTTGGACCACAGGGAGTCTGGGTTTGTTTCTCAGTGTCACTTAATGCCGAAACATTAGTGTTGGATGGTGCCAAACACAACATAGAGTTTTTGAAATCTCCTTCATCTGAACCTTGATTGAGTTCTAGTGTGAGCGGTGTGCTTCGACAGCTCTCGCCGGTATTGTAAGCACTTGTGGTTGTGGACGCGTCCTTTTCACATTGACTTTTTGGCTGTTGAGTAGTAGGCTTGGGTAAGGTGTCACGGCGATCCCAGGAATTTGGGTTGTCATATAATTGCACATATTTTAAATATTCGAGCCTTGTCCCCATTCTAGGCACAATTCGTGGACTTTTAATTTGCACAGCTTCTCGTTGATGCTGGTGTTTAGTATGGTCTTTTGTGTGTTTGTCACACATTTCTTGACACTCCATGTGTATTGTTTCCATTTCCTTATTTAAAAGAGCAAGCTCGCGCTCAATGCTGCTCACTGAGTCTTTTCTCACTGAGTTCTTCTGAGGAGAACACTCCATGTTGTTATTCACACACCTGCTCTCTAGATGAGCACGAAAACTGTCACAGTCATTGCCATAGTCTGTCACATTGGTGTCGTGGTCGGTCACTTCATTTGACAACACACTGTCGTCACTGTAATTCAAATCCTTTCTTCGGAACCTGGAGGTTGCTGCCGGAGAATTGGTACACTCGGTATCAAAAGGATCCTGGAAAAACAAACACACACGGTCAATAGATCAAACAGCAAAAAAAAAAAAAAAAGAGTAAGAATTAATGATATGTCTCGTATGAGAAATTGTATCATTGGATATTTTATGGGAAATTGATGAAAGTCTGAAGTACAAATCAGGTGAATGTCCTTTGGAAATGAGTGTCCCTATCATCACTATCAAAATCCATCCATTTGAAAGATAACTTTGGAATTAAAAGTTTGATATTCATTGTACTGATAAAGTTTCCAATTCATCATTTCCAAATCTACCGTAAGACTCAAGAGTTATTTCTCCTTGATCAAGAGTATGCCACAATGGAATCGATCCCACCCAAAAGCAAATCAGATCTTTTGGGTCAAATTAAAACAACTTTTTCTTTTTTTTCTTTTCAAAAAGGACTATACAAACTAATAATAGTAATATCCAATCCAATTTGACCCCAATTAATTTGTTGTTAAAAGGGTTAGATAATAATCTTGATTCACTACAGAGCATATTTCCAACCATTTTCTTTCAAATTGTACAAAATTACCATTATAGCATTACATATGTATGTTAGTAGTTTTGGTCAACATATATACGGCCCATAACATCTACCTGAACATTCGACAATTTTCAGGAAGAATGCAAAGAAACAGTTCCACTAGAAAGAAATTAATTCCTGCCATATTTTATTATTTCAACATGGTAATCACTGAATTTCAAAGTATATGAAGAATATTCCAAATTTCAGGACCCCAAGAACGACAACTATCACATTAAGTCCTCTAGGACTATATTACCTCAAAAAAGATACAATCAAAACCAACCTCCTGAGCAGGGTGAAATATACAAGTATAGACTTAGCGGGGTCCATGAAGGTTGTGTTATTTATTTGAAACATTCACATATAAAGCAGCTATTTATACCACTGACGATTTTTTTTTTTTATAAATTTGAATACGACCAAATGTAAATGAATCCAAGATTCATATCTTCATGAACTTGACATGCAATTTCATTTTGCACTGGCTGTTGATTTTGCATGTTAACATTGGAGATTGTTATCTTGGGCTTCACCTTTCTGTTAATTTGTAATTGGAGATTTGAATTGTGAGGTAATATAGAGCAATGCTGAATGAGACATCATGCAATCTGTCAATCAAACTGGAATTACTATACAGCAAAATAGTTCAACTTGTGATACAAAGCTAGTTACTATCTAAACCTTCTATAATAGTCAGCAACAGTTTAGCACACATGTATATCTGATTTAAAAACAAAAAAGTTCTGAAACTAATACACATACATGTATCCCAAAAATGATCTTCTTTCAAACAACTTTTGTTTTTCAGAAAAAGGCTTAAAATGTACTCCCCCCTTTTTTTTTTATTTTATGAGGGGTCCCCCCCTCCCCCCCTTTTTTAAAATTTTATTGGGGGGAGGGGGGGTATTCATACTCATTTTAAAGGTTAAAGAGTACTTTAATCCCCTTAAGAAAACTACAAAACTAATTTGAATTTTGTGTTTCTTCCCTGGATTACCAGATCTGACAATTCTATACTTCAATTCCAAGATCAAAAGGTAGAATTAACAGATCAAAAAGAATTGAAAAATGGATTCTTTAAATAGAGGAACTCATTCATCTCAACTGATAAGACATAGTCTATCAAATATTGGTCCATTTTCAATTTTATAGAGATAAGCTTGCTACCTCCTTTGTGTAAAAACATCCCCATCACTCCACAAAATGAGGAATATACATGTTAAAAAATGGGGGGCTCTGGATGGGAATCAAAACATTTAATTGTTGCTTAATAGAGATGTTACGGACATGAAAGAGAGATCTGATAGATAGATAGATACTTTCATTACACCAAACAAACTCTGATACAAGCCACAATCCATTGATAAAATATCTTCATTGATAATCCCTACTGTTACAGAAAACCCTGTTTATTTAGAAAACCTTTGTTATTTGTGAGGCTGAAACTAAGATTCTTGTTCTTTTCATTTAATAATTCTTAATTTTTTTTCTGTTAATTCTCTCAAACTGTGCAAAACAATTAAGCTGCAAAAGGAGCTCAGAGCTGTTGACACATTGCATCAGCTGAGGCTTTTTTTTTTCTTTTTTAAGTTTAATTTCTTTGAAGCAGGTGTCTAGAATAAACATCACTTCTGCATCATTCACATCTCAATCTTTTAGCCTTCATTTCTATGATGAGTTATTTATTTACGTGCAGCCAAAGTGATCAATATTTGTGATCACATGATAAGATGTACAGATGAAAGGGAAAGATGATTGAATCTAAATGAATCTAAAAGAAACATTGATGATAAGATCTTGTTTATAATTGATGGAAGGGGAAATGAAAGGTCTTTTTTTTTCACTTATTCTTATTGAAGAAACGAATTCTGTTATTTTAGAGAACTCGATAATTTTAAATATTGACCATGGTTTATATTCATACACACACACACAAACACATATATATATATATATGTGTGTGTGTGTGTGTGTGTGTGTGTGTGTGTGTGTGTAATCAAAATAAAAGTACTTTTACACATCTACAAAAAACACACAAAAGACTTAAAACAGTACAGACCTGCTCAGAGCTCTCATCGTTCCTAGTGCTTTCATCTGTACGGCCAACGCCGCTGTCCTTTTCGTGCTTGTGGAGTGAATTCTCTGTTGTGGCAGTGTCAGTTGTGCCCCCTTCTTCCTCCATGTGACCCTGCATAATAAAAAAAACAGCAACTTGTCACAAAGTAATAGAGGACTGCAAGATCCGAGGATTAGAGACCTTCTCGATAAAAAATCTTAGATAATATTGGCTCCTCAACATGCTGAACTACGTTAGTGTGATATTGATCTAGCAGGTCCTCAAGTCTCCAATAGTCACTACTCACTGAAAGTTGCAACACCTGAAGCATTAGAAATATTTTTTTTATCTTATTGATTATGAGAGGCTAGGTCCGTGTAACATGTTTTGGGGATTACCTTCCTGTGGGGCTTAAAGTAGAATATCTTGTCATCTGGAATTATCACGCAGCTTCTAATAAATAAGACCGAGCTTGTCATTTTAACAAATTACTATATGGCTCTAAACAAAAAAGAACCTTACAGAAATCCTGAAATAAAACAGTTTGTTATGCTGCTTTTGTAGACTGCATGCTGAATAATTAAAAAGGAAGATCTTTCAGGATAATTACACACACAGAGGTGTTACCATGCTGTGTCACATCAAAGAAAACAAAACATAAAAACTCTAAGACAATGGCAACACAAACTTGTTTTTGTCACTGAACAGTCATTTGTTAAAAGTCACCCCTTGAAGCCAGAGCTGGCCCCTGTGTACATTTTTCACACAACTACAACATGCCCTTAAGCAGGCCTAAGGCAATATTTGTGTTTTCAAACTTTTCCTTTTCTATTTTTCTATTAAATAAAACCCTTTCATGAAGAGCTGAGTCATGTCATTGAGAGAGACTGCACAATATTAATCTCTCTTCCTTTGATGACATGCAATTTGACAAAATCCACACTTTGTAACAATGCCATGTAACAACATCTGCAAGCACGTTAGTAATTAGTTAAATGATAGAATAAATTGACCTAGAAATCCAAGCTAAAGACAACATCCATTTTTCAACAAAGGAGCTAAATGATTCAGCAAAATCTCTTCAAATGTCATTATATCTTTAAAAGACTGAATTCTGCTCTTATATTCCAAACTTTGACAAATGAGGTATTTTCTTCCACACTCAAACACAATCTACTATAACAGTGACAAAATGCAAATATAAGTCTAGTTTTAATGGGTATATCATCATCTTCAACAATAATTTACTACATGTATATCATGATACAGGTATTGGGTATATAATGTATATTTAATAATATATTCTATCTAGCAGGCACCATGCATCAGCTGATTAATGATACAAGAATGGCAAGCACATTATTGCATTACTGGACTACTTGGGTATAGATATATCCATGCACAACCTACCCGTGCCAGCATAGAAGCCATAATTTGCATGTTGTCACGGTGATGTTTTTCAAGAATATCCATATGTAAATCATCCAGGGTCATATTCTGATCCTCCATGAACCCATCATCCAGCTAAAAAAGGGAGATAATTCTTACAATGAGTGTACACAAGTATCACTATAATCCAAAACTCTTTTCACTGCCGACTCTTAAGAATTTGACACAAATTGAATAAAATAATTAAAACCTCAAACATTGGACTACAGCCAATCAATCTGGCTTATTATACCAATCACTTAGATCACATGACTAACTATGATATCATCAGCAGGTTAACAAAGATATGATGGACCACTAATTTAAACTCAAACCTTTGACAAACTGTTACCGTGGAAACAATAAACACCATCTGTTACAATGTCTCAGTCTGGGCCATGTTATGACAAACCCCCATCACAGCTCTTTGATCTTCCCCATGAAACATCACTTTTGCAATTTAATGTTGAATCTTTTATTAACAGTAACTGTGCAGCGGATAGGAGCATTATAGCTACCCAGAGGTTTTATAGCTCAATTGTAGCTACACTGATAAATAGCTTGATAAAAGTAAAATTGTACTGGTAATGAACAAAAACAGTTTGAACAAAATGAATGTTAAATTACCATCAGTTCCATTACTATAATTCTGATAAAGTACTGATTATTTTCAGTTTTTTAATGATGGCGCGTTCACCCACCTTAATTCCCTATATATTTTATTGGCCTCTTGCCTCTGCAGTTCACCACTTCACACCTGACGTTTGTTATTGCATGTATTTAGAATATAAATATAGAAGTGATGACATCAGCTGTTAACATTGGGGTCTGCACAAACTGTAACCAAAATTTTTAAATTTTCAAGTTTATTAATTACACCTAGCACATCAAACAGCCACAAGAGAAATTATACCCTGAACCTTCCATTGTTCTGGCTGTGGTCAAATTACTAAACCGCAATAGCTGTTTTCCATACTTTTCATCTTTTATCATTTCTAGACAGTTCTTCTGCCACTGTACATTAAACCGGCTGTAAACATTTAGAGGTAAGAAAAACGCAGCATGAAAGGAAAAACAAAGAGAATAATATGCTGCAGGAGAATGTTCAAAGGTGTGCAGAAAAAGTCATTATGTGCATGTCCACACATTGTAGTGCAATTAGGAGATAGGCCTTAGCCTTTGATCTCTCCTGCAGAGGTCAGCTGTGTTAACAGAAAGATGTTTGTGAAGTGTTAATTGTCCATGAAAACTCTGATGTTTTTGTGGTCAAAATCATTAAGGGGAGTCAACAAGTGCACCAATACTCCAATAACTGCTGTAAGTTTATACTGCTTTACTCCAGACGAGAACTGTTTTCATACACCACTGACAATTCCTATCCAGCTATTGTTAATTTCATCCTTCACGAAAAAATAGTTTCAACATTATAAACTGAATTAAGCTACTTTCAGACTTGAACAGTGATAAACAACTTCTATAATACCTATCAATGTACACTTTCAGAATTTATTTTTTTAAATTTTGTTTTTGCCTAATATTGAAGCTGTCAACAGTTGATGTTGGCCCACACAAATTATCATCATCTGCCCTCATTCAGACATAACTACCATGTCAAAATGTAGGTCAGTCTGACCCATTTATGTCTACTCTCTGTCAACATTGCAGAATAAACTCACAAAAAAGTATTCCAATTGTTCTCTGGCAAGAGAAAAATTCCCCATAACTAAATTTATGGCAAAAACACCTGCTTGTGGTTAAATGACTATTTGTCACAGAAGTCTCTAATCCAGGTTTTCGGTACTTGAAATTTGCAAAATTGTATGGGTTTTTTTCTTTTCCACTCTTGATAGGTATGTGTGACTAACAGAATCAGATGGCCATATGCTTATCTGCTGGTGATTAGCTTTTCAGGTTCTCTGTGTGATGTTGGGGTTTTTGCATTATTTTTTTTTTAAATCTGGTAAGCTGTAATGTTGAATAATATCTTCAGGAATTAATTGAACGAATGCTATATTCATTATTCATTTGCAAAAATTCATTCGATATTTTTCTAGTATAACTTCTTTGTTTCAGAATTACCATTGTTATGATAACAACTTGCCCAAAGTAAAAGCAAACACTATCTCCCTAAATTCCAGGAAACTGTAGCTTTAATTCCAATTTAATTTTAATTTAAAAAATGATGCATTTGTACAAAAATAAAATACAATTAAATTCTAAACCATCTCTCTCTTTTTGAGTACCATACTGTGACCAATGTAGTAGATTTCTTTGCTCTGACCTTACTGCTGTCCACATTAAATCCAACAGGTGTTTAATGTGATACACACAGCATATTCTGATCCCCTGATCTATTTAAGTCTGTCTTGCTTGCCTATCACCCATTTCCATATTTTGACACTTGAATTCACAGCAGGGATATTTTTCTCCAGCATTAACTTGTGGGACCTTGTGGAACTGACAACACAGCATTCAGGTCAGGATTCACTTTTCTTGATCAACTCCAAACTTGGCACACCTGTTCTTATATGATCTAAAAGTACATCCAACATGAAAAGGCACTGATACAACTGTTTATGCCAAAGCTAAACAAACAAGAAGATTCAGACAGGATTTGCTCTAAGGGAACATGACCACCTTGATGTCAAAAGACTTCAGATATCCAGCCAGGGTCTCTCTTAACAATAACCTAACATCCCTCCAACAACTTGTGTCAACATATGTGATACCTTGATACAAAGGAACATAAAAATGTGCAAATTAATTATTATTCCATGAATACAACAGTGTCCTTTGCCTCTTCATTATATGACCATTACAGGACCATAGGACTCCAAACTATCTGTCAATTTGCTTCCTGGCTCACAATCAAAATATGATACAAAGCCTCTTTTAATCAATCATACAAAAACTTGAAAAGCTGCAACCTAATACATTATCAAAGCAATTCTTTTAGTTCACTTGGGTCTCACTTCTTAATTCTAATTGTGGACCTGAGGTGTAAATATATATACCCTGTATGTGTAAAACAATCCAGATGTTATTGTTATTTTTTTTTCAGAAATGTGGACATACAACTGTAAATGTGATTATGTTTGAATTCAAACACTCCATACTGAATTAGTCAAGTTTTATACAGTTCGTACTTGAATCTATAGGATCAGCTAGAGTTCACTCCCATTGATTAGAATCTTGGAAAGGGAGGGGGTGTCTAGAAATTTACAAAGACAATGAATTAACTTCATCTTCTTTCTGCAACAACAGCGGCCAAACTGCTTACCTGCAACTGGGGCCTTGCCAGAAGAAGCTTTATGTCCGAGCTTCTTTCTGAGAATAGCTGTATTGCTTGGTCCCGACTTCGCACGTCTACCCCATTCACCTGAAAGTTAAAAAAAGACTTCATCTTATGTATACATGTAAGCTGATCTGAAGCAGACTGCCCTGATATCTTCTTTCCTGCCAAAACAATTAAGTTCTATTTCCTAGTTTTTAGCATGGCTCACATTTTTGGAAGAGCCTTGATACGAGCCACATGCCTTTACATCAGAACACTCTACATATAATGGCCATCTCTTGATTTACTATGTGTTCTTACTCCACACAACCGCTGTAATCACACAGTCACACAATTAGGAGAATATTTCATGCAAGAAAACAAGAATAATTCCAAAGAAATCTCAGCCATACTGTTAGTTATAGAGGGGCTGGTAGGCTGAGAATGAATAACATCTACTTAGAAAAACATCAGTGGCTTGAGAATCCAGATATTGCATATATCTGTGTGCCATCATATCAACATGTTGCGCAGTACCCGCCAAAATTCATATCTATTCCGACCTACCACAAAGTTCCTTGTATGTGTTATCTTTGGCAGTCCAGATGCCTGTTTTTACATACCCAATTGTATAATATTGTCAGAGCTAACAACTGAAGACTGAATAATCTCCATAATGAGTAAGGCTATCCTTTCTGTATCAGACAATAGACTACATCATTTTCAATATAATCTCTTTTCCCCACTTTTGCTTGGGCCTACATAATGGGCTTTTATTGACATAACTTTAAAATTATGTCTAGGTTTTTAAAAATTACAGAATTGATGGCTCACCATTTTTTGGACCTATCAGACATCACTGCGGGTTGCATTCTGAAAATTATATCTATATTTAAACAGTTACATAAAAAGATTGATCTGTCTAGGGCAGTAATTAAAAGCATAAGAACGCTTTTAATTTCCGAAATATTTCAGGAAATTGCACAAAACTTGTTCCCTTTGTGGGGATGGAGATTCACTGAGCGCCTACTTGCAGACTTATGGATTTCCTATTTAATACTAAATGCTTTGGAGGAAAGATTTATGCAACAACTTTTAATAGCTTTTTATATAATCATCTGATGCAGAATGCTTTCATCATCCTTTAATGGCTTTATTAAATGCCACCAAGATCTCATAAGGCAAGAACAACTTCATTTGGGTGAAGTTGATTGTACTCTTCTGTCAAAATGGCCAAATGTACCCAATCACACTGGAGATCAATATTTGATAATTTCCGTCTCTGAAACTGTGCATTTGAGAAAGGTATATCCTAACAGAATTGAAAGACAAAATTTATCACCAACATCAACAAAGAAATTTAAGATAAATTTCAATTCAATATTTGATGTAACTCTCACCCATTTGTAATTCTTGGGGCCTACATACATTGAATGACTGGAGGGATTTCTCGTTATTAATAACAAGTAGATATACATGATAATTCAGTTGGTATCTGTCATAATCTTGCCAGTGGCCTGTGTATCATCGTAATCTATCTGATCATCTAAACAAGTCAAATCTGATAGATACCATTTAGTTTTTAGGACACTACAATCAACTTTTCCTGACCCTATACTATAACAGTGTTTGTCATTGTAGGATGGATGAAGGATTTTAGTTGGTTGTTGTTGGACAGATGGAGGATTTTAGTTGATTGTTGTAGGAGGGATGGAGGTTTTTCCCCTCGTAATTGGCTTGATAGGGAAAAACTTCCACATCAAATGTTGGTTCTGGATTTCCTCATCTGAACTCCAGAAACTTGATTGATAGGTGGAGAATATGATTGACAGGTGTTTTTACCTGGAGAACTTGGTCCCCTTCTTTTATACGCCCATCCTGAGCAGCTACACTATGAGCCTCAACCTGAAAAACAAAAGTATATCCTTTATTAACCAAGGTTGGGGTCAATTCATCACTACCATCAGTCAACAAGTGCAACAGATTTTTATCTATCACTCTCTACAACAGTATGTGCAGATTTTTTCTTTGATCTAATCTCAATCCTGTTTTATTTTTCCCCATCCACCCTTTCATAAACCATTCTTCCCAGCTAATGGCCTGAATTTACGACCATCTTGCATTATTCTAGCATTCAATGGAAACAATCAGAAACCTTTGATGTCTACCCCTGTCAATCTAAATAATGATAGTAAGCTAATGCTCCACTGCAAAGGAGCAGAAACCAAAAACCTTGGGCAATCATCAGCATAAAAAAAATGTGATGGGATAAGGGGGATGTAGGGGCACAGAGATGAAATTTACGGCTACCGCAGCAAAAACACAAACACCTTTTTCTGTTTCACCAATCTGTGGCATAACTGACCATCCCCTGTCAAAAGCCAAAAGCTAGGGATATAATCTTTACCAGTTTTTTTCTTTCCCACTTAAAGAAAGGGTTGTCATATCTTAATGCAGCAGATGTATACTGATTCCCCTAGTCCTGCAAAACACAGTTTTTCTTCTCATTTTCCAAAGTTCAATGAACTCTCTTCTATAGAGATCCAGACAGGCATAATGAACTTTAAAGGATGAATCTAAATCTTCTCAAATCATCTTACACTTTTGGTTTTCAATACAACTGGGTTCTATAAAATCTGAATTGGAATGAAGTGAAGACACAATTAATGCCATCTGGAATCAGATGTAAATACTGAAGTGACACCATACAAGTTCTGACAATATCCAAACCATGTATTCACAAGTGTGGCAACTTATGCATTCAATAAAAAGCATGTTCCACTGATCACACATGTCATAGCTGCCCCACTCTCTGCCCACGATGCTCTGTGGGGTATGATCTTTGGATTGCATGTTATTTGTGATTTTGGCAGATGCTCTCTGTCTGTATCTATCCCACAGGATTGTCATTTAGTGCCTAATCCTATTCTCTTAGACATAACTCGAGAAAGAGCCTTTCATCTTATAGTTTATACCAACAAGACTTAGAGTATTATGGAAGTACTGACGCAATGAAAATAAGCGATTTGTCTACACTGCCAAATTATGTCAAGGGGTCTGGCAGAAGTTGAGTAGAGAAATGGGAAATTTTCTTCTAGCATTGATAGAAAGTGTTTGAAAATAGCTTAGGGAAATTGTTCTGTCAAAGATTATTACTATGAATATGTAAAAAATAACCTGGTGCATGTTTGAAAGAAGAATCAAAAGATTCAGTAAATACCTGGCTTAATCACCAACAAGTCTACCTGACAAACAGCCATGATGAATATGTCCTGAATACCTCTACTTCAAAGATATGATACTAATTGAAGGTCAAGGACAGAAAGTTGGGCTAAAGGTTAAAAGATACAGAATAAGAAGTCCATCATTTTCTAACTGCACACTGGTCAAAACATTTCCAAAGTTTGTTGAAAATAGTTTTGGTTATTTGACCAATTTACATTTGAGAGAAGTATTCTGCACAGCTGTCGGCTGCTGAAGTAAACTGGCATACCTAAATGATAAGGTTTCCTTTGATCTGAGTGAAATGAACAAGAGAAAGATAGATAAAAGCAATTGATGCCTTCCTTCTAAAACAGAACATTCTCTCCATCAGAAAAAAAAAAATCGCAGCATCAACAACATAGTGCAAGATTGAACTGCTCATTGATGTGTAAGGGCATGCATCTAAGCCAGATATGTATCTCATGTTCATCCATTCATTTCTAGAAAAAAAATTCAGCATATAAAGAGGGAGAGAGATGGTTTCAAGTACCTGAAGTCTTGTAACAAATATTAAGCACATTAGTCTATTTCTGAGAAAAATACTTTGTGAATTTTACAGAATAAAGATTTTATCAAGTTGCATTACATCTATCCAACAGTAATGAACTAATTGATATATTTGCATCCCCATTTCATCAAATTCCAAAACCATATAAATCTATATGTCTATTTTAGGGAGCACTGTTAAAAAAAGGGGGAGTCTTCTTAAACTGCTGAAGAAATTCATTCTAACATATTGCGTCAGTTACACAATTTATGTGAGAACTTCAAACAGAGAGCAACATTAAAATTGATGTAAAAGTCCATCGTTTTTAAGCCACAGGCTTTTATCAATAAAAATCAAATCCATGGCTTAACTGTCAGGCAAAGGGGTTATTAAAATCAGTCTTACAATGTCACACTGTGAAATTTACACTCCAAATTCTTAAACTTCAATCCTATAAGTTTCATATTCTACATGGGTTCTTGTTTACAATCTCAGCACATACTTTTATTCAGAATACGTCAGAAATTAATGGAATGGTTATGACAAAAGGTGAACTCTTTAACTCCTTGAACACCCCTCTGAAGTTTTCTTTGCATGATATCATTTTCCTCTGAAACACAATCTTAAGACCTATTTACCCCTTTTCAGATTCCTCTGTGTTTAGCATTGCTTTTGTAAATAAAATTTAACATATCTGTCAGCAAGATTTCAATTTTACTTGTAAAGGACAATTTTAAAAAAGAAAAAAAAAAAACATCCATTTTTACAGGGTCTGTAAGGGAATAATAATGATAATAATAATAATGTAAGCAATTTTGCAGGGAATAATAATAAAATCAATTAAATAAGTCCAAGGATTCATTCTATTATAAGGGATGAAGCATTATTTAAATGAAAATGTTTCCGCAAACATCAAGTTTTAATATTTTTTTGGGTCTCAATCAGCAAAGCATATTTTTATTTACAATTCCATAAATAAAACAAGAGAGGGAACAGGTCCGAACCTTGTAACAATGAATTGCTATATACTGGCCTGCAGAAGTCGATGAGCAATAGAAACTCACAGGAAAGCATTTTTGCTACCTGTTAACCCAATGAATTAACAGTCAAACTATGAAACCTGGGTGGCAATCTACTTTACCGACCAGCAAGGTACTCATATACAATAAATATCCGATTATCAACCCACAGTAATTCCCTGATAGTAATGAGATATCATGTAATCATCAAACATACAATAAGTTGATGAGAAAATCTCCTAAATTTGGAATGCCCTCAAGGAGTATATTACTATATAACTATATAACACCTTGGCGAATTTTTAATGAAATTAGTGATAGTTTTCCCTTACCTCCACAGGAGATATAATGTACTCCTTAAAAAAACTCCACTTCATTTCCACTTTGATAAATTTTCAACAAAACTGCAAGACATGTATTCTATAGCATTCACCCTGACCGTTACATTGACCAGGCACTTGTCAAAACTGAGGCCTGAAGTTTAAGGCAGATGCCACAGAGTGAAAATGACATGGTCACTTCTCGCATGTCCAGATTTTTATCAGAGCTGACCTTCCAATGGGCTGAAGATTGATTTTCAAAGACCCCTGAAATTGATTATTGCATTAGCCTTCATTATAGTCAGCTCATTAACAACCCTGGGTGTTTTGGAAATAGTGAGGTCTGGTGTATACAAAATCATATCTAGGTAATTTTATTATCTTCACTTCAAAGGCAGGAGGGAAATTTACCAACATATTTTCATGCCAATCAGAAGGAGCAAAGGCTTTGTTATGTTGTCTGTTTAGAAAACAATGTCAAAGCTGTTGCTGTTTTCTAAAGCTGAAGATGTCCCAGGGGAGACCACTCTTTTTTTCCCTACATCAATAAGAATCTCAAAGGGATTAGCTAATCTGTGTATAGCAAGGAATGATTTCTATAAAGGGCTCTATTCATATACACACAAACATTACCAACAATACAGTTTGGTCCTTATGGAGATTGTAGAAACCTATCCAAATCCTTCTCTCATCTAGGCATCTGTGCCATTTCACAGAACATCAACATGAATTGCATTGTTTATTGTTTTTAACTCCTGGTCTTTGATCAGATAAAGATCACAGAATGACAGAAAATTCATATCCCTGGTTCAGTCTCTTTAGTTCACTGAACTCCCAGAATAAAAGCAGGAAAAGACCTTCAGTATTAATCTTAAGAAAATTGTTTTTGTCTTTTTTTTTTCTTTCTTAGGGGGGAAGAAAAAAACGTCTAGCATATTTCAATCTCTGTGCAAATAAATAATTTTAAAAGGAGAATTTATAGAAATTTCTTTCCTGATTGATATTATCTCCATTCCTGGCTATTAGTGTTGACAGAATCATAGCTCAAAATCTTTAGTAACTCTCAAAAACAGAAAACCTCTCCATGGTTCAGGACTAACAAATACTATTCAAAATTTATGGATTAGCACCTTAACACAAAATAGTTGTTATCTCACAAATTTGATAGACTGATTTATCATTTCCTAGTTTAATTGAGAAGGCAATTCAATGCCAGAAGTTTTCTTAATCCAAATATCGTAAAAATATTGTCTGCAATATGTTTCCAACAATAAAAATTACACAATAATGGGAATTAACAAAGGCATTTGACATTTATATCCATTCAAAAAATCATTGAAACACTTCAAAGAATGTCCCTTCAAATGTGAACTAGATTTATCAGGAGGAAACAAGAACCCACTTAGAAAGCCACCATCTTATAGAGTGGTATGGAGACACTGCCCAGATATTGATCAACCTATTGTCACCAATGGGCCTGCATGTGTCTCTTTTCTACAAAGTCACTAATTTCCTTGACTTTGTGAAACTTTGATGGCAAAAATATATTTTTTCACTACATGTAGAAACATAGGAAAAGAAGAGGCATCTGAATGATGCAACTGTCTGAATAGAAAACAGTAATACAGTTACATGAACAGTGTTTTCCCTGCTAATGAAAATTGTTGTGGCTTAATCTGACGAATTAATTGGTGGCGCTCTAATCAATAAACAAGTCAATATATCTCCCCAATCAAAAAGTTATCAAAGGGCTGATTAGGCAGGCTGGCTTACAAATCAAATCTAATGAGCAGGGGGGTAGAGGTTTCCACACAGAAATGAGTGTTTATTAATTTTACATGATCAGAAACACATTACCATCAGCCTGAACCTGCTAAGCTTAATAGCTCTTGTATGACTGAACTCCTGAAAATTTACCAAAACATGTGCACATGTTTTTGCCATCTGTGCATTATTTTAAAAGGGGCTGGAAAAATAAGAAGCATTGGGCATTTGACATTGGTACTGGACATGTGCATCTGAATCTCCAGCATGGCTCTTGATCACTTGACCCGATTCCCAGAGTGTCATGTCAACACATCAAATGTCAAGAAAATAAAATTTACAGCTAGTCTGTCAGATCATTACACAGAGTCTCTATCTCCCTCCAAAGTGTCAAATCTTGCAAGTCAGTCTGGGGGGGGAAGTAAATAAACTGGTCATAAATCAACAGGGGACTTAATGGGACTCAAGAGGGTCTAACCTTCCAGACATACCAGTGAGGGAAATTATTACAGAAACTGTAGCTTAAATGTAAAAACAAAATACATGTCAGTGTTGGCAAAGATGAGAGGCCATTACCCTGCACAAGTGCTCTCCCAGCAGGTGCTGAGTAAAAGACTGCTTCTCCAACACAAGGAAGCCTAAGGGATGCTGAGCAGAAGCCACAAAATGTGTGCCGAGGAAATAGCTCATCAATAAAAAGATCATGGGGACCAATTCAACACTAGAAATTCTCATCCTGTGAATTGGCTGACGTTTCTTCAATTTGCAAAAAGTGCACAGTGCATGTGATATATCTACAAATCCATTCCCATCACCAGCTATGGACATGCAACCATTATCCTCTTTGAATGTGCTAAGAGAAATCAGACACTGGGGTGTGTCTTTTGAATCTTTGACCCTAAGAAGTCGACCACTGACCTCTTTGGGCTTAAACTACGGAAGCTTTGACTAGGAGTCAGATTATTAATAACAGGATGACCCTTTGCACTCTGTTTCTGAAGGAGAGAGAGAAATAAATAAAGGGAACTGATACACAGACCTTCAAACTCATCTATCACAGCCCCATTACAACGATCAGTTTACAGGATGAATGGGACAGTGTTACCTGTGGTTTACCTGAGTCAAACAACATGTCTGCAAACGTCATCACAATCCTTAATAGCACAACACTAAACTCCTGTCCACCTTTGGATATAATGTAAACAATGAATGGTCAGTTTATGAAGATGGTAGTCAGATATTACTATATTGACCATTGAAGTCCCAACAGGTAAGCCTACATCCACTTATCAGAGGCCAAAACCACCTTTAAAAGAAGGCTATTGCAATGGGGATGACCTCTTGACTTAGGCCAAAGATCTTGAACTGCTCTGACATCTTTCCTATGCAAGCTTTTTACATGTGGAGTACTGTGTGAAAGCATACAGCCGGTCCCCCACAACATGTTGTCCTCTCAAAGACAAGACTAGGTATTGTAGATATACTCTTTTTCACATTTAATTCCCCTGAGAAAAAGCACAGATGATAAAATTATTTCCAAAATAACAATAATGACATTACAAGTTCCATATAGTGAAGTGTTGTTTAATGTTTCTTCATACCCCCACTATCTGCTTGTCCAAACTGTCCTTTATCAGCAACAAGTAAATCCCATTAGCCTGAAGTGTCCACTCTAGCTACAGCTGATGTACTGGACAATATCCCCTCAACATCAGACAAGTCTTCCAGATAATGATAGATTTATCACTTGAACCAAGGATCCAAGGTTAACCTGAGCTACTATGACAGACCTCCCCCCTCTTTCAATCCTCTAGAAGGTGTCTTACCTCACTGATAAAGATGTCTGTGGTTTCATCTTCCAGGGATCCATAACACAGAGTGAGGCCAAGCTTCTGGTTCTCTACTGATCTGTGTAAAATCACCTCCTGTAAACAGAAGATTCAGATTTAATAAAACCATATTACAGTATTATAGAGCTGTACCTCTTGTAAACAAAATACAGATTTAATGAATTCGCAATACAGTATCTACATCTGTACCTCCTGTAAACACACAATACTGACAGGACAACGATGGATATAATATTCCAACACTGAATTAACCTCTGACACATGCTATAATGTTTATGTATTGTCTCAGTTTTATCATTTATACTATACCCAAGAGTCTCTATTCTTGCTGATGGTGCTTATTGTTTCACAACTTGGTATCTACATGATACTCTCATATATTTGACTCATCAGTTATCTAACTATACCAGAAACAGGCTTACACAGATTTCATGATGACTTGGGATGTTTACAAACACTAAAACAGAAAATAGAACCACACCTTCAAAGCACAAAAGAAGATCTTCAAGATCTAATGTCTACTTGAGACCTCTTTTGATGTTGTTCATTTGAAAACAAACCAGTCTCTCATTGCGCTATCAACCTTCTAAATGGTCTGCTTAAAAATTAACAATATCACAGAATATCAGGGCAATCAATGTCTGGAGTATTTGCACAATTTGTTTAGGTGAGGGAATGAGTTGTTATTAAACACCTTTGTCAACAGTGGCGGACACCTTCGTGTACAGCCCTGTGTACTGGGTCTATTTGAGTTATAATCGGTGTTGTGTGATCCGCAGAGTAAACAGAGCTGAAGTTGATCATTCACGGCAGCAAGAGCATGCTCAAAGGATAGAAATGGAATAGGGTTATTGTTATTAAAACAAACTTTCAGGTCGGTAAATATCCTGAATTCGGGTTTCTTAAACATAAAAAATAAGGAAACATGATCAAGAAAACTGTATTTGGATTATTTTTAAACAAATTATGAATGTGTTAAAATTTCCAGAAGTGATGAAGCTCTTTCTTTCAGCATGAACTCTCTCGGTAGTTGTGTGAATGGTCAATCCTGGTAGAAGCAAATTGAAACATACTGCAGAAAATTCTAGATGATCAACAGAACACTGCTCACCTCTAAATATCTTGAAGCATCATTGACTTAGTTTATAGTCTTGGTCAATGCACATTTCTAGAAGAGGACTAGAAGGCTGAACACATCCTATTCATCTATTACCAACTGAATTTGCATAGATTTTTACAGCTATCTACTTTTTTTTTGTCACAATATTTCATCTCTCTGAGGGCAGAGCTTCCAGACACAATTTATCTCACAAAAACGTATATCTACAGATCAAACCATACCAGCAGATGCAACATGTTGCATTAACATTTGCAAATTCACTTTTCAATGAATGCTGATTCAACACAAATGTTTAGCTAAACGATACACATTTCTTTAAACAAACCTAGACACAAGATGGCTCTTTGATTAGGAGAGACTCCATTGACAAACTTATCTGTAGGAACATGGCATTGGGTCAAAGATTAGGATTAAACACGACCTTGACAGAATAAAAGATATTACATGTCTGAACATCTGACAATTACTCATGTAGACAATGTATATAAGCATTCTATACATAGTAGATCCTCTCCATAATTACTGGGGAAACAACATATCAAAGCTCTCACAAGATTTCAAGACAAACACTTGTTTCATAGGAAATCATTTCTTTTCTTCAATTCTTGTCTTCCATACCTCTAGCAGCTGGTGGAGTCATTTTATCTGACTGCACACATTTCACTTATCTTTGACAAATGTGATTTTTCATGAATGAATTTTGAGACTAACCATCTGAGTTTAACATGAAGTGATAGGATATCTATTTCAATACTGAACAAAGAAAGCCATTTTTATCCAAAAATAATCAATTACAAGCTGAGAATTTCATTTTCTCAAGACAAGAAGAGAACATGGGATTGTTACACCTATAAACATTAATTAGAAAAGGTCCTGACCTGCCCACCGTATCTCACATTTCTGCATGAAATCAGTAATCTATATCCATGCATTATAAGCCAGATATCTTTACAAATGAAGGGCTCCAAGGCCAGGAGGAGTGAAGATAAAAGTCCAGAAGTCTGCACAAAAAGGCATCACATAGGCTTATAGATGGCAATGAGGCCGACAGGTTGAGCAGATTAATATATTTTATTTCAAATAACCACTATAATCTTGTACTCTTAAACAGTCACAGGACAATACAGAAGAACACCTCTAGCTGTGTTAATCTGATGCATTTGCACAAGAAAAAAAATGGTAGCTTGTGTCAATCAAGAAAAATGGATAAAAAAGGATGCAATAAAGTATTGTCGCTATCTGTGGTAATTCTGCACCCCAGCGTAACATTACCACACTTCAGTAGTGCGTGGTTTTTTGATACTGGAGAACAGAGTGTCGAGTTCAGTCTAATTAAACACCATTAGTCAAACGGATAATCGTTATCTTTTTTATTCCGACTGACAGCAGAAAAATAGGAATATTAAAGAGTCATTATATAATTATCTTTTTATATTTTTATGTGGTCTTATTATATCACTTGCAATATAACTCCTCTTGGGAAACATTAAATCATTTGGCTGTGTAACAAAGGCAGACATCTTTACAGGGGTCAACCCCACTGGGAACTCTGATCTTCATGAAAATGTTGAATTGTGTGTCTCAGTTACCATGGTGACAAAGACAACATCCATTGATGACAATTATATTCAGTTTAAGGCATGGTCATGACACTTACAAATACCGATTGCTTTATAATTCACTTTAAAATGACATTGGTCTGCAGCTCAAATATAGACACTTAATAAATAATGCACACAATAGGGATTGCAAACAAAAGTTTTCCTAGATTATCTTGTACAAGACAAATGACTAACAGCAAAACAGAAAATAAAATTCAATACCTCATACTCCATTTCATATCCCACTCTGTCATCAAAGTATGGATCATCATAATCCAAGTTGTGGGCCATTTCTATGTCTGTTAGTCCCATGTCGGTACTGGGAGAAAAGGCTAGGGGCCTTCTTGTCCCGGCCTGGTAGAGACTGTCAAAGATAATGGTATAGTGCTCAAAAACAAATCATTTTCAACAATTAAAGAAAGCATGGCAAATATGTGGAGATGAATACTCAATGGAAATGATTATTTTTTTTAAATTAGCATACAGTTTGATATGTGTGTAAACTCTGCAAGATTTAGTCATGTCTATTGGACTGCAAGAAACAGCGACAAAACAAATCTACTTTCCTAATTTATATGACATCTGCATTTGAAAACAAGGAGTTTGGCGCCACTAAACCACTTTAGGATTATGAAACCTGGACACCTTTTTTGTTGTGAAAGTCAGCTTTAACTGCATAACAAAAAAAACCCATGTTGGATTTCTGTTTTAAACTACCATAAGAATGAGTGACAATGTTTCATTTCTATGATATATTGCCTTGTCTACCTGGGGTTCCATCAGATCCCAGGCCCTCAGTGCACAAGTCTGTCTCTAAACAAAGACTTTTTTTTTTTAAACACATACTCTCACCACAGAAACTTTTGTACCAGGAATAACAAATGGCCATTTATTGGTGTTGAGACAACCAAAACTATCAGATTTCAGAAGCCTTAGATAAATTTGATTGTGTTGAAGGAAGTGACAGAGGAACAGTGGGTGTATGTATCTATTCCTCATGCTGACCATCAAACAAACTTGCCAATCAGAAAAAAAGAGATTATTGGCTAAACACTGCTCCTACTAATCAAATAAGAATGAACTGTCCTGAACACTCAACATACAAATTGTACCCTACATTCCTCTCTACAAAATGGTGTCATCATGATAAGACAGAATGCAATCATCTAGATCTTTTATCTCATATTTTGATATAGAGCTGATTAACATACAAAATAACTACCACAATAACATAGGATTACTTAGTTTTTGATTCCCATTATGATAGAGAAAAAAAAATCCACCATTGTTATGCAACGTTAGACTTGAAGAGGAAAAAACTATCTTCAGGAGAGACTCCACAAATTGCATGGCTGAAAGGAAAAGCTGTTAACCTTCTGTTCATGGGAGGGCAAATTCCAAATCAAATGTAAAAATGTCAAATGAAAGTTAATGCAACATTTAGTTGAACCTTTGATGTGGGATTTTATGAGTTGATGCATATTGGGTCTAATGGCTTCTACCATAATCCTGGCCATGGCCAGGTAGCACCATAATATAGTAATCGGGCTTCTGCTTTAATATCTGCAGACTGGGTTACTTTTTTTCTTCCTTTTTATTTTTTTTTTAGGGGGGGGGGGTTGTTGTTGTTAAATATTGAAGTGATCTATGGTCTTGAAAAAGAAGACAATTTGAAGAAAAAATCTAATCAAATGTTCACTTTGAGCACTTTAAAGAAATGACAACTATACCTGCATGCTCTGCAATCTTATGATTAAATGATCAATTCAAAATCCCTTTGAAAATACATTTAGCTTTAACAATACAATCAGCATCTTTCCATCAGCATTATGAAGGAAAAAAAAAAACCACTCAAAAACATTGTTTTGATTTAGGCAAAACACAAAAAAAAGGCCAAATTGTTTCCTCTGCTGAGAGATATTATACAGACTATAAAACTGAAAGAAAACCATTTCAACATCAGAATGTTTAAGCCTGGTTCTTTAAGCTCTGTTTTTAGAAAATTTCATTAGTATTTTCTGAGTGATGACTTACAGATGGATGAAGACTGCAATCTGTTCATGCAGTACAATGTTCATATCTCAAACTAAGACAGGTCATAAATTCAGGTATATTGCCCTTAATGTGTTCCCTAAAGATGTTTTAATCCCAAATGAACATCATCTCAAACAGTTCCCCTCATCTATTTCAAATATATAAGATCATTAACAAGACAACAAGCAAGTGTGTCAGTAACAGCTAATGAAATTGTAATTCAAACATGATTTCTTTTCAACCCCCCCCCCCCCTTAATCTTGTGAGCATGTTAATAATCCACACTCAGAAATTGTATCTTCTTAGATAAACGTTTAACTCCCTGTACATGCAAAAAATCTCAATTTTCATCCATGGTTTATCTATTTTCTTTACATAAAAAACAACAGAATAAATACCATGGGCATCTGTTCTTCCCCTACCTATGGTTGCCATGGGAATAAAGCTCTTTCCCTGAGTTAGGGCACCCAAATGCCAATCAAACCATCAGGGTAATAAAACATAATTATTCAGCTCCAAGATTCTCAGTAAGGGTGGTTAAAAAACAATTACAATTCATTTATCATTTATTTCTTCCCTTCAATTAACCCAATACAATCGCATGTCATGATTGAGACAATCCACAGTAATTTGAACTTTACAAGAGTATCTGAGCTACTCAAAGATCCAGAAAGTTAACAGTGAGGACTCGGAGGGACAAATTTAATGTAGGCTGTTAAATGATACAATGGTACAAATATTGAGTCATTCATTGACATCTCTCCCCCCCCCCCCCCCCCAAAAAAAAGAACTGCTATACAAGTCCCTATACCTGGGGGTAGGAAAGGGCCTTGGGAGGAATGGAAACACAAAACATACAAAAATAGCATCAAAAGCTTAAGCCTCCTGGGACAGGAAGGGAGTAAATGAATGGACACTGGCATATAGCTGTAGGTCCTTATTCACAGGCATATACCATTAAAACTACTTTCCAGTACTTAGCCCATGAGGAAGGGGAAAGTGAAGAATGGATGGGCAGTATGACATGTAAATAAGAATGGCTACAAATCCTTACCCTGGGGGGTAGGTGAGGAATGGTGGAGTGGGGGGTCTCCCATAGAGCTCCTCTTCAGTCTGGGTAGATGTGGACACCATGGTAGGTGGGGTGTTCTTCATTTTATTTTTGCTGACACGTCTAAGAACCTCAACAGTGATTGGCTCGGATGCAGCACGGAATGCTTCCACTGCTTCCTCGTGACTTGCTTGTGACAAATCCTGACCATTTACCTATGGGTGGAGAACACACAAAGTGAAAATGGAATTCATTGATTGATGAAAATTTGTATTTAACATACATGTACTAAATCAATGACAAGAATCTATGAAAAATTAATATGCATAAAAATTACATTCTAAAACTGAGTATTTTATAAATTTTTATATTAATTATATATGCAGCCTCCCGCCTTCTTCACTCCATGAGGAAGAATGTTGATATTAATAAAACTTTCCTTTATCAGTATCTGACAGACAATAAAAAATTCTTGAAAAACAGGATTAAGCAATCAAAGTCTGCAATAATGAGCAATTATCAACGAATTATCCAGCTTCATTACACAATGGAGACTGACGTTACATAAATATTTGATTTCCCTGTGTAATCTTCTCGACAAACTGCAACAACATGACAGGATGTTGTGTCAACATGGAGTTGGATGACACAAATGTCAGACTCCAAATTCCCCTCTAACTGGTATATGGAAGTTCTAATGAGTCATGGCTCTCTAAGCATACCCAACAGGTGCTCTGAGCCTTGTGGTACTAGTGAAGTAGTCTGCTGCTGATTCATTACCAGTTTATAGAAAAAAGGTAGGGTACAGACAGTTGGCCAAATCCCTTAACAATTACAGAACCTCTAACTGGCTAATTACTCATTCCTATTGCTTCACAATTCCCTGCAGGCCATCTGTGATTGCCTGCTAAATTATAACAGTTAACTTACAGTGCAGCCTATCTACTGCTATTGTTTAATAACATATTAATAATTAAGGGAACCCCACACTCAGCAGTGTGAAGAGGAAGCTTGAATTGCTCAGAAAATGTGGAATTATTAATTACATGTCTAACTGGGCTTTCATCTGCTGTTAAAACTCTTCCCAAAGGACACTCTTAATAGACAGAGGAAGTGCATTTACCCTATGACAAAATGAATTCTGAATTAAATTTCCATTTCAGGGTACCTTTCTTTCTTTATATATATATATATATATATATATATATATATATATATATGTATGTGTGTGTGTGTGTGTGTGTGTGTGTGTGTGTGTGGCACATACTTCTGTATAGAAAGCTTTCATAAGGAAATTGAATTATTTCAACATATATGCTTGAAGTTTTCTCAGAGACAAAAGGAAATTGGATCATAACACAACCTTTACTTTTATGCAAAAGGAAAACATTCAACTGCAATAGTTTTCTGTCATGGTCTATGTTCTAGGAATGTGTATTATTGACTGTCGATCAATACACCAGTTCAAAGGTGTAAATATTTACCGCATATTTTCTTGACAGGTTCAAGTGTTAGTGTCATAATTCCATGATTTCGACACTAAAACTAATCGTAAAATTGAATGAAAAGTATGCTAATTCATTCACAGAAAAATAATGCCTAATTTGATATGCCTAATAGACAACAGATCACATAATAAAAAGTGACTGACATATCATTAATACAAAACCGATATTCAATCTATCTTTTTTTGGAATTCTTCAAAAACAATTTTAGTACTTTATTTTAAACTTTCGAGTAACAACAAATTTCAATACCTCCAAAATGTTCACTTTTTCTCTGTCCAAATGCCAACTGTTTTTAATAGTCCATTAAGTAGCATTTATAAAACAAATAAGTATCCCCTTCCAACAGCTTGTAAAAAAAGCCAGAATATGTCCCCCTCCCAGAAGTCCAGAGTAAGCTGCTTTTGTCAAAACTCATAATTAATTAAATCTCTCATAAACACAACTACTTCATCTTGAAAATTGATATATCCTTTAAGAGCTACATTGAGAATGACATCAGGTGGTACAAAAGGTCCCCAAGGTGTGATTCCTTCATTTCTGTGGAGACCCCCATCTGTAACCAACTGACCAAACAGCCAGAACCCTGAGTAAACATCAGATAATTAGTACCAAATCAATCCTTCCTCATCATAACCTTCACCAAAACAAATCTTAAGACCAACTTGCATACACAGAGTGCTGTAAATACCACTGCAATAAAGACCAGTTCAGGGAGTTAGAAATAGTTTTCCTATTTCACATTTTTCGAGTAGCAGAATGATTGCAAATCATGCATTCAATCTCGTGTACAATTATTTTTTCTACAAGATTTTTGGCACTTGCAATCTGTCTCATACAACTCATCACTTCCTTCAGCTCCTGCTGATGATGTCGGTGGGTTCCTTTCTATATTTAAAAGCCTCTAATTCAAACTAGCGCCAATCATAATTACGGCCTGATTGGAACAATTCCACAGCAAATTAATAAAACAGTATGCAGTGTAATTTGGGTAATAACCAGACACTGTGAGCAGGGAGACCACAGGGTTATGATGAACCCAGAGCCTTAAAATCCAATATTGCATAACCAAAAACAGGGCCAATTTTTTCCATAATTAAATTCAGAGGTGGCTCCCTCTTAGCTGAGGGATAAAATAAATGAAATTAAAAATTGCAGTGGAAAATAATATAATTGTAGCTTTAAAATAATATGGGTAAAAAATCACTTTACTGTGAATTTAAACTGAGTGAAAACAGAATTCATTTGTACTTAGTATTTCTCCTAGATCCTGTGCAGATTTTAATTCATTCTTCAATGATAGATGGACCAGAAGGTACATAAATCTCTCTTTTATCAGAGGGGATGATGTCTGGTTGGAGGTGAAGCATGCACCTTTGTACATGGACAGCACATTCTTTGTGCAACAGTTGCACCCAGAAACTGCTGTTTGATTCCTTGCCATCTTCAGTGTCCCAGAAAGTATTTCAAGCTTATACATAAAGTTTTTGTTTCAATCTAATCATAGACAACCTTCAAATAGATCTAATAACAGCCATATACAAGTTGCATAATGTTATCAAAGTTCAGTTTTTCTTTGGGTTTGATTTTTTCATAACACCATGGTGTTTATTTTTCATTGTCTTTCAATATTCCACACAATCCCTTGATGTGATCCTGGATTTGCCAGCTTCATCAGACAGTAGACAGCTTGGATCATTCAACAGTTGGTTGGTTCAAGGCTGGTTTTTACCCTGTTTTTTTTTCTCCTAGTGCAGTCATAAGTCATAATTTATTTCCAACCCCCCCAAAATTTTGAAATTCTTTTAACATTGTGTGATGAATGACTTTTGTATCGGCCGTTACATCACTATGCCTAATCTCCATGGCAATCTTACAGATGCAAACCGCCCCTCAGCTAAATTCATCAGCCAGGGCCCATCAACTGACATATGGCCTCATAACTTCAAAAATGATTTAATTTTTCAAAACTGTTTCACTTGGTGGCCACTAGCACAGTAGCGTTTGTGTATATATACTGTAATATCAAATATCAATTAGAAGATCAAAGAGAATTAGTATATTTTTGCAGATTTCATATCAGGCCTCGTGGCATATAGTCAAACCTGTTGCCACATTATCTGCAAGGTAGCCCGGCAAAATTGCACTGATGCTCTAAATTCAATTGCTTTTATTTCATCAAAATAGGTACTCCTAATTTTCCAAGTTACAGAATGATCATCGTGCTTTAATTGCGACAAGTTTTTATACAAGGATCAGTTTTTACAAAGGCTCCTTTTTGACAAGTACAGTTAAGAAATCGTGAACTCTTAAAAGATCTATACAGTAAATACATCACTTTATATCACAGATCCTTGAGGACATCTAAATTTGGATGGTAGCTGTTTCTGTCTGGTCAAATATACACCTGATGGGTGATGCTAAAATATATCAAACGGACACAAACCCTAAGTGGTATATGAATTCACTGATCTCACAATCCATTCATAAAGAAGAACAAATAATCAAATTTACCATCAATATATCTGCTGCTTTCTAATCTTCTGCCAGCATAACAAGATGCTCTTGGACCATATTTTGCCCATTGGCTTATGAGGAAAGCTAGCTCTCATACATCTCTGACTAAATCAATGAGCAATTACTTTCATTTCTTCCCCCAAAACTGTTTTCACTGCTATTTTATGACATGCTATCCACAGTAAGTTTGACAAAGGGAATGGATTATTGGCATTCTTGCATCCATGGATGAATTACAATTCCTACAGGATAAGCTATTGTAAAGATAATCATTAAGGAATACTGAAGGTGCTGACCCTAAATATCTTTATAAGGCCTCCAAGATACCTCCTAGATGCCATACGAAATTTAACGAAATTAAACAAGTAAACTGCTTGTTTATTCATGGCCAGCAAATTATTTTTTAACTGAAGCGAGTAAGAGACAAAAATTTCAAATTATGCAGAAACTGTTTACTTATTACTTAAAACACCAAACCTATGAGCTTACTTTAAATAAATGAAAACTATTTTACATACCTTCTGAAGTCAGTGGGTGAAATAAAACCTGTTAGTAACACACTTTACGTACACCATACTGATTTGTCACTCCGCCTGGCTTCTCACAAGGGAGACACCAGGAAGACATTGGTTCCCTGTTGCTGAGGCATTAAGGTAAAATAAATCAATACTCTGTACCTTCCTTGGATTTTTTTTATCAGCCAAATGAAGCTGGAACTGTCAACATTGAAAAGGGATGCTAACATGAAGCAGATCCTATGACCCAATGAACTTAATTGAATCCAACAAACACATCAATATCTATCCTAGTAGCCAGATTTTTACATCAAAAATCCTGGATAGTTATCATCTTAAATGCACTTTTCTATATAACACAGAAACATTATTGTTCCCAAGTCATATGTTGGATATTGCCAACTTTTGAGGAAACAATGCAGTGCATGTAGTAGATCTGAATGCAAAACTTCCCCGGAGCTGGAGGTACTTCATTCCTTACAAATAAAGGCTTATACATCATCTCTTTTCTTAATAATATCAGAAATAAGCCACAACCCCACATCATATGACTCCTTCTGCTCATCTTCCTTTGTCTGCAGGCTCATTCTTTGTCATTTTCTACAAATAAGCTATTGATTTCTAGGAGTAAATGAACTCTAATATTCTCTAGAAATGAGTTTTACTCGACTGGACGGCTCAATGGTATAAAGTAACCAAAGAGGCATGCAATATAATACCACTAATGTCCAGTTCAACTAATGTCAAACTAATCTCTTTCTCTCTTTCTCTCTCTGTGTTTAGTTTGTTCTTGGTTTCCAAACTACTGATTTCATTCACAGGAGATGCACAGAAAATGCTAGATGTCTTAAAGCCCAAATTCTCCTTAACAGAGCACGAAACAGAATATATTAGTCAGTGTTAATCAATTATATCAACCAAAGACCCCATTGCCAAACCCATGAAGTATTTAAGGTAACCTGCACTTTAAGTGGCTCTTTCAGCCAATCATGTTCCTTGATTTCTAGTTATATTTAAATACTATGTTCAAAAATAAACATATCATAAAGGGAGGTAATTAGCAGAAGGAATAATTGTCTCCCCTGATGGCAGCTGTAATGATGCCATCACTCATACAGTCAGGGATATGTAATAACTTTCTTCCTGATCATGTATAGTTTGTTTTCTTGTGTCTTTGAAATCCTGACCGAATGCTAATGAACATGACAGTCAATTTCAGACCTTAGATGACTTTTCCAACACTTTTTGTTTATGCTACCAACAGTAAGAAAAGTGTACAGGTGTCTGCTGTATTTTATACATCTAACTGACACAGGGTCATACTAATTAGCAAATCGTAACAGAGACAAGATCTTATAATTCCTCGTCTCAATTTGACTTCATAGATGGCAACTAAAGGTATGTTAAGTAATGTGTTGTAATCTGACCAATAAATAGAATGTTTTGATTGGTCAAGAGAAATCTTGATGGTTTGTATACAGTGGACCCTGATTTTAGTTAATGACAATTAATAATCAGTTTTATTCATTGCAACAACAGGTGATAATTAATCTGGGTGGTTCTAATTCTATGGGACATTCACTGTTCTTGTTTTCCTCTTTTTACTGCTCATATGTGGAACTTGTTTAGGCAAAATGCAGTAAATAAATGACAAAAAGGAAACATACATAATATCACTGGAAAATTCAAAATATGTCTAACATTTCCCCTCCCACATGAAGTATTTTATGACAGCTCTGTGGTTAACATTAAGATCAAAATTGATTTTTGAAATTCTTTTTAAACAAAATTTTTAAACACTTTACTTTGTGGAGGTCAGTTTTTTTGGGAGGGGGGAACTCCATCTAATGGTGAACTAAAAATGCCAGGTTTTATCCCTGGAGCTGTGTTGTGGGGGAGATAAACATCTTCAATTCATTTTATAAAAGTATAAAATAGACTTAAAAAGTACCTTTACAAATGGGAAATCCATTAGAGATTAGTGATTATGAGGCATGAAATACCGATTGTCACAGGGAGAGATATCACCTTATTATGTACTTTTGAGATCCTCAGGATGACTTGCAGTACTTCATATTAGAGTGTATGATGTCAGAATGGTGTACATTAGCCTATAAAAACTACTACAACACATTATGTTACAGATGATGTCAGAATGGTGTACATTAGCCTATAAAAACTACTACAACACATTATGTTACAGATGGCCAAACATATCAACACCGGTATTCTGTCTCCTCTACATCTTCATTTCTTCACCTTTTTAATCAAATTGTCTTCATTTCTTCACCTTTTTAATCAAATTGTCTTCATTTCTTCACCTTTTTAATCAAATTGTCTTCATTTCTTCACCTTTTTAATCAAATTGTCTTCATTTCTTCACCTTTTTTAATCAAATTCATTTCATTAGTTAAGATTGCAAAGGTTAATCATGGGGAAGATTACCAATAAGACTTTTATTTTCCTGTGACCATGAACTCAATAATGTTGGTAATAAAGCACAGTTATTGTGAGGAGCGTGACAATATGACTCCCCTGCACTGCTTGCACTTCAGGACTGGAATTGTCATTTTTACTCTGCCAGAGACTAAATTCTCTTTATGACCCAGCTGGCAGAGAAACAAAAGCTTTGACAGGTTCCATTGTGGTCAAAGTCTGCTGAAATTCCGGAACATGGTCTGCAAAAAAACACAAACAACCCGTCACCTATGAAGAAGGTGTACTGATCAGACCCTTCCAACAGACAAGAAATCTGTTGAGGCAGAAAGTATTCACAGCTGTTTTTCATGAGTTCATATCATATTGATAAAAACTCCCGAGAATTTTGAGGTCATTATTTTAAAAGAACCATAGATTGTTAACACTGACTTTGATTCTGTCTTTTTCTTCGTCAATCAGAAACTCAAAAGTTTCAAGGACCATCGGTAAAGAGTGAATGACTGGATTAAACTATATTCCCTTTTACCTATAAAAATTGACAGGAGAAACTGACGCTCATCAGTCTGAATTAGCATTTTAAATACCCTATAATCACATATTACACAAAAAGCCAATTAAGTAATTGAGGACCTTTAAGTAGATACTGATCTGATAAGTCTGTGACTGTCTACATTTCCCTCAATCAGTCTAATCCTGGAGACTCCAGCCAGCCTACAATTGATTACCTCTCATCTCAATATTAATGATTATTTATATACTCCCAGAAAAAAATCTTTCTGATAATGTATATATAATTAAGTGTTTGAATATTTTCTCTAAGCTGCTTGGAATTCTGGATCTTATTTTCATAGGCCATCAACTCCTGCCAAATATTTATGCTCTGCATAAAGAAACTCCACCTGTTGATGTTAACGGACATTGGTAGCAAAATCAAACTGTAAGAATATTCCAGTTGGGTTTCTCCCCCCTCACCCCCCCCCCATACCCCATACACACACAGAAAAAAAGAGGAAACACACAAAAAAGTTCAAATTGAGCCCTGTCTTTATATTAGCTAGTTTTCCTTAATCTGGTTCGATCTGTCAACTTTAAATGATAAGTGAACCCATTTTACCCTGACCACTAAATTCTAAATCTGTATCATGGAATTCTCGTGAATCATCATGAATATTAATTCCCTTAAATACCTTAAGTTCCTTATTCTAGTAGCTAGACTATAGTTTTCTCAGATTCTAGCTATAACTTGCTGATTAATGGGTTTTTAATTATCCTTTAAAATACTTTTTATGATCAGTAAAATATTTTTAATGCAAGTTTCAAAGCAAACTTTCAATATCTTAACTGATCCTAGCAAATACTAAATTTCCTGTACTGTCCACAAATTTATGGTAATGTTTTCCACCTCAAATATTTCCATGGCACTTGTAAAATTATATACTATGCCATATAAGGTCTTCATACTTAAATGTCAGAAAAGAAAATTTTTATAAACTATCAAGGTCTGATATAAGTAACTGATTATGCACCAAAGAATTCAAAGAATCAGAATATACAATTGGCTTAATATTAGAAGAACATCTTTCCCTTTCTCTCATCTGTGCATGTTAAACAGCAAACAACTGCAGAGTGAAAGAAACACTGACTGCATCCAGGCTATCATTGTGCAGAAAAAGAAATCCCTCAATCATCCACAATTTGATTTATCAACAGGTGTTTTCTACCTGAATCAGTTCTTCCTGTTGTATAAGAAGTGCACATAGGTGTTAAATTATCTGGCAGTCTTAACAATAACAGGGCCATATCATAACTGATACAGACTGATCAAATTCTAAACATTCAGGAAATACCCCCCTGATAAATAGAGAACCATATGCATCCTAACTAGACTAGAACATTTAGGTTATGATGTCATTCAGATCTATCAATTAAGATTGGCAAGATAACAACTCAATGAAACAGCAACTTAAGCAAGGCTGGATGTCTTTCCTAACTGCAAGTAACAGCTGTTGTTTGGAGAATTTCATGAAACCTTTCCAAAAGTGAAGTTGAAACATTTGTCTTTTTTTTCTGTCAGAGCATGAAGAGGAAGGTGTCACTTTGGCATGTGTTGGCAACAGGTCCGGGTAGAATGCCTATGTTGATGGTGCAATACTCTTTTTCCCAGAGCAGTCGCATCTTTAAAAGTGCTTTTCTCTCTAAACATTTTTACAACTCGCAACTGAGTTTAGGCAAGTTTGATCATCAACAAAAGAAATTTTCTAAGCAATATGACATAATCATGCTGCATAATACGACTAGTTTTTGAAATGAAATCTTAGTATTGTATTACTAGGCTTCATACACAAAATAAATACCTTTACAAAACCATAATCAGTCTAATAGGATGTAGATGTATATCAGACATATAGGCCTTTATGGTACCCGAATACATCTGAATTTTCTCACATAATAAGCCAGTTGAATCAGAGAGCTTGGAATGGAGTCTGTCTTACCTTGGTCAGCACTATCCCCTCCCAGATATCCTTAATCTTCAGAACATGACTTTTCTCCCCCAGACCCAGACAACACAGGATGCCTGCTAGGTCCTTCATAGTTCACTCATTACAGGATTCTCCAACACAATATATATCCAATTTTCTGCCAGTAAAACTTACAGTTCACATGGGGTATACACAGCTCAATGGTTCTTGCAACTTTGTTAAAATATAATGACTCTGGAACTGTCAATCTTTCCTTCTTATCAGCCAAAAAACAAAAAATAAAAGCTCAAGCACTAGGATTATCTCAGTAGATTACTCCTCTTGTCAGAGATGTCCCATCACAGGATAATCCAATTAACCAAACTTTCCTCCACCAAGAGATAGCAACTGCACATTGACTTAGAGTACTTCTCATCAACGAATGTGCAAAATGCAGCAACTTCAGTTTTTATATTTCCTTGGCAAAATTGTTCATTAGCGACCCTCGTTAATCATTTTAATTTACAGCTTCTGAACAATTAGTGAAGGACTAGTCTTCCTCCTTTCATCATGGATATTACTGTCACCAAATAAGACGCCCCAAAAGTTAAAGGCCCCGGCTCGTCAAGCTTAGCCTGGTGTAAACATGGTGACAATTGGTTGCTGGTCTCTGACGTGTGTGCGCCAGGCGCTTGTAGGTGTGACTTTTAGGGATTTTTGAGTATTCATGAACTCTTCTGTGTATTTCCTGGTCAGTCTTGCAAATCGTGTCATCACCATCAAAACAAAAACACTGTCAAAACCCCTACTTCTCCATTACACAACTTTTCAGTTGAAAAGAAATTGTTCAAAGAGGTGAGTGACAAGCTTAACATGAATTTCATTTCAAAACATCTAAGGAGTTCTTAAACATGTTAAAAGTGCAGAAAAATTTTCCTGTGAAGCATCAAAACTCTTTGTTTCCTCTTGTGTGTACTCTGTGACTTAATGTATCCAAATAAATTTTGCACTGCCAAATAGAGTTCACAAAAAAATCTGTCAAGTACTTAATAATAAGATACTATATATGCCATTTCAATTACTATAAATTCATGAAGCAGTCACTAGTATACTACTCCCATCCCAAACAAAAAAAATACTTTAACAAAACTCCCCTCCTGAAAGATGTTTTAGATTTATTCAAGGCAATTCCATGGACTACCTGTTTTGAAAATATATTGAAAAGATACTGAAGTGGTGATTATCAAAACTTTTTTTCAAATTTTATTTTAGTCATAATGCATGATTATGCAATTATTTACATTGTTAGTTGGCTACCATCATGACTTAGTAAAATGTCTGACAACTTTACACACAGAGTTTCTCTTCACTGTGATTTATTTACATATCTTTCTATTTCCGATGTTTGAATACCTAAATTAAGGCACACAATGACAACTCAACTACCGCCTTCTAAATGCGTCACAATGAGAAAAGAACATCGGAAATTGATTCCATCAGTTCATTCATTCTGTATTGATAACTTAATTAGATGTTTTGCGCGTTAACAACTATCACTTCAATTGATTTGATTGACACTTTTACACTTGTCCTGATTTATTTACAAAAATTCACACCCTGCACGGCGCGCCGTGTTTACTAGGGTGACAAATTCAGCCTTATGACGCCTCATTACCACAAATGACAGTAACTGCTTTTGATGATGCCGCAGTGTTTTCTTTTGAACTTCTCAAACCCTTTGTTTTTACAACAACAAAAAATGACAACATACATTTTTTGTCATTTTACTCTGTCTTTTGAGCTTACAAAGCATCAACAGGGGCAACATTGCAACTGTTAAACGACAAAACACAGCAAACACATTATGACAGGAAATTGAAAGTAAAGCCTTATGACATGTTTGAATTTAAAAAAAATAATACAAAAATAAAAGAGAAGAGCTTGATTTAAATTGCCAACATGAGGCTACCAAAATATAAAACATGATTTTGTTGTCTTAGATGACATGACGTATTTATAAGCTTTAAACAAACCAAATTGGGGATTATTCTCACTTTCAATGTCAACAATGATGCATTCTGTATATAACTATATCTCTCTTTGAGGGAGGAAGTTGATTAAGTGTATGTACATGGACACAACAAAAGGGATAAGCCATCTGGTGCAGGAGATAAAAACTTATCAACAGGGGCAACAAGTTCAAGTCCAGCTACTTCTGATCTCTAATACCAGGACAATAGTTTGCCTGTCAACAGTTCTTAGTGTAGTGTAGTATATAAATATATTTCATTGATGTCCAAGTGTGTTATAAAGTTTTCCCCGTCACATATTTCAATTAAAGTTTCAATGTTTGCAGCACTTTAGATTAGAATTTTCATGGATGTAAATTCTTTATAGAGCCAATATCTCTGTGAAATATCTGGATTAAGATATTAGAATTGTCTCCCCATCACCTTTTCTGCAACACAGGAACATACTTAATGAGTAACGAAAAATTACAATGTTCAACAATTCTGACGTAGTTGGTTGTATTTTTGTGAGATGGCTTATGGATAACCATCATAGTTTTGTATTATGACTATTGTACCCCGTGATACACACTACTTCTGGTATTTACACGTTATCTCGTACATCAGGTCTACATGATTTACCAGTTAAACATAAAACACCTGTTTGTTTCATTCTAATTAACTTCAATACACAGACACCAATGGAATGTTCCTACTGTCATCTCCAAAATCAAAGACAAAAATTCTTCCATGGGTTTGTAGGTTAAGACGTCATTTTGTGACCCACTTCATTTTGACGTTAGTGATCAAGTCAAAGAAAAGTAATTAAGTCCTCTCTCTTAATCAATGCAAGTGTATGTATTATTGCTATATATGGATTTAACCTAAGTAAAATAAGGAAAGCAGATAGAACACCAAGTGACTAACTAGTCCATAATACAAGGTTACACCCACCCCCATTAAAATAATCTCTCTTTTTTTTTTTTTTTTGAGGGGGGGGGGGGGGGGGGGGGGGGACTCATGACATCTAAAAGAATAACGTAAAATCTCTCTCTTTCATATAGAATTACATATAAATTATCTTTTAACCAAAGGATTGTTAGCTCATTATTCTGGCCACTTTAAGCAACAAACTCTAGAAATGTTAAAAAGTAAACAGTGTTCAATTTATCTTGAAAAAATTCATAATGGGCTGTACAAATTGCAAGTCATTTAATAAATTCCTATGATTCTGTATAATCCTTATTCAAATATATCACTTTTAAACAACCATCTCCCTTATGTAACCAAGTTAATTTAATGTATACCCCACAGATCATCACCTTAGCATGACAGAGCTCTACGCTATAGATCATTTGCAATCTTGAATTTCCTACAAATAATTTACCAGATATTTTATCGTACATCAAATGCATACCCTCAAGTTCTAGATGTCTCAGAATTTGTCAGATGGAACAATCATGAACAGTGCTGGTTTGTCACCAATGACAATAGTACTGTCAGATAGCATCATGGGATACACGACCCCATTTGTTCGCCTGGTGGGGTGTCAATAGTAGTGAGAAATCAGAGTGTTGTGACGTATACAATACAGAACCTCCCTCAGTAAGAACTGCGTATCCTCATGCTAGGGACACAAGTAAAGATCTGATAAGTGCAAAAACTCGGTGCAAAATGAGAATGCAGTACAACCAGCATTCATGAATTCACATCTATAACAAAGGAAGAAAAAAGACCCATAGATTTAAATAAGAAGAAAATGGAAACCATCGTTTTCAGACCTGCAGAATCATGTTGTATGCGAGGGTGGTATTGCGGGCCCAGGATTGAGAGAGAACAGCACAGCCTGGGACGTGATGTGACAAGGCATGCAATAAGTGGTGACCCGTATCCCAAACTTATTCAACAGACAGGGAAAGAAAATTGTTGGCCTTTGGAACTGTAAAAAGTGCAAACAATTTTACAATGAAGCATTTATCCATAGATATAATCTTATCTCCAGTGCATCATTGTACACCTTAAACTCATTCATAAGATTACTCCAGTCTGGATTTAAAAGTATATATCCAACATTATTCAGGAGTTTGTCAATTAAAAACTCAACAATGTAATTTCGGAGTCCAATTTGTAACTCACCACCATTATATAATTGAACTGATATTTATTCTGGGACCTGAGGGTTCTTAGAGGGCCAAATTACTTGTGGACCAATCAGAGAGACCACAGCATTCACTACAAAGAATTAAAAGTTTGTCATTAATTAGTAATACCAATAGATAATACAAAATATAGAGATATTTTAAAGTCTGTTTGGAATCCTTCAACCATTAGCAAATGTCAACAACAAAAGAGAGAGAGAGAGAGAGAGAGAGAGAGAGAGAGAGAGAGAGAGAGAGAGAGAAACACACACACACCTGACTGAACTAAAATTATACTGTGTTCCAACAATTGAAGACCATTATGTCTCATATGCAGAAGCTGTGACAGACAGACTATTCTGCACAAACAGACGTTTGGATCAACATTAATATCATCCTGATATCATATGCTAAAAAATATCATTAAAGTTTGCAAAGCTCACTTCATTTTCTTTCACGAATGACATAGCTTTGTGTACCTCTCAAGAAGTAATGGTAGGCACACACAGTGACAAAACTCAAGGCATGCAGATATAGAGATTCAATATGTGCAGGAATTTAGAATGGTCTAAAATGCAATAACCCCCCCTCTCCCTAGAATTTACATTCTTATAAATATCCTTGACCATTAAACATGCCTATATTACTATGGTGTTTCACTGGTAAGAGTTCTAGGGAAACCCCCAATAGCTAATTACACTGTTAAAGATGGTCAGTAAATTCATAAAAAGTTCCATTTTAAGCCTCATAAGTATTTCCTTGTCAAGACATGCAATGACCAAAACAGTCAAAAGTTTTGAATTTCATTTGCATGTCAAGGAAGACTCTACGAGGAAATCACATGTATGTCACTGGTGATAGTCTTTATGCATAAACGGGGCTGTCTCTGCGATTGTAGAGGCCTGGCTGTGACAGATATGGGCCACAATGCTTGCTCTCTACTGATATCTATACACAAACCTCATAAATCTTAAAATACGATCAAAGACGGTTGTAAAATAAATTATGCAGAAAGTTTTTATTTTATAAAACGTCTCCTTTAGCCTGTTCACTGTAAATCTCGAGGACAGATCCACAATATCACGGCAGCAAACATATTGAACCTGGCTGAACCTAAAATAAAGTTTCTCTTTCAGCTAAGATTTCATATCTGCATGCTGAAGCAAATAATGCATTATCTTATGAGCATCGTATACCTTAAATGTCTAGAATCAACAATGGAAGATAAATTTGGGACACTCTTCCGTGGGCTGTTTAGTTGAACACCTGTGTGGTGACCCTGCTGTATACAACACTTGAGGACAGGTGTAACTATATGCATTATGCACCTGTGAAAGCTGCTGATTTGAGCTAACTAAAACGTGGATGCACACCTTAGCAATAACCAGATTTAATCTTAGTACATTTTATCACTGTAAAGTATATGTTTCAAGAAACTGACCTTCAAAGTCAGCCTGATCCATTTTCAGACAAGTCAATATAAGGTCATATTTGAACTACTTATCATTTCAGGCACACTTGCATCAACGTTCAAAGGGCAATATGAAGATATACTCATTAATAAAGCATAAAACATATTTTTATGACAGGAAATTATTTTCTAAACTTCTCAGTATGTCTTTTTTGATCTTGTTAAGTTTTGTCATTAATAATTTATTTCCATTTATGACTTAGTATCCTTCTGATGATTACTACAAAGTTGTAAACATCAAATGTCATATTGGAAGCTTGCCATTAAAATTCGAAAATTAATTGAAAAAGCAATAACTGAAAGACTTTTCAAGAGTTTTGATAATTGCCACCATAATCCACTAAGGTTTACAATAAATCTAGCACACTAATACATTTCAAAGCTAAGAAATTCTTCAATTTTGGAGGTGCAAATAGCCCATTTTAGCCATTATGCAGAACAACAATTCATTAACTTCATCTACAATAGTACATATATCATGTATTTTGAATTTCCAAGAGTAACAATTTCTATTCTATTTACAACTCGTCTTTTCTGAAGGCAAATTAAGTGCTTGAAAGGGTCCACAATATGAGGCATTCTTAAAAGATTCATTATTCCATTGCAAGAGTTGAAGTGAATTTGTTTACTAAATGTGTCAGAATCAACATTATCTTCTAGGAATACACCTGGCTCCATGAGAATTCCTTATACCTTTCAAAGGGATAATTTTGTGGAAATCTTTATTTTTTTTTTTACTTTGCTGCATTCTCGTTTGTTTGTTTGACAGTAAGGGGTCAAATATCAGAGCTAGTATACTAATGACTGTTCTAAAGGCTGCCAAACGACCTAGTACTGAGTGCCAGAAATTGTCATGCCTGGCTGATTTCAAAAGAGATAAGTCACTCCACTTTCCCATCCTTTTCTGACTTTCTGAGGAGAACAGGTATTCTCCAGATGTCAAGCATACCACACCACACCAAAAGGCAACACTCTCCATCACTGTATCAACATCCACCAAACTTGGCAGGCTGTTAACAATGGGAGCAAAAACAAATAGGCTTTTCTTCTTGAGAGGTGATGGGTTATTAAAATTTTCTACCTGGAATAATACTGAATCTGCATAAACATCACAGTCCCTAATGCCAAGCCATTGGCTGAAATTGAAAACCATCCACCTTCACTAAAGGTCAAAGTACTATTGCCTTTGCTTATACTTCCGTTGATGGCTAGTGTTTCAATCTGACTGCAATCTTAATTGTTTCCAAACTACTGATATCTACAATTATGGAACTTCAGTTGACCTCACCAGGGTCAGAAAGTGCTATCCTACCATAATTACCCCCAATTAACAGCCATCACCACCTCAGCAATACACATACAGCTCTGTCTGGCCTCAGGTATGCAAGATAAGATAAGGAGTCTATCTTATCTCCCACTGATCATCCCCCAACATCTGGCTCCTAAGCCTGTAATTTACTGGGTTCTGTTCCTCCAGATTTCTTGGACACAGGCCTGTATGTTTGTGTGTATGTCTGTCTGTGAAGCAGCACTGCTTCATCCTGGGATTTTTTTCATTTGGCTTATAGGACAACACAAGCCATCTTCTTTCATTGCCATATTTTGATTTACATAGACTGGAAAATGAAATAACCAGACATCTGATTATGAGATAATGTTTAAAGCAGATTCCTACACCCCACTGATAAATTAATTTAGAAAACTTTCAGAATAAAACTTTTTTACTACACAAATGAAGGGTTTATACAATCATTATTAAAAACGTCATGCTCAATATCTCTTCTGATATCTCACTTTTTTAGTCCTTGATCATTTTCACTGACCTCTATGTTAAAAAGTATGGACCATTCTCCATTTTAAATAAAAAAAAATATTAAAACCCACCTCAGGTTTCCAGGACAATTTTCCGGTCATTACATCTGATTCAGTGACAATATACACCTCACGCCAGACTACCCTGCTGATGGACATGCAAATACAGGATCCCTCACCTCCATATCATATTAATCATCAATGGGAGAATTTCTAGTCATTTAATCTATGCTTTATGGAGAGCTAACAATAGACTTGGAACACTGAAACATCCAAGAACAATTTTTTGTGACACTGTGAAGTACAATAACAGCAATACCATGTTACTAGCCTCTGATATGTGTACCCCTGTTTTGTGAATGGATAGTGGACATTTGACACACTGACACAACCCTAATACACAGGATCCAAAATAAAAATATTTCATCCAATGAATTACTTAGGTATTTGAGCAATTTGGCTGCATCTGGCTAATGTATACATATATGTACTGGTATCATTATACAGTAATTGAAAATGATAAAAGCCAGGTCGACACGAAAAGGCATCTTTAATCTTGAGATTTGGCAGTCTGACCTTTTTACCTGTTTTTCAGATGTCTGAGTTCTGGGTGGGGAGAGACAAAAAATACACATACAGTGACCACCTGCAGACACCTGCCCTCATCAGGTGTCCAGATATAGAACTAAATACTACCATTAAACTGGTCCCCTCCCTTTGCTGGTAGTCAGCTCAATAAAGGTGATAAAGTATTCTACATTCTGTCCCAGCCTTGTCATCCTGGAGTATCAGTTATGCAAGGAGTCCTCTGCAGTTACTGGTATACACTGATAGTGGCACCTTTCACTACAAAAGTACCAGTTAGTACACTGATACTGGGACTTTTACTGTAGGAGTACTGATTACTTGGAGAATTCCTGACAGTCAGTGGTATATACACAGGTAGTCATCCATCTTATATGAGTGATGACCCGTCAATACTATTACACAATAATGCTGATCAAAACAACATCAAAGGTGATGGTCAACAGAAAAAAGGTCAAAATGTGTCCACATCCATCCATCTGACAGTGCGAGACATTCATAATGCATGTGTATTTATAAACTATATGATTTAATGTTGATCACCAAAGAAATACCTTAGTTCTCTTGATAGATAGAAAGATAGATAAATCTATAGATTGATAGCTTTTGCTGCTCAGTGAGTAAATATGTAAGAGCTGCATTATGTTTGCTAGAAAAAACTCACTGAACTCATAGTACCTTGCACCTACATCACATAAGATAGTGTAGGAACCTCAGATTCAATACACCACCTACATCACATAAGATAGTGTAGGAACCTCAGATTCAATACACCACCTACATCACATAAGATAGTGTAGGAACCTCAGATTCAATACACCACCTACATCACATAAGATAGTGTAGGAACCTCAGATTCAATACACCACCAGGGTCATACTGAAGACCAGAGGATCTATAAATAGGTCACACCTTCACCAAAGATGAGCAGTCTACATGCAGGAAAACATGTTAATCAATCTCCTCAAAGCTTCGATCATCCATCAGACTCGGTCCTAATTAATATTTCTGTCCAGAGGAGTATGTAAATTGAGGGGAATTCAGTGCATGATGGATGGACAGGAGGGATAATCCTGATTTCTCCCGTCAATAGCTGTCCCTTCAGACAAGAGGGCCCCCATCATCACATTCATCAATATTTCAAAGTATACATGTTGTCTATACTATCTAACTTCATTAGCTGCCCTAGTATCACAGGTATTTATAAATTTGTGCACAGGTATTTTTGCAGATCAATAATTCTGCATTTTCCTAGATAACAAGTCAATATCAAAAATAGCAATTTCAGTGGAGGAATTCCTCAGATCTCATTGCAAGCACTTAAGTATATAGAGGTAGTTAATATAATATCTACTGTAATTACATCTATCTATTTGATTTAAAATGTTGTACTTGCCAAATATCTAAATTGCATTACGAAAAGTTTGTGTTATGAGACCAGTGTAGAAATGTAAATTATACAAATGACGTGTATGTATATTTCTATGTATTCATTAAACTATCAAATGTGTACATACTGAACAGTTCAATAATCAACTGATAAGCTTAACGTGTTCATTACTGTAGTATATCTAACCTAAATAACCACAAAATTGCTGATAACCCCTGAATAAAGTACCCTATGATAAGACCAAGGGGACGAATTTAACTAGGTGTCCAGAGGTTAAAGGGAGACCACCTCTGCCAGGGCAACTGGCCAAAGTCATTCTGTAAATTCTAACAGGTTTAACAACACTATTTCATGACTGACCCTCCACTGAACCAGAGGGACTGTACCTCCCCAGAGTTATATAGAGTAATTACAACACATCATAACAGAATACATATCACAACAAGAGGGACTGAAGAACAGTTACAGAATGCATTACTGCGAAGTGTTTCCTTGAAGAATGTCGACATCTTGCCTGGTTAGCAGCAACACATGCCTGTAATTGGCAATTACAATCTACAATTACACACACTGTATAATGTTTTGACTTCTATGATTCAAAACTTTCTCTACTTAGGCATTATCACTCAACAACAGCAGCCTCTGATGTTTAATTTAAATTTCCTAAAATGAATTACAAATTACCTATATATGTCAATGAACTACTAATTTCATGGTTGAACATGAAGTAACAAAGTAGACTTCCCATGCAGTTTGTGTATCACCTCATCAGTACATGAATTCCAAATTCACATCAAAATCTCAAACTTTAAATTAGATTATCTAAGAAATCCATGGTGCAGATTTTACCTTTAATGACCTCCTTCCCCCCCCCCCCCCCCCCCTCCCTCGCTAAATATGCAAACACGATTAAGAACCAGTGACGTCAGGCTCCCAACGATTTTAGAACAAATTCTAAATTTAGGGATCAAATTCTATCATACATTACTGTGGAAGAAATGTATGTGCAAATATGGAAACAGTTTACTATAAACTTCTGAAACACACGCCTTTGTGCTCTATTTAAATTCAAAGTGTTTAGCATCAACAGCGGAAAGTCATGAATGAACGTGGTCCTAATATCTGGTACAAACAGTACATTCTCATCATGTCATTGCAGCCGGGTTTGCCTCGACTTTTGACACATTCAATTTGACTTCAAAAACACTGTTTGTTACAAACACCATGCAAAGCCATTTCATTTTACCATACAACATGAGTATGTTTGAGATGGGGGGGTTTAAATCTGTAAGAATCAAATAGACCATAGACTTTATACGAAAACATGGGTGTACAATTCAAATTAATTTTCCACTAACATGCTGGACAACAAAATTTGTGTGAAATTCAAAGAAATATCAATTTTAATTAGAGCTTAAGTTTGCATCTTCTAATGAGAAAAAAAAAATTCATTTCCAGACTATTTTTCACAAATTTCTAAAGTAAGTTGCTATAATATCAATTTTCATTTTTTTTTATTGGATCTATACTTTTATTCAACTCCTTGAAAATCAATTTATTTTTCAATTAAATCCTGTGAATAAAAGCTCTTTTCCATTTCAATATACATGTGCAATGAAGTGAGCAAATATTTGGACTCCATTAATTTTTTCCTGTCCGGGAAAAGAAAATTGTCCATTGGAAAGAGAAATCAATCAGCCGGTTGCGTAAGAAAGGACGTCCTGTGATATTGAAAGGTGTTGATATAAAAGTGTGGCATAAATTACCTCATTCTCTTCTTATAATCGAAAAGCCCATAACCAAACATGGACATCAAAGCGACCAAACCTAGACCTGTTGATTCAACAAACACCTCCGTTTTCTTTGCCACAAATAATTAAGAAACAGAGAAAATATTTAATGAACTTCCCTTACACTTAGATAATTGACTACCAGTAGCGGAAAAAATCAGGTGACAAATATGTACCCTAATGCTTATCGGTTGGGTGATAATGGTAAAAGCTCCTAATAAGTGCTATTTAAAACCTCGCTTCCGAAAGATACCAAGTTTTGTACAAATCTATTCTGCATTTAATGCTAAGATTTTCATAACCTTTTTCATATCAAACTAATTTCCTCTATAAAAAACGATCTGACTTTTTCAGTCAATATTTTTCTATGTTAGTCTTTAAGTAAACAACACAATCAAACAGGGATGTAACATTGTTTCTGAGTTTTAATACTAGCAACACATTAAATCCCTCCTTTTTATTTCTACTCAAATATATCAATAAGGCATTATCAAGCTATAAATTAAACAAAACTTGTAGCATATCAAAGAAACACCCACCAACCACTATATACTGCAGTAAGACCCATCACAAAACCATTCATTATTATATTGAAAATAGTACAATTCATAATCTGTCTATAATTAAATCATTGGGAGTTACCTAGGATTATGTTAGAGACAACCTGGACTCTTTATGTGTTCCCCCTTGTCATAGCGTCTTACACAGAACCTTGTCCTGTGGTCATTAAACCATGGTCTACAAAACCCAGGACTGTTGTGTGAGGTAGTAAATGACCTCCTCCTAAGGTCTACTCCAGAGACTCAGACTGAAGGACCTGATTCATATAAGAGTATTATAAATGAAATTGACAAAACCTGGCACTAGAATAAATGAAAAAAAAAAAAAAAAGGAAATGTGAAATTTCAGGCTTTCCTCACATTCTAAGTGAGTACAAATCAGAGCACCTTATTGTTTCCTGTGTTTTCTGTTGGAAGTACCTGTGTCTTAGTACAATAATATTCTAGTTTGATTTATTATGTGCTTGAACACAGCATACTATTTTGATTACTTGCGTCACTGTGTGGGGGGTACCACACATCTAACCTCCTCCAGGAATTCAGCTCTGCAATGATCAGAACAAACCTCTCACAAGTAGAAACAAACCAATTCCAAATTCACCACCAACAGTTACATGAATATTAGTCCTCATTAATGAACAATTTCTTTCCCAGAGATTTGTGACCCCTTTGACCTTTACTGCCACTGGACCATGTGGATGGAATTATGGGTAAGGAGAAATCTCTTACATATGCCACAGTTTACATTAGGGTTCCAACACTCAGCGTGTTTGTAAACCATTCACAGACAACGGCCTTTGTTATTCCCCCACTGTTGTTTCAGGGTTTACTAAATACCAAATCTCTGTCTTCCTACATAAACCAGGGGCTTCAGAATATACAGAGTAATTACCACTAGCCTCCAAGATCCCAAAATATACCTGACAGAGATACCTTACAGTTGAGTGGTTTCCACAATTCCAAGCTACACACCTTTCCACCTTATCATTCAATTTCTTAGAATTTTATCCTGAACTTGTTAAGGGAGACTGTTGTTTGAACTCCACAAAAGAGCAAGATTTTTTTCAGAATTGCATATTAAGAAGTTATTATGGTTATTCTGGGAAAATGTTATTGAAAAATCATTAATATGTTCATTTACCTCTGTCCAGAGGTCAGTGGTTTGTGGTCTAGTCTGATTGTCTGTCTGTTTTTGTAAGATTAGATGATTGGTTTTTTTTTCTAAGATTAGACAAGAAATTACGAAGAATTCCTGAGAGGAATTTTGTTTTGCAGAGGTGCAGGGCTAGGGTAGTAAAACATCTGAGGAAAAATGTGGCTCCATCATTTGGTGGAGTAAACCACTTTGCTGTGACGGATGTCTGTTAAATAAGACTATCTCATTCGACCATTGTTTGTTGAGCATGGAATTGAGTAAAACACAATAATCTGCCTGCAGGAGACGTATTGCTATCCTCCACCTCTCAATGTGTGTTTATTTAGAAAAGTGCATTTAGCTTTCAATTGTTGAGTTGAAGAGGATCTGCACTCAGGCCTGTTCAATATATCAATTACTTGACAATTAATGCTCCTAAATAGAACCCTTCTCCATGTAAGTATGACAGACAGTGATCATAGAATGATAATTCAGTTAAATGTCATCTCCAAGTGCAGTGTACACTCAATGGAGAGCTTTCAGCTCTAAATCTCCACTGTTATCAGCACACTGTCAAACACACAATAAGATTATGACACCCAGCCAACTTGTTACATCTGCACAGTCAATAAATTTATCAATAATACCCTGGCTCCAACAGATTAGGAAACTTATTAGTCTCTGGTCTTTGTTTGGTCACATTAAGGACCCTTTGTAGCATCAGCAGTCAATGACAACATTGCTTTCAGCCCCCCATCTGTATGGTGGAAACTCAAGAAGAGTACCCACCTTCAAGGATTTTTTAATGAGCTCAAATCTCATATTTTCTATTTTTCATGACAGGATAAATAAAATGGAATTATATCTGCACCAGTTCACATGTATGAACCAACAAAAGTCGCTATACAGCTCTTACAAACAGATGCACTAGCTTGGGTTTTTCATATTATGATAAATGTTTTTCTTCTGCAGCCATGCTGCACTAGATGAGAAGTCCACACATGATCATTTCCTCAAGGACTTGTACTAGCTTTTTGGATCTTCAAAAGCTCTCCGACTTGCACTTGAAGACTCCTTGAAGATTACTTGCATCAACAATCCCTCCCATTTTCTCCACCATCATTTGTATGCATTAGGTATAGGAAATCTGAACAGAAGGTGACAATAAAGGGTGGGTGTTAATATTGGTTCGGTGATTGAAATGATAAACTTCATGTGTTTTCCGGTGTTCTAGAGATTCACTGCAGGAAATTGCACAATAGAAATTATCTCATTGTGTAGCATTAGATCCATGCAAGGATACAGACACATTAGATATGCTGTATATACAAAAAAAAACCATATATTTGCAAGTCTGCAACTTAGGAAGCCAATTCCAATCAACATGGGAAATTTGTGGTTTCAAACACACCTCCAATTACCAGCAATTAGCAAATAATTGGTTCACACAAAGCCCATCTGACCCAAATGGGCTTGATGTTGAGATATACTAATGCAAATTCTTCTCTTTCTGTTTCCTGGGATGGGCTGCTTAGACACATTACATTCACACTTGAAATGTGAACAGACATGTAGACCATCAAGATATTACACTTTTTTAACCAAAAAAAAACAAAAACATTACGTGGTTGGAAGAAATGATGATTGCCTGCCTTGTTTCCCTCAGGAGTTGAAGATAATATTTAGAAGAATGACTAGGGTTAATCCCATAAGCAAGGAAAACCATATAGTACACAACCCTACTGTGACATCTAAATTATCCATTATCCATTAATCAGGCAACTGAAAGACTTTCTCTTTGATATATTTTGAGCATCATTCAAAAATTTGGCAAATTTCATAATGCCCCAGGAGGACCCCATGATTGACATATACCCAAACCAAATCATCTTTTCAAACAGCTTTGTATAATTTCACTCTGAAGTTAACAGATAGAACACATACAACATAGTACTACTGCAAAAAAAAAAAAAAAATTCACTTCTATATCTTTCCCCGGAAAAGCCACAGCCGAAGAGCCTGACAGGAAAAAAAATGATGCGCCGTCATTCACAAAAAATAACTCTTAACAAGAGGAGCGAGGAACACAGCATGAAAATAAATGCTCCATAATAAGAGGGAATTTCTCTTATTATTGCTTTATCATTAGCTGATGGTATCAATTAGTAACGGCTGTGCTGTATTCTCTTATTCAACAGATTTTTCTTTATAACAAGTATTCAATGGGCGGATGTGTAGGAATCATATTAAAGTAAGTAAACTTAACACAAAACCATAAATCAATGGGAAGATTTCTCAGTCAACTTATGGAAATATATTTTAGTATTTTTGAGAGAGAGAGTTGATGTCTCTGTGAATTAAGACAAATTTAAATCAAAAAACTTTTTGGATAACGGACAATTTTTGACTGACAAGATGAGAAATTCGGCAGTTCCATTTAACTCTACAGTTGCAATCATCCAAGCAACCAACAGCTGTTAAAGAAGTCAAGTTTTTTGTGAAGAAGAAAAGCATGCGCTAGCTCCTGTGTCTTCTCTTCAATTCATAAGAGTTTGTCTAAAAGATACATTTAACAGAAAAGATATATCTATTAGGAGGCCCCCCTGTGGGGTACATTTATATACACTGTTATCTAAACCTTGTATCCCTTTTGAACAAAATGTAAGTGTATGAAACCCCACAAAGTCACTGTTGTGCAGTTATAACTAAAGTTCAATTAGATTAAACAGAGTTAAAGGCCCTCATCTTTCAGTGTTTGAATTAGTCACCCTGATTGGGGCCTCTGGAGATGAGCTCTGTGTATCTAAATCATGAAATCTCAGAACAGGAGTGTTGAATGAGTTACATACAACATGCCCAACACTGGTTTTCTGGGCCCAAGCTTCACAGAATCGAAATACTTCAATCAAAAAACTCCTTTAAGATGAATTCTACAACTTCTTGGTATTACTTTTGTATTATATAATGCCATTAAACTTCTAAAAGTCCAACAGATAACATGCATTCAACATTTATGACCACATCAAAGGAATAGGATTTCAATGTAATTTGAATTTCATTAACTATTTTTTCTCTCTTTCTCACTCCCTCTATCCTTCTAAGTGTTAAAACATTTTTTATTCAAAATAGGCTGTTTCACATACACAAGAAGTTAATTTTTTTGTTAATTATCGCAGTGTTTTTTTAACTAGGCATATTTTTTATTTGTAACTTGTCAATCATTCTTCATTTCCTCATAACGCAGATAATCATGTGTCTCTTGTCACATCAAACACTGCACTATTAAATCTATAAACAGCAATCCAAATTTTCTACTAAATCTACATATACTCATAGCTACATTTCATAATTATACAGGCTGGGTCACACACAAACAAAAAAAATCTCTTACCTTTAGAATGATAAAATCCATGCTACATCAACAGCCTTTAAAACATCCAGCGTATTTTGCATCAAATTAAAATTTACAGTTCCTGAGCTAATAATGTTTTGTGAATTACAATGATGGACACCATTATGCTGTTGTTTAAATTCTCCCTGAATTCCACTAGAGAAGTTAAAATAAAACACTGATCGGCAGATAATGCGGCTCATCATCCAGACTCTGACATAGTACACGGATAGGTTACCGAGTCAGCTATCAAACACATCCCTCCGTAATTCCACAGGCTATTTATGTATCAAAAAATCTGATAGCAAATCCCTTATCATAGGTAAAACAAAAATTCTCAAATATCACCTTTTCCCCAGCTTTATCTATTCCATCATTTTCCTTGTTCCACATTCAATCAATTTCCACTCAAAGAAGAATTTTCTGAAAGTCTCTGTTTTTTTCTGTTGGTGACTAAGGTGATTTGAAACTCCCTAGTCCACAGCTCTGCTCCGTGTAAACCCTCCCCTAGCAATCTCTAGTATTCCTCTATACCTATGTTTATCTATACACAGTTGAGAGATTTCCTATCCTCCACCACTTGTGTTTTTTAAGCGATGATTTTTCTCCCCCTCTACATACACAGCAGCCAAGAGCACTGGCTGTGATAGCTGACTGAAGGTGACTTCTTCTGTTTGTCAAAACTTTCCAGAATTCCACCTGAAATTAATGACAGGTCCGATTTTCCAGTCTGTTTGCTGCCTTTAATTAAAGCCCCTCTCTCTTGGTCTTAGATAAGATACAGGGAGTTATTTTTTTTTCACCTGTTTGAATAGGTGAGCTTTTGTTTCTTAATTGGAATGGTCCAAAAAATGGGCCCTAGTGTATCATTAAACAGATTCACAAAAAATGATTATACACTCCCTTCTCACTGTCTAGTGCATCCCGTTTTTCTTTTTCTTTCCAGATCAGATGATTTCACGCTTGTAAAATTTTCCTTGTAAATCACCTTTTCCAATGTAGGCTCATTATCCACAGGTATGAAAATCAGCAGATTTTTCATTCACCAAAATCTCAGAATATACAGGTCAGCTGTGCAGGGAGCATGTGATGAATCTGCCCAGCTCACCAAGCCAAAGTCTGCTGTTTACTGTAAACACTAGAGATTTAAGGTACCACACAGGTAAACTCAGGTATCAGACAGGTAAACTAGCCCTTTAAGGAGAGGCCACACTTTCCTGCTAAAAGTGATTGTCAAGGTTTATTGATAAGAGTCTGAATACCTGAATAACCCAATGCCTGCTATTTGCCACTTCATCTGTGGTGCCAATGTCCAGCGACTCTCAGACACAATGAAAGCCTAATAAATAGATTTTACTATCTCAAATCTTGTTACTCTGCTACAGAATTTCCCCCCCAAACATTGCACAGTTACTGTAGTAGTTCCAAAGAATTAAAGAATTTGGATAATTTAGTTTTCTCCTAGACTGTTTAAAATGTCCTCAAATCTTCCAGTGCCTATCCAGAAAAAAATGTTTTCCCCAGAAAACCAAATAGTTAAACACTGAGCAACTTATTCAACCTGTGAAAGCTGTTTTAATTATTCCAAGAAAACTGCAAAAGTGTAAATTCCTTGGCACCAAACTACATAAAAGTTATAAACTAATTTCATACCACAGATAAAAGTTTTAAATACACAGTCGAAAAAATCCAAGCAATGCATATACATGTATATAGACCTCCATGTCGACAAAACAACTGTCCAAACACTTTGGGCAAAATTCATAAAACCTGGTTGCTTCCTTCTACCTTTCAGGTGTAATTAGGACACTGACACCTGATTTGTCAGGTAACACAGGTCATAATCAGGGTAATTAAGTATCACCAAACACTCTGCAGTAATGACCACTGGCCATGGAACAAACCAGGCAAGACCACCACCACACAAGTCAATGGATCATCAAATGACTCCCAAGATTAAATCAACATCTCAAAGTGACCGATACTGGGCTGAAGCATATAGTCATTGACCATAATAAAGCAGTACATACAGCAAATCACACTCTGTGTAAAACAAAGTAGAACAAATTTGTAAGTATAGTCTGGAGTATGGATTACTGATTTGCAGTTTTGAAATTTGGCTGATCACATCAGAGTCCAGTTAACCCAACTCTGCAAACGGATTATATCCTCTGTCTCCAACTATTTGCTGTGGTTCTTTGGTGTAAATTTGAAGAGCAAACAGTGATATAATCTATACCATTGTAGAGTCACACATTATAATCTGCCTCTCCAAAGTGTCATAGTGTCATCAAAATCTGCTCCAACTTATTCAGTAATAATACAGATGGGCTAGATGACATTCACACCTAAATCTTGCACTTCCAACACAAAAAAACATGCGAACGTCTCCAGTCATAATAGAACCTGTTGGTGCAGGTGGTCAATATTTAATCCTTTTGAGCCGGTAATTGTGAAGTCCACAATCTTATAATCTCTCCTTCAACTGCCAGAATTATTAAAAGAAAATGAAAAGTAAAAAAAAATCTGTTAATTTGTTTCTCTCACTGATCTGAAATACAACATCAAATTCTTTCGGATCAGTCCAAGTGTTTGACCCCAGGTTCTGCTGCGACATCAAAGACGAATCCTAAGACACAGCTCTTCCTAATCACATAGCACACTGCCCTTCTGAAAGCTGTGGATTTTCACCTTTGTGTATATTAAGTTATGATTTTGCATTTTATCACCTGGATAAGGGTTGAATTTGCCCGGTTCCTTCAGCGGTTCAAATCAAGATCAAATGTGCTTCTGTTTAGCGGATCAGAGTGAATCTCCAACCCTCGTATTCTACCCGTCCTCTCATTCAAATTTTGTACCAATGAAATGTCAATAGCCATAAAACCCAGATTACATGTTCATCTTTTGATAAAACCTAAACTCGTGTTTTAATGAAACCCAATGTTGGCAAACAAACACTAAAATAAATCTTGTCTCACCTTAATACGTACTCCTGAACAATCAGCTCTCTCTAATTCTGACATTTTTGAAATCAATCTCATCAAAACAACTTAAATATTTATATTGATAATGACGGCTGAGGTTCAATTGCATTATCTATCGTATAATAAACCCAAAACAAAATTTTTGGAAAAAATTTCTCATGGATGAAAATAAACCTGCTAGATCGTTGCTGGCACCAGTGAGAAATTTGTTTTCAGAAATTTGTCTGTCTAAGTAATCTTCGGCAAAAGGATGGCATCTGAACTCATATTTGAGTGCATTAAGTCATGAACAGAACATGCAGAATGATAGTCCTATTTACTTGAGAACTGAATAATTTCATAATTATACCACTATAGAATATAAAGCAACTTTTGTATGAACTTCTTTGTTGATGTCTAAAGGGAGGCAACTTCCTCATACCCTCACTCATTTAAAGGTGTAAACTGGTTATAACAGAGAGCATGCATTCAGTAACCACCAGTCTGGTAATATCAAGTTTCAAATACTCCACCATTCTATAACTTTGAACATTTTGTAATATATCTTCAGTTCCAAGATATATTTTTGAAGAACTCTCTCTCTCTTTCTCTCTCTCTCTCTTTCTCTCTCTCTTGTCTCTCTCTCTCTTCTCTCTCTCTGCTGTCCAGCTGTGACAAACTGTAAACAGATCATTAAATTTTGTATTTATTTTGAGGGGTAGAAGTCGTGAGCCGCCACCCTTTATCAGTGGGTGATCAGCACAAATTATCTCCCTCTGATTTCTCCCAAGATAACCAGGAGTTGTTCCCACTTGATCCTTCTGACCACTGGGGATTAAATACAGTATTTTATTCTGTTTAGGAGATTAGCCAAAAAAACCCTGCTCCATTTTTGTTTGATCTTCTCTGCCTAGGTTAAATCGTATACCTTGTACCATAAACATCACTTCAATCCACAAAACCATTATCTCCTTGTTTATTAGCTGATCTGATAAGCCTGCTGTTTGGAGTCAAAACATTTATTTAATTAATTAACTTCTTTTACACAATTGAATTCTTATGACCTTTGGGCTGGATTGGTTTTTTATTGATCCGATTAAAATATTAGCTTCTAGGCATATTGTTTCAAGAGTTTTGACACTCTTTTTATTTAAAAAGAATCATTACAAAATTTAACAAGCATTACTTTACACCAGAGGGAAAGTAATCAGATAATTAAAAATTCCACATTATAATGAGCCAGAGATTAATTGCACCTACGGTTCGTAGAAGATTCCCTGAGGCAACAAAACAAAAAACAAAAATTTACCATGTTAATAATTTCTGATACTTTTACAGATAAAGCTCATTTTCAACTTAATCAAGTAAAGCAAACATTGAATATACTTAGTTTCTTTTATTTTTCCTGAACATGGATAATTTCACACTTCAACAATACACACACATCATTTGTCTTCATGCAGAATGTGTTGAAATTTGTTTTTTCTTTGACTTTCATTTTTTTGCAACACTGAAAACTGAAACTTTATTATTCACTGCATACAAATGGTCACCCTGAAAGAGCTGTAAATGTTGTTTAAATGTCTTTGGTAAGCATTATTTCTTTTAATTTTTCGCAGTTTCAAATTTTGATAAACTGGTTTTTTTTTCTATTTTTACCAAGCAAGCAGGTTATATAGCTAGTGCATGCAGCAAGACTTCAGATTTGATCTTCACCAGAACATTTCAGTCATAGTGATTTACACAGCTAGTCTACTCAATCTACATACAACTTCCAACAAATGTACAAATCTCCTGGCTTAGAAAAAAATCTCCTTTGATGTTTTACAAATAGCTTAAATTTTAATTTTCTTCACTGTGCATTTATCAACTTCAATGAAAAAGACTTTCTCTGCACCCAAATTCAATGATTCCTAATCTCCGCGGACAAATTCCTAATCTCCGTGCAAATAACCGAGTTTATAATCTAAGCCATATAAAGTACACACAATTTCATTTTTAGTCAAGACTTCACCCTAAACAATTTTATTAATTAAATACTAAACTTAATTATATTGACTGGAAACCTGATAATGAATCAATTAGCAGAATCACAACAAGCTTGATGGGTGGGCTTTCAGTAGCTAAATTCCAATTTAACCTCATATTAGACTTCCTCAGTAATTTAATGGTTTAAATCAAATTAAACAAGACTTTTTGATTGCCATTTACAGTAAGAAATGCTGAAAAGAGCACCCAATAAATAGAGTTTGGGTGTTATAATTCTGTATTTAAATCCTAAGGATGAGGCAATACATCTTCTGATTGATGTTTCAGGTGACAGAGGTGCTGCTATTTTCAGGGGTGGCCTGACAAGGCATCACAGAATGTTACCAGACCAGTCACCTGATGCCACCCATACAACTGTGCACCTTATAATAACAGAAAAAAATCCTGCATTTTATAACAGCCCCCCCCCCCCCCCCGACGACACTGCATCCTGTTACTGCTACTGTCACTTTTTGTTTTACTGGTCCTGAAATAGTTCACTATTACTTTCAGCAAGGCTGTTACATATCCTGGCATTGATTTCTCTTCTAAGTAAATTACACCACAGTAACATCAGCTGATCAGACAGAAAAATTACTTATCGTCTTTCATACTGGCCAGTGCCTGGCCGACAACAAGTCTGGACTGTGATCACATTACTGCATTAGGTTTTCTTTCATCCCCTCAAAAATTAATACAGATATGACCAGGATTTTTCAGGACACTCTGGCTTCATAAATCCCCTCATCTCAGTTCTGCAAAAAGGCTTAATCAAACTTGCTACATAAAAGAGCCCCCTGCACCAGTTTGCCCTTAGCATCACTCAGTGTTATCGAGGGAGAACAAAGCTATGTCATATCAACACTTGTTGATTCAAGAAAAAAAAAGATTCCTATCTTCAGTTTTTAATTCAGAGAAAAAATTTATGCATATCTGTTGTTGGATTGGACTGGGTTACTGTCACTCAAACTGACCAAATGTAATTGGTTCCCTGTAGAATGGGAAAAGTGATTCCTTTAAGCAAATAATACAGTAAACAGAGAAGATAACACTTATCAACACACTTTTTTTGCTCGAAAGGTAACTCTGTTCTTGAAAACGGAAAATTCTTCAGATTTCTCTTTAGTAACTGATGACAATTAATTTGTGGTTACATAGAAATTGCAACAATTTCTTCACTTAATCAGGAATGTTTCTTAAAACTGCAATCAGCAAATTGTGCATCTTTAACTTTATTCAGCAGAAATACCACATATCATATTTCCAAGCATGTAATCTTTATATCAAATTGCAACAGAACATTATTATCATGATTATAATTGGCAATAATCATTTTTTTTTAAAATAAAATATCCAAATAAAAAAGGACCAAATTTAATACAAAAATTATATTTAATTTTTTAAAGTATTTAAATTCAACTTGAAATCACTGCTTTTCAAAACGGCAATTTCAACTAGCTGTGTTACATTAGTTCAAATGATCAAATTTAGAATATCCTTAAAGAAACTCTGACAGTTTTTATTGCATTATGACTGCATTTAAATCTTATGAATGATATTTTCCATTGAACTTAAATAAAAGACATTGAAGCATTAAAATAAAATCTATGTCATTTCCTCCTTTGTGCGAGTAAAGTCCATTTACAAGACCTCCTTTATGTCAAAACATATAATGATGTTGCTTGTCATCCTGGTATTGAACAAGGGAAACAATATATTTCAATTTGATTTACTTCTTTCTATGTAATACACAATCTCCTTTTAATCACACTGGAATCAAATCAACCTACTTTTAAATTTTGATGTTTTGAGCCTTAATGCAATTATAGTATTCAAGTATTTTGATAATTTTCAAAGTCTGAATTGGACACCAGCAGCTCCTGACATTAAGGACATTTGCAATGTTTATCAGTAATATATAATTTTTTGTGGCATTTCATGTATAATTCATTTGCATTCCATCTTGATTCTTCAAAATAAAAAAAAAATACTGGGGTAGATTACCATGTCTGTTTTTTATTGTTCTTGGCTAACACAAGTACTGTATGTATTACAGTATTACAGCAACTTATAATAAATGACATTACTGTAGCAAAGAAGGAAAGAAAAATCTTTGGAACAATCCGATATTGAACCCAGTACCATTGCAATACTAGTTAGGTGATTTAACCTCTAAGCTACCATTAGGCTTTATAATATACATAGAAGATGAAATTACTACATTATAAAATTGAAATCTATTTCAGAAATCATACATGAACTCTTCATATTAAGGAGATTAAACCATTATTTTTTGAGAAAATGTCACAAACATCACGCATGTCCTTAAATGATTGTTCATATTTACTAGCCATCATCCTTAACTACTCGAAGATTCTCTTCATTTCATCTGCCCTGTGCTGCATCTACAGATTGCTGTGCAAGGACTGAAATAACGAGACTCACTCAAATATTTAGATCCATACCCCCCGATTGATTCCTGAATTTTTTTTACAACAGGAAATACTAGCTGATAGTCAGTAAATTTTCTTAGTATATAAAACACAATCAAATTTTAAGATATGCTTCTGAAATTGATCTTGATCTATTACAGGGAGCACACAGGATCTTTTACAAATTCTGTGATCCACTCCCCTGTATTGATCTCTGAATTCCTGTAGTCTCCATTACAGAGACTACTAGTTGATGGTCGGTTAATTTTGCTGGTGTATCTTTCCTGGTGTTTTAGATTGCTGATAAAGCCCCACATAAAACACATCCACTGACTCACCTGTCCCGTAAGACCATCTATCAGTACTACCATCTACTGTTTATTGTTTTCTGTGCACAGATCAATCAAAGTTCTGATTTCCAATCACCTCACAGAAAGCCATGTAATGAGGAGTAAAGCTTCAGCTGCTCTCAGTGTTGGTAATTTTCTTCTCTTTTTTTCATGAACTCTGTGTTGTATAGCCTATCCACCATGCTAAAATCTCCATTGATTAAATCCACTTTAATCAATTATACGGTTTTGAACTACTAGGTACTTATCAGTTTATTCAATCAATTCAACAAAATTGTGGGCCACATTGAAAAAAAACCCAATGATATTCTGTACTTATTATTGTTTTTTATCCCATTCAAGAACATTTCACTCATATAGAGACATATTAGCTGATGTGAAGTGCCACAAATTGTGATTGTGACCATATCAGTTTACTTCTTTATGAGATGACTTTCGTCATATTCGAAAAACCGATGACTGGGTGCTAAATACAGAAGAAAAATCACAACTTATGCTAAATGTCTTAGGTTTAATGTGGTACCTGGATTGCAACATAGCTTCACTGTAATAACACGCAGAAATTAGCCTCAATGAAATGACACAGAGATGAGTCTCACTGTAATGACACAGAGATTGGCCTCAATGTAATGACACTTAGAGATTAGTCTCACTGTAATAACACATAGAAACTGGCATCAATGTAATAACAAATAGAGATTGGCCTCAATGTAATGACACATATAGATTAGTATCGCTGTAATAACACTACAGATTGGCCTCAATGTAATGACACAGAGATTGGTCTCAATGTAATGGCACAAAGAGATTAGTCTCACTGTAATAACACTAGAGATTGGCCTCAATGTAATGACACAGAGATTGACCTCAATGTAATAACACATAGAGATTGGCCTCAATGTAATAACACATATAGATTAGTCTCGCTGTAATAACACATAGAGCTTGACTTCAATGTAATAACACATAGAGATTGGCCTCAATGTAATGGCACATAGAGATTAGTCTCACTGTAATAACACATGGAGATTAGTTTCATTATAATGACAGATAGAGATTAACTTCACTGTATTAACATTTGCAGAACCCTCACTGTAATATTATGTAACATTGAGAACCATTTGTCTCTGAGTCTACAGCATTATAGGACTATCAAAATTTCCTACAGGTATTTGACACTGAACTTAAGGAGGTGTTTTCTTGAAATATCCACAGCTACCACATTACACAATTGACTATATGCTGTAAGTGGGTTAATTCTGGAATCAAATGATTTCAGTTGCAGACAATAATTTTAGTAAGAATTTCAAGCCTGGACAATTTTATTATCAGGTAGCTGCACCAGTCATTTCATCACTTAACATTTCACAGGTGCCTAATATTAGTTTTAGTCATTTGTGGAGAATAGTTACATGTGTACCTATATTTACCATACTCTGAAGGCTATTTAGTTTAGTATCCATATTGACAGTCTCAATAACTGTATTCTGGTAAAACTGAAAATTTATATACCAAAAATTTCCCCATTGTAGGCTCTACAAACAGCCATCAACCTAAGTTATTGCCTCTCATGACATTGAAGAGCTTCTCACATCCAACATGTCCAGCCCCCCCATTGTAATTACACTCCCTCTGCAGACTTCCCATATAAGTGGGAGGTTTAAGGATAAATTCCCAAATAATTGTACACTTATATTAAACTAAGCTTCAATTCCCCTCGCTTACCAATTTCCTTCTTCAATTTCTACAATTGGAAATCCTACAATTTCTTAGCTTTCTCAAGCAGAAACAAGCTGTTTTTCCCTAGGGTTTTGGTAAAATTTATGATGTCAATTAGTTAAGATTTGGGACTTTGTGCCGAGTTGCACTAAGCAATCTTATAAGTAAATAGGGAAATGTGATTTGTTTTATAGCTGTCAATAACCAGGAGGGAAAAACAGAATATTTCTTTCTGTTGCAAGATGAAAACGCTCTACAATACAATCAATTCCCTTTTATATTACATGCCGTATTAACCAGTACAATCTGACAGATTAAACGCTTTACAGCTGAATTCCCTTATAGTTGCAGGTCTGGAAGAAAGCGACTTTGAATCTGGATAATATAAGGCATTAATCTTCACTCACAATTAACAAGATTTCTTTCCAGACATGTCTACATGCTGTCGTATTATAGAGATCAGTTTTTAAAAGCTTTCCCCACTTTTCTCTTGAATCACGGAAGTGGGTTTCCGATGACATTAAAGAAATACATACTATCCACGTAATGGACTGATCCCATAGATCTGTCCAAGTCTCCATTAACAACCTGAAAAGAAACTCTTTCTATTACTTTTTTATACAAGTCTAACCTAACGATTACCAATATAAGAATGCCATGAATGCAATATCCATTATCTGGTCATTTGGTCATCAAATGGTCTGGGCAAATGAGACAGAAGATCATAAACAATTCGTCTAATATCACTAAACTCCTGAATAGCAATGACTCGGAATGGCTATAAGGAGATGTTTCAATAGTGTTATCTTTTATTAAAAAAAATGAACAAAGAAATCCTGTTGATCTTGTGCTGAAAGGAAATCAAACAATTTGCCAGTATCTCAATAAGTAATGCTCAATAAATCTACTGATGTAGAAATAATTATTGTATTTTCCATATGTCTGCATGCTGCTCCCAGTTTTCATCTACCGGATGAATCTAGGACTGTTATGACTATTGTGTATATTTTATTTTACAATCATATTTCTCCAGAAATTCCGAGTTTTTAATCTTAATGGGCGGCATTTTGAGATCTTCCAATCCCAATGGACTGAGAACTAGTTTTGTGTTTCAATAATTATGATCCAAAACCAATCATACAATTGGATTTTTAAAAAAAAATCATCCCCCCAGTCATCATGATATTGTGTTTATGAACCCCAATTCCAACAGTGTGTGTGCACCAATCTGCTGATGTAACTGATTAGTCAAAGCTGTAAAACTCTATATCCAATAGAAATATTTACCATAAAATGCTCATCAGATCTCCCTGTTAGTCAGAAATATATTGTGAAAGTCCAGAGGGAATGAAATACTAATCTGCCTATATGAAAAAATAAAGTTCATCGCAAAATGGCATTCACCAGACAACAGAATGACGAAAGAGTTATCACAGGATCTTGTCTGGTGGCTTCCAAAAAAAAAAAAAATAAATGGATAATTGCAAAATTGCAGGTTGTTATAATCTGATTCCACATAGACAGAATATAGGCAACAAGTTTACCTTATATTATGACAGTCGCACTATTATACAACAAGATGTGGTTGTGAAACACTGATCCCCCCACCCCCCACCCCCTGGGTTACAACAAAGTGGAACTGTAAGACATTGTAGGTTTCTTGAAATTTTCCAAAAACTAGGTCAATGGTCAAGGTAAGGTCACAACTTCATTTTTAACAAATCTGGTATCATTGGAAAGCCAGTCTTCTCACAAGAAATGCACATGCTATATATAAAAGCAGTACCTCTTATGATTTGAAAGATACAAATTATATTCGAATTTTCTAAAAGTAGGTCAAAGGTCAATGTTAAGGTCACCAGGTCAAAGATTTTGGTGTCAATGGAAAGGTTTTGCCACAAGATATACACATACCATACATGAAAGCTCTATTTCTTCTGGTGTAAAAGATATGACCATGGTTAAGGTTTTTAGCCACAGCCAGCCAAACAGGTCAAAAACATATATACAAGAATCTTTGATTCCTGGAGTATAAAAACATTTTATCACATAATATGTATGTATAAGCAGAATCTACCTGTAATATTGATGTCTGTACAACTACACAAGTAATGCACCATATACCCAAATGTTTCAATTTTACATCTTACTAGTTTGGAAGTTGAGGTGAAGTAAACAATTTAATGAGGTAGCTTCAAGCAGGCAAATGAAGAGTCAGTACATAGGTTTGTTCAGGAAGTCCTGGGGACATGTCGTACTGATCAAACCTTACCTAACACCCCTCATGTAGACCCAGAAAGCCAGTCTAAGCATTACTCTCGATCTGCTTCTTGAAATATGGCAGACCCAGGAAGGGGTGGGGGTGAGAGGCTTCACTTTTGAAATCTGGTATCAACATTTTCTGAATCTCTTGGTCCATTCTAATAATATACTTGCAAGAAGAAAATTTCACATCCTTAGCAACATTTGGTAATAGAAGATGAAAATGACTTTAAATTCTTGTGTTGTTTTCTAGACTTTCATCAGTTCTTGGTCAGCTTTGGCTTTTCTAACTAAGATGGATGCAACGCAAACCTGAAAAGTTGACCCCATGTAATTGCTTTGGGACAGCTTTTTGTTCTATTTCATTTATTAGCATTTATTTTCTGTTTAAATAAGAGGTATTTGATCCTTCTATAGACTTTTAAATGTATTTTCCATTGTTCCATTTAATTTCAAGTTCTTGATCAGTCCTTCACAATCATTTACGACATTGCATTTTTTAATTTATCTCATCTCATCTCATCAATGAATTTCAATTAACACCATTAAATAAAATCCATCCTTTTCAATCAATAATTGCAGTTCTTTGACAATAAGTGAGAAACCACTTTCAAACATTAAAGAAACATTAAATCATTCATCCTGCTACAGTGCCCTCAAGCATAATATATCACCATCTCCATCTTGTTTGATAAATCAGGTATGATCTCACCAGATCAGTTCCTGCCTCAGCTTGGATTTGATCTCAAAGAGATCAGTACAACTTCCCTGAGCTTAGTGCAACCTTACTTAAAGCTTGATGCAACCTTACTATAGGTTTCATGTAACCTCACTGAGCTTGATGTAATCTTACTGACAGAGTTTGGTGTGACTTCCTTGAGCTTGTTATAACCTCACTGAGCTTGATGTAATCTTACTGACAGAGTTTGGTGTGACTTCCTTGAGCTTGTTATAACCTTGATGAGCTTGATGTAATCTTACTGATAGAGTTTGGTGTAACTTCCTTGAGCTTGTTGTAACCTTGATGAGCATGATGTAATCTTACTGATTGAGCTTGGTGTGACTTCCTTGAGCTTGTTGTAACCTTGATGAGCTTGGTGTAACCTTAGTACTTGATGCAACCTAACTAGGCATGGTATGACTCCCATGAGGGGTTGTGCGACTTCCTTGTGCTTATTGTGACCTTACTAAGGTTAGTGTGACTTTCTTGAGCTACTGAGCTTGATGTAAACTCCCTGTTTTTGAGGTGACCTTCCTGGGCTTAGTACAACAATCAAACCTCTCAGCCTAATTTGAATGAGCTTGGCACTACTTTGCTGAGGGCTTCAATGTGATCCATGCATGCCAACTTTCCTGATTTTGGCAGGATTTTCCCGATTCTAAGCACGATTCCCAATCGGGAAAGCAAAAATCTCTAAAAATTCCTATTTTGTAAAAATCTTCCCCAATTTAAGCAACAAATCCCGATTTCCAACCAAAATTTTAAATCCCACACCATTGTTTTGTGGCTAGTCAATTAAAAATCAGTAAAATGTGTCAACCATTGTTGTTTACCTATGTCATGTGGTATCTGGATGATGTAATTTACCTGGTCTACCTGTGTCAGGTTGTTTATTGGACAACGAAAAGCATGTTTTGATCGGGGAAATGGATTTCAAATTGGTATTTTCTTTACACCAACGCAAACGACAACGATGATAATATATGGACATTCCTGATTTTCGGGATGGCTGACAGCATCCAAGATAGGCAATAGGTACAGCAAATATTTTTTTTTCCAGTTATATATCCAAATTTATAGTGATGCATTATAAAAATTATAGGGGGCCTAGTATTTAAGTCTTTTGCATAAATCTGTTACTGTAGTCATTCAAATTGAATTTAATGCAAGCAAATAGCCTAAATATACAAGTGAATAAATTTATGTTGGTGAATTTTTTTCCTGGTAATTATTTCAGATGTCATGCGTGCAAATTTTTTCTTTGCAAACTTCGTGTCAGAGTAGAACACTCCTTTCCTGGCCTGGTTGCAGATTGTTCCACCCAACTCGACAAGGCCATGTTTACAGACAGCCAAAAAATTTTTAAAAATTACATCTAGTCCAGTAATATTACGGTGTAAAAGGATGGAACTTTTGTGTATTAATAATAATACACGTCACTTTTTTTTTTTTCGGGGGGGGGGGGGGGGGGGGGGGGGGGGGGGAGAGAGAGGAAGGGTATATTATTTTTATCTTTATACACATTCAGCTAAATAGGTGATGATTTTAATAAAATAATTATCCATATCTTTCAAAGTGTGTGGGGTTTTTTGAGGTTTTTTTTAAAGTTTTGTTAAAGTTATGGAGAATAAAACACACTTGATGTTATGCTAATATATGATACATGTACAATGATTAGATTGATATTACCTTTAAAAAGACAAATCTTTACTTTCAAGGCAAAATGTTGCTAACTTAGACCTTTGAAAAAGGTCATCACGTGCAAAATCCCCCATGAGGATTTTTAAAAGTTGGCATGAATGGTAATCACAGAATGTTACATGTAATAATAAAAGTACAATGGGTTTGATGATGCATTTACATTTTCCGGGATTTAGTTATAGCGATACAAGTCAGTCTGGCATGACCTCAACGAGTTTGGCGCAATTTCACTCACTGGCTTTGACACGATTTTACTTGGGAAGTAACTTTACTAGTTTTTGTGCTCTAGTTCCCTTGGCTAGGTTTGAACTCCTAGGCAGCATTTGATGTCAAGAACTGCTTAAGGGGCAGTCTCTAAGATGATATCCAAATTCAATAAGTGTTTCCTTTTGTAGTCTCCACACCTGAAATTCTCCCATCATCTCCTCGGATGCTGAGCATTTAATTCTACTTTGATGGCTTCCATCTACTTTAATAGTTTCCATAATTTTTTTTAAATCCGATTTTACCTTGCAGACATCAAGAGAAACAGATTGGTACATCATAAATGTCACTATAATGTCAAACAAAATTGTGTTCTTATACAAATAGGCTTTTTTTTTTAATCGTAATGAAAGATGCTTAATAACATGACTTGATAAATAGCAGACATATAAAACTTAATCCATCCAGCTTATAGCTATTAAATGTGTGATGCTTCTGCAACAAATGGAATATTAGGACTCCATGCAAAGTGTAGGGCAGCAGATTTTAATATTTTGAAATTCATCTTTATTTTATCTTCTACCTTTGTTGGAGCTCAATAAAAGTGATGCAAAGATACATCTTGTTGCCAAAGTCAGTATTCAGAACACTGATTTGAACTGATTCACAACCCTGTAAATTTGGTTAGATATTCTGTGCATGACCTTTGAAATGTCAAGTATATCTGCTATATGACTGGCCAAAATGAAGTGTTTTCATCCAATCACATCTCTAGCTGTTTTGACAGCACTGCCATTACATGGCTGAACCAGACCACGAAGGAAGACTGTATCAAACTTCTATGATTAGGAGAAATTCAGATCTATAATTTCCATCTGAATTAAATTTTTTAAAAACTTTTATTTAAAACATTATGATCACGAGACTTTACAGAATCACGCCAAATCATTGCAGCTTCTTGCCATGGCATATTAACTGTATTATGAGTACACTAAGTCTACACAACATAGAAAAATACCTGTAGTAAATCTCCTGCCTACACAATATGATAAATATATAGTACACTGACTTATGACAGTTAAATTTTACTAAAACTAGAAAACAACAATTATAAGTCAAAGTCCAGTACTCGAAAGGGGTCTGCCTCTGCTCAATCAAAGTTTTTCTCCACCCAAGCAAAGCATTATGTATAACATTGATGAAAACCCTACCAAAGAAATTGATGTTATTGCATGCCATAGAAAGTCTTGACAGAAGGACAGCACAACAGACAGAAGAACAGACAGTGATGGAATACTAGCAAGAAGGCAAGACCTTAAATGAATTGGGCAACTACTGTAGAAATCTTTCCTTAACAAATTTAACTCTGTACACTTTCTCCAAATGGCTATAGTTTAGTGACCAGAAGTCACATCACCTGTCCATGAATACAGATAGTCAACGAGACAGCCATTCTGGGGACAGCGGGTCAGTTCAGGTCAATGTTGATATGATTTAACCCCGTGATTTAGATAAACATCTCATTATTTCTAAACATCAGCAATAATGCTGTTCTGTCACTTCACAGGAAGGTTTATTAATTAATAAATGAATATTGTCACACTAAATCTAGATTTCTCTTTCATCCCATCAAAGAGTTTGTATCAGGCAGGATTCCAGGTGAGGGCCAGGTGATTACAGGTGAAGGACTATGATAGTCAGACAACAGGTACAGATATAAATCATTGGCAGCTTATTATGGAATATTCCATGTTCATTAGAAAGAAAATTAGAACTCTGTAATTTCAATTCAATAACCTATCTATTTCATCTATACCCTCACTTACAAAAAGAACCAAAGGTCCATGAGCCAAATAGCTCACCTTAGCACCTAAAGGTCTGGAGTGAACAAATGTCAGTCTATATTTCATGAGGTTACTTGCATATATCAATTTAACAATTACATAAATGTATGTACATTTATATTGAAAAGAATTTAATTCAAATTATATCAATAATGTTAAACTAAATTGAATCTATTGTGGCTCCACCTTGGCCTTTGGGATTATGTCCTGACTACAATACATGAATATACTTGCATAATTATTTGATAGTCTGTACCGTTGTGGTTCTTAAGAAAATTATATTTAAAGATTGATTTAATATATAACCAAAGCTATACTCTGAACCCATGTGGTGGCCTTGTTCTGGCCCCAAGGACCAAAGCATGAAGAAAAAAACCTGAAACTCTGCAACTAGACTATATATTACTATATCTGTATATTACTAAATATAAATAAAGAACTTATTACTGTGTAATTTAATGGGAAGCACCACTTGTGAAAAAACAATCTTGCTTTTATTTTTATATAGCTGAAATACATGCAAGAACTCTTGATCAACAGTCCAATTGAAAATTCATGTTCTAGTGATTTGGTGTTCGAGTCATTCTGCAATATAAAATATTTGCATAAAATAAGGCATCTGCAGTATTCAGACTTTAAGAAGAAATGATGATGAACATTGACACCCCTTTTTTTGCCCCAAGGGTCATGGTATAAACAAATTTGAAACTATCGTACACTATATGAGGATGCTTAAATTATAATTTGACAATTTATACCTTTCTCGTTCTTGAAAAAATTTCAAAGGGTATTCCTACATATATCCAATTCTAAACTTTGAACCTCTATTCTGGCCCCACCCTGGCCCTGGGAGTTACATAGTATAAACAAACATGAATCTTCAGTACATATGCAAAAACAAAATAATAAAATTATAAATCTTAGCTTTTCAGGTTTCTTGGTTCTTGAGATTTTTTAAACACCTCATCCCATTTATATTATTTCATAATTATCTCCCCTAGGAATGGGTCATAGCCATTCATTTGAAATCCCCCACATTCAAGGATGTTTTGTAGTAATTTTAGTTGGCTCAATGGTTCTGGAGAATTAAGAGATCAAAAATGTAAAAAAAATCTACAGATGACAGACACTAAAAGGGTAAAAGGCAACCCAGTCTTCAACTCAGGTGAGCTAAAAAGAGCACTACAACCTTATTATGATAAACATGGCAATACCCTAATCGGAAACAAGGATACAGTTGTGCTAACAGTCAAGAGATGATGATTGATCATCACTGAATCAGCTTACCAATTACAATTCCAATAATCAATTATAATACTCCATATACTATAATATGGTGTCCTTAACATTGTTTCAAAATGTTTCAAAATGTGCAGCCACGGAAGGTAAGTATTTACAACCATCCCCTGTAATGAATTGTCAAAAGGGACATGAAGTAAAACTGATGCTTTTACAATATTCTACACAAAAGACAGACAAAATTAATTTCCTTTCCGAAGATTTTATCCCTGCTACACAGTAGTTAATCCCTTCCTCTAGCTGGCAATAATTCTGTTGACCCTAGTCCATCCACTGTTTTTAGTGGTTCTATTGATTCAATGGTCCATTGTCACTACCTTGTTCATCCTCAAACTAAGACTTATTCATTGTAAATAACTAAACTATACCTATGAACTTTATTCCTAATCAATAGCTCCTACTGATAATTATTTCCTGACTGTTGATTGTGACTAAAGACAACATTTAGCCTTAATATCAATCTTCGTTTCCTTCAGGTATATCCTAGCCAGCTTTCCAGCATTTTTAATTAAAAATTGATGTCCATTTTTATCTACTGTACCAGCAATAAAACTATCATTCCCTAATTATATCTATCCTAAATAATTACACAGTTCAACCTTAAGTCATGGGTTTCTTTTTTCAATATCTATAATATCCTACTGTAAACTGTTACCATTTCAAATGGCATTTTTTCCCCCACTTTTTGTCTGCTAAAATTTCTTAAATAAAATAGAACGAAAAACCATAAATTGTATCGTCTGGGTTCTTCCACTGCAAAATAATTATGTTAACTAAAAACAGAAGTGACAAGACATCTATAGATGGATGCAATGCATATATGTAATTGATATTTATCATTACAATTTTTAAGTTGGTTTTCTTTGCTTTTATTTTTTGGTTGTAAATCAGCATCAGTTTACTGCCAGCCTTGAGAGTTCTATTTTGACACAATTTTTTTCCCCCTAAACGAACATGCACAAGTGTCATTCTAAAATGGTAATCTAGGGAAAGATAAAAACCTGGGAAGTACATGCACTAATTAGTGAAATTTTCAGTGTAGCTGTGAGATTCAGTCTTCACTTGACATTTCAAAATATATCACAAAGAACTAGCTGCATCTCATTCGGCAAACTTGTAAAAAAGGAAATACTCAAAACAATTCTCATTGCAAACTAAATACACATAGCTTGAAACTTAGATAAAATGAGAATGTTGCTCATTTATTTCTTTTGATCATTCAGTGGCTTTTTACTTTTAAATCAAAACATGGATCAAAATTTCCTACCTTGGATGCCATGGATGTGGGACAACTCGACCACACACCAGATCTTTTAATAATTGCTGAAGTTAAAACTTAAGTCAATTTCAAGTAATAATAAAATTTCTAAGCACAGCACATGACTGTAGAAGGAATAAATCACGCATCCATATGTTTCACCATCAGAAACAGTTTTATTTATATATACACAGTCCAAAATCAATTGTCTTCAGAATAAAGAGAGTTAATCTTTCCCACTACCACAACAGCAAGTGCCACAAATCATGCAACAGTTTCCAACGGGCCAATCCAATTCCATCACCAAGAATCTAATCTACTGATCTGGCTCGCTGATCTGAGGGGTTGCCACAGACTCACGTAACACCATCACTGCTCCACAAACCATCAAGGAATTAAAACTTAGGTCTGATCAAGGTTTTGTTATGTAAATCAAATGTTGATGAAGGTGGGGACAGAAAGAGTCACAGAGAGAAATAAAATTCTTATGATTCACTTGTCCTTAGGATAAAGTCGTGTACAGGTATGCAATTATTGGATTCTAATGCGACCATTGGGGGAGAGCGCAATCAGCTGATCATTGCTAGTAAAAAACATAAAACCATTTCAATTTTTATGTCCTGATGGCAGATTACCCTCAGATACCTAGGGATGGATATGCTTTGCTAGGCACTCCAAACATTGACGAAAAACTCATTTATCTCCTGTGTATTGATTATTAAGTAATTCAACTTGACCCTCTCTACCTGAACAGGTAGTGGTATAGAAAGACAGGCTGATTTAAAGCACCTGAGTGTCATAGGTTTTTTCATCCTTTTCTCTCTCTGTAGAATTGCAATCACCTTTCATCAGCTATGAAGTATGGGAGGTCAGTCATTGATATGGAATTTTATTACAATAGCAATTATGTTGTACAAAAAAAAAAAACAATATTAATGAAAACATAAAAGTCATGTTGCTAAGATGTCATTGAAGAGATTAACAAATGCAGAATATCGATCTACACAGAACCCCCTGACAGATGAAAAAACCCATTTCCACACAGGAAAAACTGAAAAGAAAAAAAATATATTTGTCTTCATAAAGAGGGGAAATAATTTGTCTTTCCAGAGGAAGCTTTAACTTTAACGTCCCTTCAGGGAATTAGAATTTCTGTTGAGTTTGAGCTCCTGCATTTCTCTTTTAAATGCCATGGTAGTTGGTTTAGGAGATACATTTCACAAACTTCAAGGCAAAATAAATAATTTAAGTAATACTGCACTGAAAACACTGAGTTGTAATTGACTGCATTTTCCCATCAAAAAATATGATAAATTGATTTTGATATAATTATTGTCCCTCTCTTTCTGATACTCAAGTTTATCACAAGAAATATATAGATCTGCTAAGAGTCCTATATATCTCTGGTAAATTTTGCAAAGACTGGACATTGCTGTGGTCATTAAGAAGTAGTCAGTTCAACAAATCATCAGCTGGGTGGTAAAGCTAGGCCCTCACTGTGTGTGGTCCAGCCTTTGACCATTGGAGGGAGTGAAAGGGGAAATAACTCACACTGTACAGCCATTACTCATCATCAAAGATAACACAGACAGTGTGGATTTCTTTATCAAACCCCAGAATTTAAATGACCCCCCCCCCCCCCCCCCCCCAAAAAAAATACATAACGGTTTTAGAATTCAGACATTTTCTGTTCAAGTAGATTCTAAATGTGCTTTAATATTCAATAACAATAATTAATATCTACGTGGCAGTGTGAACTCTATTCTTCATCAAATGCTGATCACAAGCAGAAATGGCACAAATCAATCTTTATGTTCAATCAAACAACAAATAAATCATGACAACCAATAAAATTAGCTACTACCAGATCTTTCTTCCAATCAGGTGTTTTGCTGTGACACAGTAGACTTTGATTTCTATTGGCAGCTAACTAATTTTTTTCTTATCAGAAAAAGAACACATGGTGTCTTTTTTTGTTTTTTTAATTTTTGTTGTCTCATTATTCCCCCTCCTTTGTACAGATACCATACCCTTTCCTTTGACAATCCATCCTGAATCACATACTGACTTTCAAAGAATCATCCTTTCAGCCAGCCTTACAGGACAAATATATCAAAATAGGATAAAATGCTAATAGGATGAAGAGTGATCTGCTCAGAGCTACCCCACAGGACAGTGAAAATTCTAACTGTCCCTGATAAACTACGGCAACATATAGGAATATTATTTTAAGAATACATTTAGTAACTTGAAACTATTATATTATACACTCAATGAATCATGTCAGCCAACTATTTACTTCTTCAATTATCTCAAGCCACTTTGGATCCAATAAGTATATAGCAATAATATGTTAGTACAAATTGTGTGTTGTGTTCAATACACACATGCATTTCCAACAGGGATCTGCAATATAAGGATACATGGGGATGTGTCATCACAAGGAATCCTAATGTACAATTCCGATACCAAGACTGCTGCCTGCTAATCACAATTGATCTCAGATTAACCACCAGCTTGTGATCTCTCTACAATCTTTCTTGACTTAATGAAAATTATTTGGTCTGAGGTATTCATAAACCTTTCATTAATTTGTCTAGTTGAAGCATGCAAATGGAAAAATTAGTCTGAAATTGAATTTTCACACGTAATTCCCAGTAATAAAAAGCTCTGTGTGAAACATGAATTCCAACAGATTATGGCGGGAATGATGAGGCATTACAGGAGTTAATGAACATTTGCCTAGTCAATTTCTTACTAGCCTTCCTCCATTCAATGATTAAACAGGGTCTCTAAAGCATCATTCTTGAGAAATATGAGTTATTTATCAATGAGTTGTGTGGTACCCCTTTGGAATCAGAACTCTTATCCAAGAGACCGGTAACTCTTACTGACTTGTGCAGTTAATATCTGTGAATCATTTATCATTTTACAAATACCTGTCACAGTAACTGTAACTTTTCATTGACCCAACCTCTCACAACAAAGAAGGCAAAGCCTCTCCAGAACACAAATTACACAATTAAAAGACCACAATTTTCCTTTTAGGGCAAATATTACTGGAATCAGATACAACACCATCCTCTTTCAACAAGAAAATGGCCATTAATTTCAGAATTATGAAGGCTTGTGCAATTTTCTTTATGATTGCAGATTTCAGGGATATTCGTTGGATGTTGTCTGCCCTATTGTTGGTGGAACATCACAACCCCATCAGATGCACCAAAGGTCAAACACACAGACGACACAATATAAAAGTCTTCAAACTGGTAAAACCGAAGATCACAAGGACTGCGAGATTTTTCATGTTTCACTTTTTTTTATATTCTTTTTAGAATCCATTTATTTGTGATGCACCACAAAGACTGATGCCAGTGTTCTTTGCTTCATTATTAATGTGACTGACACAGTTTGTACAAAGAATTTTTAACACTGTGATCCTTTTCAACTGTAGGTCTTCAAAGTCTACCAAACTTCACAATTAACTTCATTAAATCCTGCCCATAAGAGTTTAGTAAAAGAATATTATACATTACATAATCGGAAACTGGGAACATATCTAATCAATGGGAAAATGTTCATCCTGATGTATAAAAACTACTTTTAACCCATTATAATAGATCATATTCTAACCCCATTTTAAATGCAAAGCAAAAATAAATCTGAAGGAAAAAACATAACCACATAAGAGAATTCAGTCAAACTCCATGATAAGGACTAAAGGGACAATGCATAGTCCAATGCAGGTCAGTATATTAACAGAAACAATTAGTATTTCACAGGAACGTAATGTTGACTTACCAAGAATATAATCAGTCCACACTACAGGATCTCCTGAATCAGACTCTGCATGCACACAAACTGACCACCAACAGGCAAATGCCCAGCTAAGGAATAAAGAATGTGTTATGTCAGGCTAGGGGGACTCCTCCATTTGTTTCTATTAACCACTGACAATTTCTGTATCTAGGTAAACAATAACTCCCCCATTCTAATGGCCATCACAAAAGATGAGAGAGCACGGCTACTAGTCATAATGATGGAAATGGTCAACAACTTAGCACCTGACCCCCAGCCAACTAATGAATCACCTGGAATTACTTATTATATACTTACATCCTAAAGTTCTTTGTCACATATTTCTTTTATAATCCAACTGCACAACTGCCTTACTTAAAATCTGCATCTTACATGCAGCATGCTCCACATCTTCATTTGTGAAAATTAATCTAGTTTCTACATCATTTTATCAATGTTTTTATAATCTATCTGATGCAGCAAAGTTGATGTTGGGGGGCTGTAGAGGTGACATTCAGCTCCTGTATCAGTGTTTACAATCTGAGGGGTAAAGTTAATGTGGCCCATCTGTAGAAGATCTATAGCCTAAATCTGTTGAGGTGACAGCTGAGAAACCTCAGTCAAACACAAATCTCAGATGATAAACAACAGCTCTGGGGGCTTCAGGAAACTGTACACCCCTGTAAGTAATCTCTGTCAAACCCCTGTTTCTTTTAACAGTGACCTAAACATTCTCACTGCCTTAGTATCAAAATCTGTCTATGTTGCAGCATTTAATCTAGAAATGGTACCTATGCATACTTCTACCATGGGACAATAGGTGAAACATCCATTACACCAATTGAAGGGTTGCAAAGACCTTTACAAACTCCCACAAAAACAGACGTAAAGGATAAGAATCAAATATACAAATCCACACGACATCTAATTTTTAACATTCTAAAGTTGGTTTGTTTTTTTGGTTTTTTTTTATAAAACAATGTTTTGAGTGAAACACACACCCAGTTTAAGAATATCACACTAGGTTACAACACGAAGTAAACACCGTGACGTAAATTGTGAAAGGCACAAGAATCAATTATCATTATTCCATAACTTATCAGATCTCTCTCTAGATGAGTCTCTTAAACCCACAAAAAAAAATGACACATAAAAAAAACAACAAGGATTCCTTACCTCTTGCATTACAACCTGGTTAGATAAATGATGCTCTAGTTATGAAGACATTGTTCATATTTTCCAAAACTTGCTCATTCTGGGAGTCAGACATTGGCTACACTATCCTAATCTTTATGAAGTTGGGAGGTTTTCTATCAGCACCCTCTGATAGGGCCACCAATTTCACCAATTTTATCGGCAACATCCTTGGCTTATCTCCCCCAGAAATTTCATAGCTTTTGGTTGGTGTATGTTGATAGAATAGCAAAATCTATATTTTGTCCACATAATTTGTCCCAGAGAGGAAAATCCTGTTTCACATTTTGTGAATGGCAGTGATTAAAATTTTGTTATATGTGTTTCAGTATGAATGATAGATTTATCAACTGACCACTGAAAGATTGCAGGATAAAGATGTGTTTTAGATATAGTAAGACTGAGTGTCAGATAAGAATGGAGAGTGGCATCAATGAATGGACTAAGCAGTGCTGTTTATAAACCAACCTACCAACAGAAAAGGTTTGCTTTCCCTGGTATACATGGGTCTAACATAGGAGGGGGAGGGAGGGGCAAGGTGGAAAGGGGAAAACAAAAGGTCTGACAATTATTTTATGCTCGTTGTTCTAATTGCAGTGCCAGTGCCAATCATAACATTCAAGTTTCATCCAAAACACAAGACTTCCACTTATACCTAAGCAATTGCTTTCGTTCAAGTTGAATTCAAACCACTCAACTTTCACTGATCCATCACTATTTCCAAGCTTGTATAGCCTGAGACAAAGGGGAGTTTGAAAGGCGTACATTTCCTTCTACATAATGTTTTTTTTTCAGTCTCAGCGGTTAAAACAATTTACTTCATGACCAGAAGGTCGTAAGTTTGAGACCTGTTTACACTTACTCGAGATGCATAAATTAGGCTAAGTGACTGCTCCTTCCCCCAAACACTCAGCATTCTAGGAATGAGAATCATGTGTCTTTCAAATGAGACATTACAAACTTATGCCCCGTGTCACAGCAGGCACTGGCATGATGGCATGATTAAGTACCCTCACTGCTATATCCCTCAACATCATGCATTATAATATGTTACAGTTTTACTTTCCATATTGCAGTCTTGTTGTATTGTGCATTTTCATTCAATTTTTTTATGAGCCATTTCCAGACCAATATCAATATAGAAATCCTTAACATATATATTTGTATGTACAAATGAGTATACATGTAAGATTGTGTGTATGCATGTATACAGTATATGCATATGTACATGGTGTCATGCATCTATAATGAATGTTACTGTAAAATTGCATGTGCCCTATGAGAGCTCTTGATTGGTGAATAATTGAATTTTAACTGTAACACACAATTTCATTAGACTTTCTCGACATTCTTTGTATAAACAAAGTTGCTGTTGAACCCCCACTGTAGGACTCCTAGGAGTGACATCACAATTGGTTGTTTTTATTCAACTTTGCTGCAAAGACAATATTGGTCTGTGTCATATAAAATTCATATTTCCTTCAAAATTGTTCATCCATTTATATCATTTACTAAATTAAATTATAGGGAATGAAAGTAATTTTCCCTCATTTAATATACCCTGGTAAAGCAAGTTTGAATCAGTTTACGACATTTTATAAACCGCTTATTATGCATAAACTGCCAACTTACTTTATATCATTTAAAATGAGGAAAAATTAGAAATATCGGTCTAAATTTGTAGCACTTTACCTCATGCAACTGGTTATGTTTTGATGCGAGTGAAAAAACAGTCTTAATAAGACTATATTCAGTCTCCTTCATCTTTTCCTCCTCTTCATCAGACATCCTCGAAGCAGTTTTAATGTATACCTATAACCTAGTAATCTTGTCAAATGCTATATAATTTCTTAACTAGACTCAGATACTAATGAAAAAAAAGCATGTTTCTGAGACACTACTAGGGTCATTAATGAACCTGTGCAGCCCGACAGTTAATGAACAGGATGGCAATCTCTGCACATTTTACTGTCCTTCATCTCCACTTTGTGGAACCCTTTGATCGTGCTATTATGGTTCCAATATAATTTCCACCATTCTGAAACTTGATGACAGTGTTTGCTGAAGTGCCTGAGTACTGATTAATTATCATTCTTCAGTGATAAAGATCTGTCAGAATTCTGAGAAAACTGTGAGGTCAATCAGTCAAGAGTTTTCAGTTTCTGAGGACCCTAGACCCTGGCATGTGATAAACCTAATGTCCATGTTTCACAAGATGTTCCCTGACAGCCAGATGCATGATCAACAATGCCAAATAAAATCCACTGGATCAATGTAATAATTGTCAATTCTCAAATCAGACCTATTTTATGCTAAGTTGAAAAAATTAGCAAGTCTTTTAATTTAGTACTCCTTAACACATTTTATCAGTTTACTACAATACAAGTGCTTAACATACCACTCCTTATTTCTCTCATTTCATAAGACTGGGTAACATTTAGACATTTTAATGTATAGTAAAAAAAAAAAAAAAAAAAAGAACCACAATTTTGCAAGACATATGGTGGACTATTGCTATAACTATGAAATCAGAATCAAAATTTCTATTTTGTTTTTCCTCTCAATAGAGTTAAATGTGAAGTTAATTAGCATCTAGTTAACGTTATGTAAAATGTATGAGTTAATAGCAAGTTAATTGTTAGTTACATTTAACTGCTAATCTTTATACAACTGGGTCCTGGAAATTAATTCACACTTTCAAAACAAAACCTAAGGTACACAACAAAAGTGGTATATCTAAATAATAAAATGCTTTCTTTTGTTTAATTGCTAATTGGGAGACAAAGGCTGCAAACATTGCAAAACAAAAATGTTTATCATAAAGTATTGTGTATTGTGCACATTTTTTTTTTGTTTGTTTAGAAATTCTAACCCATAAAGTGGAGGAAGTATGCACAATCCATGTGACTAAACATTTATGAAATAAGTTATTTTGAAAACAAAGAGTTTTAAAACAAACTTCATATTTCAGACTGTCCACCATATTTGTTTAAAATTGTGGTCAGTCCGACTAAATTAGTCCCCATACGAGAGTATGGTAGTGAATGGTCATTAAGTAGGCTTAAAGTCAACAAAAAGAAACAAATTCATCCTATGGTTCTTTGTTTATTTACCATACACTCCTGTTGAAGCTGTAATAGCTTAGTTCATGAGGCAACTAAGAAAAAAACAAGTAACTATTTTTCTTTCAACACTATCATTGCTGTCACTGTAACATCATTTTAAATATTATGAAATTTCCCATAAATTTTAGTCATCCTGCAGAATTTTAACCTTAATTTAAAATAATTTGCACAATTTGTTCTGTCATTTTTTTTTTACGAACACAATACGTTTAACAAACCAAAGAATAAAATTTTCTAGTTTCATAATACTATTAATGTGTTATATATATATATATATATATATATATATAAATGTTTATCAAATGCTGGATTTTTTAACCTAATAAAAAGCATGCAGCATTGCCCCCCCCCCCCCCCCAAAAAAAAAATTCAAAACAAAAAAAACAACGATTTAGGTGTACAACTGGGATTGATCCATTTTGATTAATTTTTGTTTACTCTCTCCTGTCAGTTTCATACTTAAGGAATTCTAACTTCATTTTTCCGATTATCAATACAGCACCTGATGTTTACAAGATTTTTCTATAATATTCTCATTAAAATTCTCATCTGTGTTCTCCCCAGAGTCCTCTTCCAAATCATTAATAGTGAAACAATCTTTGCCTTCAGGAGATTGAAAAATGCCACCAATGTTCTCTGCAGCAACAAGAGTATCTAGCTGTTTCTTGCAACACATTATCATTACATCACTACTCCACATTAGCCTTGCAATACAATTTCTCTTGTAATCATTTTAATTCACAGTTTTGGAGAAGATGAAAGAAGAATATGCAACAGTACCATAAAAACTGAGTCAACCCATCTCAAATTCAAACATTTATTCAAGAGAAAAAAATTCTTGTAACCAGATCATCAAGACACCCTACTGTCAAATTCTGACCAAAAATATTACTGCCTAACACTGGCTAATTTGGATGAGATTTTTTTTCTATCTTGCATCTTTCAATAGACATTGTGAAGGTCCCCTGTAAAATCTAACTCTGATCCCCTTACACTATAAGTCAATTAACAGAATCTCAGATTTCACCCCTAGTCTCAAATGATGATGAATATTCTGTTTACACAGTTAACTAACTTGTCTGAAACTTTTAATTAAAACTTTTCACTTACGGAAACTCTGCTATAAACACATTTTCTCTAAAGCAAAAGTTGTATTTACATTTGACAAACATTGCCATTATTTTGGGGGAAATCAATTTCAATCAAAATACTGTTCATCATTTTTTTTTCTGTTATCTGCACTGTTTAAAAAAGATCCATTTCATTTCCCTCTGTATTTGAAGTTACTTTCTGATTCAGAGAATATCAAATGCAGAGTCCACATATTAATTGGATACAGCTAATTTCTGTGTGCAGATGATCTATTCCATCCCAATTAGGCAGGTTAATTAATTGTCTCCTTCAAACTGTTACAGCATCATACCGAAGTAACGGAATTAATGTCAACAAAGAGCTGCTGGTAAACCAATAACACTGTGCCTCTGTCAATATTCTCATTTCATCTAATCAAAAGTTATTTTCATTCCTTGAATGTATACATACATACAATATTAGCATATTCTAACACTGTATGTCTTATTCATTACACAAAGTCCTATCAATTGCCATGAACTTCCGAGTAACTTGAACCATAAAAATTGCATGGTTCTCCCTACTTAATATCAATGTGCTAAGTTTTACTGACACTAAGTAAACTATGTTCTAGAGACATAGGGTATGCCTCAGAAAATTAAGCTAAGGCAACAGCAACCATATGGAAATCCCAAATGTTCCAAACTGTTACTAAATTTCTTCAAGACCACTTCTGAAGCACCATGTTCTTGTGGCTTGACATGCAACTTCAAATTAGTTTTTGTTTCAGCATGTTTCATCTAAATGTATCGAGAAAAAATCCTAGCCATCTTCTAAATTTGATCACTGTCAAGAACTGCAACAACAATACTCTTTGCAGAGACATATCATATTTGTGCCAAGTGAAATGTCTGATATGCAGCTGATTGGAAATTTATATGTTCTTCTTCAGGCCCGATAGAGGTGCAAAATTTGATGTTGACTGCATGATATAATAATTCTGAAAAACTCGATGATACAGCTTCTGAAAAACAGACAGACAGCCAGAACGATGAATGACAATTACTGATCAGTAAAGCTCCCTGAAGCCTTTGATGCCAGTGAGGTGATAATTGTTTGATCAATATTTTGTATCTCTCTGTAAGCTAAGAAGAGAGGAAACTACATGGCTAATCTCTGTGTGTTGCAGAGGACTAACAGAGTTACTTCCCTTGATTCCCAGCCTCTGTACCATTAATTTCCTTACAACAGCCACATGCTATGTGTGACTATAAATGTTAAACAACATAGTGTGCATATAAACTCAGAAGCCTCTAGTTGTTCATATAAAAGTAATTTTCAATTCTGCAATCATTCTAAAACATATGGATCTTTTCTTACATATTAGGTCAATCTTTTAATTTAATTGCTAATGATCTGAATGAAATAGTGAAATATAATGAACAATGATCAATCTCATAAATCCAATAAAGACTACAAAACTAACAATAGGACAAAGACACTCTAACCCAATTATTCTAAAAAAAAAAAATAAATTTATTGAAACTTTGAATTTGATAAACTTTTACATTAATCAGTATAATGTACTTTTGCAGTAAAATAATATTTGTACATCTCACTAGTATGCTCTGTGTGTACTTAAGGTACTTCAAGGTCAGTCCTACAGTTTACAACCCAACCCTATAGGTCTCCACATAACAATACACTAACAACACTTCTATATATTACATCATAAACTCTCCTAGCTCTGATCCCAGGCACATCAAAGAGCTCTAAAAATCTCAAGAGCCCTTAGTGTAGGTTTGTATATATATAAAACAAATTAGTCCACCCCATGCCAAGACCATCCATCTCAAATCTGGGTCCTTAAGTGGTCACTGTATTGTTCCAAACAATAGCCACAAATGAACAAGTGCTCTACCATTCTAATATCTCCATGAATAGAATCATGAATATTTGATGACGAAATAATACCCAGTTAAACACTTTTCATCATAACATCAACAATTCTTAATGAGAATTAAAACTTGGTACAGACCTCTTATCATATAGCTTTCTCTGTTTACATATCTGATTTCCTGTATTTTGGGAATTGCTGTTTCAAGTTTCAATATTTATTGTTGGTACAAAAATCTAGCTGTAATCCAGTACAACTGTGATAGTCAATAGAGTGACCTCCCTTTCTACACCATTAGCCTCAGCATCAGTTGCTCTCAGTGATCATGATACAGCACCTATTTATAACTGTATAGATTCTGAGGGGGTCTCCTGGGGGTTAAAACCCTAATCTGGTTCATCATATCCTCTTCATCCTGCTATGCTAATTTTTCTGAGTACTGGGACACATCACAATTTGAATTGTATCAATGAGATTAAAACATTACAAAAATGACATATTATGAAGCAATATGATATGCCAGTCTGAACATGTACATATATCTTTATCAAGAGATATCCTGCTCCCATTTTTGGGACAAAAGAGTGGTGATTGTCCTCTAGTTAAGCTATTTACGTGCAGTCAGCACTATAATATAGCGGGAGTGATGAGGTTTTTAGCCTCTGTGAAATATTGTTACACCTGGACATCAAAACATACACGCACCTTCAATAAATTACACACACAAAAAAATATGTGATGGCTAAATCCATATATATAAAAATAGTTGAAGAGTATACATTAAAGTTAATTCTTATTTAAATTTTTTTTGATGTAAGGTAACTGAGCTATGACCGAAACAAAATTCAAAAGTCAAATTTCTATATAATGACAATTGTTCACCTTAAATTTCACAAGCTAAATGACAATCAAGTAAATGATCATCATATACATCATTTACAATACTTGTAAAACAGAATTTCTTACATCAAAGTGACATTAAGTGCATTTAAAATTAATATCTCACAACAAGCATGTCGCCATCCAGCTTCTTACGGCCATCAGAAGACGACGATTACATTCCAAGCTTTTGATCTAGCACTGCATTGACAGAATGTTTTCCTTAGCATAATGTTTCTCAAATGCATAAAAAACATCAGGAAATGCACTTGTAATGTACAAGGGCATACACCTCTAGCACATGATGGCCCTGTCTTCAAAAGCTGAATATTAGTGTTAAATTAGACCACTGGAATACAAAATTACTTTTTTTCAAAATAAGAGTAATTATTGCCAGAATAAATTTGAAATAAGAGTAATCATTGTCAGAATAAATCACTGGGTTTCTTCTAATCAGGTAAATTTGAAATGGGGAGCAAGGATAGAGATATGAAATATAATGAGCAGCATTTGGCCCACAATGCACAGTTCTTGGGAGTAACTCACAACAGCATGCCACATCAAATGTTTTTTTTCACCAGTGTAAACTGTGGTGATTTTTTAGCTCACAGGTATATACAAGAATATTTGTTTGCTAGTATCAAGTATCAGGACTTCCAAAACATAAAAATTGATAAGCAGTGTAGTGTTTATTATCATTGTGTGTGTGTGTGTGTGTGTGTGTGTGTTGTATAAACAAACAAAATACACAGTTGTTTACATCCCAAGCTGAAGAGAGCTTCCTGTACTTTTGACATGAAGGAGTTATCTTTCTTGCAAAAATATGTATCATGATTGCAGAAACATTTGGCTACAGCTTAAAGCCAAAATTATCACCCCATGGGAAAAAAAAATACTACACAGTATTACATCTGGAATATTAAATTCACATTTTCCCTTGAAAGAAGATCGACACTCATTGGCATTAACTGACTCTGCACATCACATACTAATAAAAAAAAAGAACTTGAATAACATTGAAATGCATGTTAATAGTGCAGAGTGAATGACTCCTTTTTTAACTCATGACTTTGACCTTTTCCAAATGTTTAAGGTCACAACAGTCTTCTATAGTGTTTCTTCATTATGAAATATTTAAATTTTCTTTTATTCATGGGTGACTTTCACCAGTCCTATTGGCCAAATAGAGGACCTTGGTTCAGGGTAATGACATATTGCTGGTACTAGGCCACCTGTTTGTGCCAACAGCAAGCTAAACTATCTCTCAAATACAAAGTTACAGACACAGAAACAGATGGACAGACAAATATACCAGCTAAACAGCATTTGGGGTAGATATTCTAAATATGTACCAAGTTTGCATTCTAGATTTTTCACAAGTAATATATTTTTCAATTCAGTAGTTATACTCTGGGGTCTGAAATCTGCCCTGGGGGTCATGAGTTTCAGAATATTCTGGAAGCTAGCCCTGGCCTAATAATTCATATTTAAGTAGATGCCTCCATGATGATACACGTTCACCTGTACCAAGGCAAACAAGATGATCTTTTTAAGATTTCTGACATTTTCAGCATTATGATAACCAATTTAGCTCCAAATTAGGACCTGAATCTGTGATCTGTGTGCTCAATAACTATAAATAAGTCTCATTACAACTTTCAATACCAACACTTTCTATACTACATGTTCAGAAGTAAAGAAAAGAAGAGAGTGCAAAAGGGGCAGAGGGACTCAACATACAAAGTTAAAGGTGGGCTTCTATAGTGAAATCTGTCACACTTTGTACAGTTTTAAAATCTTTACATAAAAACAACACACAGAAAGGAAAGTCTAATCAAACAATGGCATAACCATCCCAGGACCCCCATAGACACTCTCCTTAGTCTACCTCCTACATTGTTAGACTGTTACAGAACAAAAGTAACTACTCACTTAAATATGTAGTTGCTGATTTTTATTGGCAGTTAATGCCTTAATCTTCTCTTTAAAGAAAATGTTTAATATGTTTTGAAGTGTCAAATGACAATAAACAACCACAAAGGTTCAAGAGACAGATTTCCTCCTCAAGTTTAGAGGGTACATCCGTAAACCCACATCCGAGTATAGGTCCCCCCAATGAATTCTGCCATGATAGATGAGGGGTGGTCGAAACCCTGGAGCTTTCTACAAAATCTACAGATCAGTGTGTCAACTTGTTATGTAGCACTGTGTAAATAATCTCTCTCTGTTAAAAAGTCATCTGTTGTCAGCAAGACATAACCACAGCCCAAAAGTGCAGGAATTTACCAAAGACAATGACCAAGGGGCACCTGTCAAAATGATCTCTGCAAACAGAAAAGCCAGGCATGGTGTAATACTAATGATGGGTATCAATGTCTTTCTAATCTCAATGGGATCCAATAATAAACTCATTCAGATCATTTATCATCTTGGTTTTTGTTTTTTTAAAGTTGTGTATTGACTTGGTTGACACTAAGAGTACAGTGGGAAACTGCACATTTAACTTATTCATAATGCAATAAATCAGAATTTTCCCCACAGATAGCACTTCTGATTCTTTAATTTAGAATACAAAACTTCACTGTCTTTTAATAATATTTCATTCAAATGAATTAGTTGAAAATAGCTTGCAGTTAATTTTCACCGAAAGCAACACGACATGTTCTTGTTTGTTCTTTTACCACTGCTACATTTCTGTCAAATTATCAAATATCCATTAAAGGGGATACATACATATATACATACATACATTACATACATACATACACACATGCATACACACACACACACACAATTATGTTTGACATATAATGTATGCATGTACGTTTACATGTTATTTATCTGACAGTTAATCCTATCCTTTTTCTCCTTGTATATATCCTGATATTGCCATCAGTGGGCTCTCCTGAATCACATCATTCTGCACCGTATAAAATCATATTGTAATTTGTATCATACAGCAGCAATATCTACACAGATTTCACACAAAACTATTTGCTTCCCATCCTATTGTAAGGGCATGGGAAGCTAGAAACTGCAATTAAAAGCCCATTCATCAACCCATCAACTGCCCTGTAATGGGATTACAGTTTTTCTTTCATCCCCATAATTTCCCTTACATCTGTCAGATCCTTATCCCTATAATGAAATTTACCCATAATTCATTCATTGGTCATGTGGTCAAGAGTCTGTGTATTGAGTCTGAGCACTGGCCTCAGAATGAGGTCATAACCTTGCACAACCCCTTTAACTTGCAATGACTGCTACCCTAGAGAGCAGGATGGGGACAGATGGAGAGGCCAAACACTATCATTTTGTTAATCCCCAGCAATTACAGAGCCCCTTCTATGAATTTTTATGACCAATTATAGTACAACATGGCACAAGAGCATGTTGGGTAAATTTGGTCTCCGGGGAGATGAAAGGAAACACGAATCAGCATAAGGAAATGGTGTTTTCTGTCTAATCTGCTATTAAATTCAATCTTATCTGATAAATTTCTAGTTAGATTCTAATTATGATGATTGTTCCTGATTTAGACTAATTTTTATTCATGGGAAAAAGCAGACTGTTTGTACTGCAAAGTATGAAGGTTTGATTGTAGCACTGTAACACCCAGTCACAGCCATCAAGTTTGACCATCTGTCTGGTAAATTTGTTTAAAAGTTTCTCAATTTAAAAAGCTGACCTTTCGTATTAAAACAATATGCAAGTATTGTATTGCAAACAGTTCATAAATCACCACAAAAACCAATTCATTAAGTGGAGAATCCCTTAGCTGTGTATAACTTTAATTAATCTGTAACACATTTAAATCATAATTACAGTCCTCTTGCAACAAATTCATACAACTTAATGAACACTCTGGCATATCATCATACTATTCTTCACAATAGTCTATTTTGAAAAAAAAATTGCAGTTTCGTAGTACCATAATTTACCTATCTTAACAGGTAAATACATAAATTCTCTAAATTATTGAGATAAAGATAAAGGAATTGTTTATATCAACAACTAAGCTTTAGAATTTAAAAACTGTGAGCTTTTTGTAGCAACAATTCATATAAATTCTCTCCAACCTGACAAACCCAGTAGATTATTGTCCCATTGAGCTATCACCTCCGACACCCCAGGGCGTGTTGAGTGCTTCCCAAACCTCATACAAAGAGCTAGAGGTTGACTCTAATCTTTCAACATAATCTACTTTACTGATAACATTACAGTTAAGTGGAACAAATTTTACCCCCCTCTCACCCTCCTTTTAAATTTTTGACAGTGTACACAAGCTCAAGAACTCCAAGTATGCAGAAAGTGACTTTGAATCCAAATTTTCAGTACTCGTAGGGTGGAAATCTCTCTCTCTCTCTCTCTTTCTCTCTCTCTAACCTCTCTAGTGAGAAATGTAATACTTGGGTAGTTATAGGGACACCTACAAAAGTTTTACCCAGTACTCTCTTTTGCACTATGGAAAAAAAGTTCTGTGAGAGATTATCATTAATAAGGACATGTCCCCATATCACTTGTCCCCAGTAATTATTAAAATAACTTGTACATGAACTTTTCACATTCAGCAGGTCACATTTATGGGGATTAACTGTAACAAACATTTTTTTGTCTTCATATTGCACTCACAATGCAGGTCAAATGATTAAAAATTGTTCTCACTTCACATCTCTCTCTCTCTCTCTCTCTCTCTCTCTCTCTCTCTCTCTCTCTCATGAAACATGCTGAGTGAGGACATTCTCACAATTTCTATGACAGTGTAAAGACAAAATTATAGGGATACCCCTAGAAGTGTATCCAGTACTCTTTCAAATTGTATGTGACAAAAATGTTTTGAGAGAAACTGTCAATAGAGATATACATGTCCCCCCAACCTCATGTCCCCACTAATCTAAATTCCTATATCTAAATCTGTCACAGTTTATGGAGATATAATGACAAAATCTGTCCCTATAGTGCACTTCTTTCTTCACAATGCAGGTCAAGTCCTTATAAATTCTTCTTGCATGTTTTACTCTCTCTCTCTCTCTCTCTCTCTCTCTCTCATTGATTTGATTGTCCAATTGTTTAGTGTCCTTTTGAGAATTTTTCACTCGTACTGAGACATGGCCAGCTGTTGGTGAAGCGGCACAGACCAATGCTTGTGGGGCTACAGCTGCAAGTGTTCTTTGTCATGCCACTGCCTACAACCACATGGGATCTTGGTTTTTAAGGTCTCATCTGAAACACCCTTGACTCCTGCTTCTCAATGCGAAGTATTTGACAAAGGAACAGACACTACTTACTTTTAAGACAATGTTTTATTTTTAACTGATAAAGTCTCTATGTGTCTTTATGTGGCCTTGGAGCCTCCACATGTTAATTTAACAAGTGTCAATATTTCATCCTGACAACTTCACCCCTGGGTGTACCCAGACAAGACCCTAGCCAATTTTCTGTGGACCGCATTGTTTCATTGTATGTCTGTTGTCAAATAAGGACAAAAGTATATGTCTCTTACATATCAAAGAAAGTCAGGCAGCTTTTGAGAAATTTTCTTATCAATTCAATCTTACCAGAAAAATGCAGAGATCAGCTTAATTTGTCTATGTTTTACGTGAATGGGACTGGAGAGTCCTTGGGATTTTAAATTCTATTCAGAGACATTTCAAGCTCTTTGTTGATAGTCTTCAATTGCAAGAAGTCGTGAATTAGATTCCTGGTTGTGTATGATTTCACTCTGATGCTGCAAATCTTATCTACATCTTGACAATCACATGTACATGTGCTGGATAAGACTCCTTGAAGTTGTTACATTTCATTGAAAAATCAAATGAATAACATCAATAAAACAAGTGAATTTATCATGATCAATACTACTCAATCACAAAAATATAAATTCCTGGGCAGCAAAAGATGGGAGTTCATAATCAGTTTTATGGCCCCATGCAGCCTAGGTCTATAAAGACTTTCCTTTTGCCTTCTGTCTATAATTTTCTAATTATATTTTTCAATCAGACTGTCACCCTGCATGCTTCTCTTTTAATCTACCTCCAATCTAATTTTGCCATTGACTCAATAATTGTATACTGTCAGTGAATGCAGTTTAATTATGACAAGTCAGACATTAAATTCTTTATATCATAGTGCTAGAAGTACTCTCCATTGATTTTGCCCAATCAGATCTTTCAAATGACAAAATATTTGTATGGAAAGTATTCAACGACAGCAATCTGGAAAAGCAAATATCCACACCCCTGATCGACTCTAATGAAGGGGGAACACATCCTTATTTATCACCTCAACGGTATCCAGCATATTGCTTAAGATTTTCAGTCTTCATGGAACCAATCCTATAGCAACAATTTAATTCATGCAACATATTCTCTGGGAAAATAATAAATAAAACATTCTTTTCTTTTCTATCAAGATCTGTAAGGCAATCCTTTGGAAAATGGAGAGCCTTACAAGCTTAATGATTACTGTGTTCTTGTAACTGTAATAGCATTCCTTATTTGTGAAAAAAGAAAATTAATAAACCATCTTGAAAACTGGAATAATTGGCTTCAGTTCATGAATCACTAAATGTACTGTCATCTCTAGCAAAAAAATAAAGTAGTGTTTACTTTAACCAGTTGTACTTTTATCTACTTTTAATAGCCATTTGAATACACATCAGCAGACAATAGAGCAAAATTAGGATAGAAATAACTGACACCCAGAAAACCTTGTAATTATATTCCTGTAAAAATATCTTTGCTCCCCTGAACAGAATTGAACAGTTGCCTCCTGTTACATTTATCATTCTGCTTTTGAACTCATTGTGACAATTCAGAACATACCTGCAGGTCAGTCACATTATTCATGATCAGATGGCACATCAACCCTGAAAACAAACCACAGATTAACCAAACTAATAATTTTTCTAATTAGCCTACCTGAGTAATGATATCATGAATCTTCAGTCCATTCTTTTCTGCAGGGCTGTTCTCTGTTACCTTGGAAACCATCACCCCTCCAGATAATTCCTCCTGTTTCTCAGCTTCATTGTTATTAGGTTCAGGCTAACAAAAAACAAATTCAGGAACATAAAAAATATCTAACATTGTGCCATTAGGGTTCACAAAGAATGGAGAAGCTTCTTTTGTCCTGTCAGAGACACCCAGCTTAGCCCAAGTTTCAAGGGTGATGTGGTTTTCATGAATTAACTCCAGCTCACCCTATTTAGAAGCAGACCTTGCCAAGTGTGGTAATTTGGGCTCAATTAATTCAAATCGACTTGCACCATTTTGACAGTGGGGGGCATTGCGAGCTGTCACTTCCTTATGTTTCTCACTTGGGGAAAAAAAAAAGGAAAGACATATTTTTTCATGATCTGCAATTAAACTATTGATCAAACTTGTTAAGATAATTCCCTAACAGAGATCATATGACAAACAGTGGGCAAAAAGGGGGATAGAAGATGAGCTTCCTTTCCTAACATGACTAATGCCGACAACATTAATGAATTTCATTATAATACTCTGCAGAAAATTGCCACAGCATGCACTTTGGTTTTTTATTCTGAATTTCTATATGTTGACAACAATTAATTAGAAATTGCATTTTATGTCCTCGTAAAAAATTAATTTTCAAATTTTATTTGTTCTCCGCAGGCAAGACAAACTGCAGCCTAGCTTGCACAATTTTAATTTGGATAGCAAGTTGCTTTGATCTCTAGTACATTAAACATAATTTCTATAATAACATGTTGGTTCAATGGGCTACACTAAACTAATGATAATGCATTGTTTAACGTCATGAATTTACTATTTTCATCTTACAGTGAAGAATGTCAGATAAATTGTATCATTTTCAACATTGACAGAATTCGAGGCCAAAATAAAGTTTGTTACTTTGACACCTGATTATTCTCTAGTGTATAGTGGACAAACTTGTTTTCTTTACAAGATGTCTGCCTTTTGTGAAGAAGACCATTATTTTAGGTTTCATCTCACCGTAATGAGTGATAATAATTGATAATGGTGCACTTTCAAATGACAATTTCATGGGAGGGGGGAGAAAACTAATCCGAAACTAAAATATCATGCTATTGACAAAAACTATTTATGCCTCTAGAAGTGGTTTATTAGGTCCCATCTCCATTATCATTATGTGACCAAAAAACTTTGTGACATGTCCTTTCACTCCACCAAATTATCTTAGTTTAGCTAAAATACATACATATCACATGACCTGTGAACAGACAAAAAGACAAACTACAGAACAGTATACCGTTCACATCTTCTACTTCAGAGGTATATAAAGCCTACCTTCTTACTGGGTCTGAATAACTAAGTCCAGGTAAAGTCAAAGAAAATATTTTACAAGTGTAGTCTAAATCAAAATTCTGAATAATAATTGGATCAGCATAAAAATGTACATTATCTGTATGATAATGCTCTGTGCTACTTCAGAAAATAAAGATTGTTCCTCTGGTTCTACAGGGTCTTCATGATACAATAATGATGTTGAATCGTCAGATCTACGGAGTGTAATATTTGTGTGGGTCAGTATTGGTCTCTCATGACATGATGTTCATCAAATCCACTAAGTGGATTTTGTTTGTTTGGATCTTCATGGTCCTCCAGCTATGATACATAAATGTACATGAAATCTACACAGTGTAATGTTTGTCTAGATACATGGCACTCTATGATATGATGATCATGGTACAGGCTCGAAATCTACTGAATGTAATGATATGATGGTATCTGTTTGATCTACCAAATGTTATGCCAGTCTGGATCTGTATCAAGATTCCTCAGTGATATCAGGAAAAGTGCTTAGCACTATTACTAAAGAAAACGTCCTTGTAAAATAGCCTTTACTTTCTTCTTAATAAACACCTTAGGACTTGTATAAATTTGGTAAAAACTCAAGTGGGTGGTAATTAAGTTTCCCCTTTGAAACATTTTCCCTCTTGAAAAGCAGATGTATATGCATGATTTATATAATTAAGTAATTTGGACTGTGGAACATTAAGTGGCAAGAAATAAAATATACAGCATTTGTGATTTTCATAGAACTTTTGAAAAACTCTAACTTTAGCCATAACTTCCAAGGACTTTTATATTTCACATGTGTATTCCTTATGAAAAGACATATTTCTTTTAGAACCAAAATTGGCCACAACTTTAGGTCCAATATTCAACCAACCAACCATTCTTTGAGTACCAAAACTACTTTACTACCATATGAGGGCATCAGTATACCCAAACACATCTTTTTTGCAAGTGACCTTGACTTTGACCTAATTATCAAACAAAATCACTGTGAATGACAAATGGGTGGACAGATGGACATAGTTGTTCCTATGTACCTCCAAAAGCTTTCTTTGCAGGAGGTATAATTGATCATATTTGCAATTTTTGACACATACATGGACATCCAAATGTCTTTTTTTTTTACTGGACCATATCATTCTTCTGACAGCAGATGCCTCTATCTATGGTTAATAGAAGTCTCATCTCTTATGATGCTTTGCAGATCATCTGCACTACTAGAAAAATTCAAAACTTTATAGCTAGGATAGGGTAGACTTTGATGTCAGTGGCAGCATTGCTGATTAAATATATTACCAAGGGCATTTAGGGCATGTAATATTTTAAGATGAATAATTTCATTGTACATAAATATAAGATTTTATGAACATTTCCATAAAATATCCATGTTAAATGTTTCCAAAATCCATGAAAATGATAAAATTTTAAATAAAGCATTTAGATACAGCTCTTTTAAAAAAATTGCCATAAAAAAGAACAACAAAAAAAAAACTCCCATTAAGACCCAACCCAGGGCATGTTCACAAGTCAGAGTGGATACAAACCAGATTTCACAAATGGACCTTTTAATACTGTGTTGATGGACAAAAGAGAAAATTTGTCACCTAATGTTAACACTTTGGGCCATATTCAGATGGAAACTGTAATTGATGAATCATGTGTTTTTTACATCATGGAGATGTGACCAACCACAAAAGTGAAAAATCTCCCTTTATGGTGACCACTAGTGTCTCCTAAACACGATCTTTTTTCTTCTTCTTATCCCTTCCTCACAATAACGGTGGATCAGTTCTTTGGATAGGAGGTGCAACACACACCCCTCAAAAAACCAAATATAGTCTATCAATATGATGTAAGTGGTTGATGTGTAATGAATTAAATACTTTTGAAACATTTCCATCATAAACAGTCCAATATGGTACCAAGCCCCTTGGAGACCTATAGGCGCAAGTGAATATTGAGACAGGGATCACAACCCTGTAAGATCACTCCAAAATATATATTTTTGCCTATTTTTTATGAAGTTCAAATTTTAAAATATGAAATGTTAGTTCCCAGGCAGTAGTATAGACTGAGAATCTTGTCATGAAAAAGATTATAAGGTGGTTCTCGGACCCCTTGCCTAATCACCTTATTAAAGGTATAACTTAATAAATCCCTACACCCAAATTTGATTGCTCCACTGGGTCATGGTTCATCCCCCCATCCGAACAATTCCTGAATAGCTTTTAAGAAAATACCCCGAACCCTGGCATTACATAAACAAATAATCTCAATCTCTCTCTCTCTCTCTCAATGAATAACTTCTGGTGTGTCATTTATTTCAAAGCCTGATTGAAACAATGCTTGACAGTTCCCCTGTCTTTCAACCCTGTCCCCAACTTATGTTTAATGACTCCCTCACTCCTATTAAATCCCCACATTTTGTTCCATAATATAAGAAAGGAGATAATTTATTGTTGGACCAGGAATCGAACCCGTGAACTCTGCATTACTCCACCTGCACCCAGACCGAATATCCACAGTGAATATTGCCATTTAATGACCCTTTAACCCCTTCCCCCTCATTTCGTATACTGACCTCCTTACCCCTACCCCCATTCTTCAGGAACTTACCGTGTATCCTCCCATAATGTTGAAGCCTAACGAATTGTCTTCTCTGTGCAAGGATACTGTCACAACCTTCCACACAGCATCTTCGGTGTTCTGCAACACAAACCACGTGATGTCGTGTTAATTGCGCCATAAATATCAGCACGCATAGAGCTGGTGACAGCTCGTGCGCAAAATGTATCCATCATCAGCGTATACCCAGGGGAACAAGGGGCGTGTGCCAGTCAGTCAGTTCATAAGATATTACGGCTAGCTGTAATAATTTTCAATTAAAGTCTTCCATCATGGACCTAATTTGTTCCGATAAAAAGAAGAAACTGCATGCTACAAAAACGTATTTTGATCTATAAGAACCGCGACATTTGTTATTCAGTAAGAAGGACAAATTGACAAAACGAACTACAATCATTAGATAAACATGTTAAATATTGTGAAACACGGAAATGTTTTACTTGGTCTCAATGATTTTTTTTTTGTTTTGTTTTGTTTTGTTTGGGGGAGTTGTTTGATTTTTGGTTTGGGTTTTTTGTTTGTTTTGTTTTGTTTTGTTTGGGGGAGTTGTTTGATTTTTGGTTTGGGTTTTTTGTTTGTTTTGTTTTGTTTGGGGGAGTTGTTTGATTTTTGGTTTGGGTTTTTTGTTTGTTTTCACATATACAATATCAACGACTGTGCCTTTTCTTGGACTATTAACATTATAATTATAGTAGCCATTATAAATTATTTCAGATGGCTAAATATTGACATTATTAATTTACTTTGATATAAGAACTTATTTTATTGTTTCGGTAGGATAATTCCTTATTGATCACATAATAAAAGTTCTTTAAAACATTTTTTTTTAAATATTCAAATGTAAGACTTGATTGCTGTATTTAGTTTGTATCACTTTTACTGATTACTGTCCAGACATAATTAATTCACGATTTCATACGAAATGGTTTGCACTCCCCGCAGTGGCAGTGAGCATGACGTAAAAGCAACTTGTTATGAGTATCCTGATTGTTATACAAGCGCACCCCAATCTATTTCATCTTATTCTCATACCCAGGATTTCATTTATTTTGGTAAAACAAATGCACTGAAATTTCTGTTTATCTTGCAGTTTGTGTACGGCTTATCCTGATTTGTACATACAATTTTGAAATGTTTCTTCTGTTTCCATTTTAAAATAAAAGATGCTATATTACAATTCCTGCGAGTTTCCTTCGAGAAAGTGCTTTAAGCTTAACAATTTTAGCGGGAGATTTGATACTTTACATCGAATGTATCTTGTTCTGCCCTGTATTGTATCGTTTGTGTTGATCACATCATAATTTTTACATCTACAATGTGTGTGTGTGTGTGTGTGTGTGTGTGTGTGTGTGTGTGTGTGAAGACGCATATAGCCAAATATTTCTAATCTAATCGAAAAATGCATGAAAATTCACATTTTTTCCCTCTTTGACGTCATATTCGAAAACAGGAAAAAAAGTCCAATTTTGTTTCAGAAATTTCAACATAGAAATTGCAGAACTTCTGAGAAATAAAGAAAGTTTTGAATTTAATTGAGGACTGGAAGTAGCTAACACGCCTATAGTCTTTTAAATTAACATGCTTATTTTATCTAGGTCTGTAACACGTTACCTTAAATTTTCAGTGGGTTGTTTTCCCCCCAATCTGTAAACATTAATTTGTCAACTCAAATACACTGTATAAAAGACCGTAGCTACATATATGTTTCATCGATATCAAAAATATTAAGGGAATATCGAAGCGAGAACAAAATTTTGTAAGCAATTCTATTGAGAGCAATTACCGAAATTACACGTCTATCAATTTCCAATTTAATTAAATCTACACAAACTCATATAGTATATCATATTATATAACCGAGGTAAGGGAGCAGTATCTAGATAAAACCCTCTTCGCCTGTCAATACATTATCATTCAAATGAAACAGAGGCCTTCCACGGTAGTAATACATGCCGATAATGTGCCAACTTTTCGGACATGTCTAATTGTTTGTCATGATTAATGCGCACACAAACTTTCTGTGCTTAAAAAAAACAGGACAAATTTAGAGGACCTTATATTTATGATATGAAGAAATTACTATAATATATTTATCTTATTACAATGAATAAATACATCTCTCCTGAAGTAGCAAATAAAATTCAACGTTGGAAGATATAGATTCATATGTAAATGTTTTTAGAGCAAACACCCGACCCGTTGAGAAGTTAATCAATTCTGCTCTTATCGGGCTCTCCGCTTTGATCTCTGCTTTATTTCAAGAGTTCAATAGCAGTGAGCAGGTGTATATCTAGATACCTGTATATGATAAATATCTCTCTCTCTCTCTCTCTCTATCTCTCTCTCTCTCTCTCTCTCTCTCTCCGTACATTTACCATTACATGCCTGTATTCATAACCATGTACTGTGTACGTATATGCATAAACCGTCAAAAGACAAATTCACATGCACTAATAAAACATTTTCTTACCGTAGCAGCGTTAACGCTGTTGCCACGTTTTCTAGGCTTCGTCGAAATTTCGTTCAGCTTCCTGTTAAACTCCTGAGCCTGGAGTAGATTTTCGTTATGGAGAAAAGCAATTTGGCTTAGAAGTTCGTGTTCCCTTTTAGCAGCATTTAGACTGACCAATTGCAGTTTTGTTTCCATATTATTTATTTTGTTTTCTTGACCAGCGATGTATGATCGTAAAGCGGAAACACATTCATGCGATTCTACCGTTTTCTGTAATAAAACAAGGCTGCATCCTTTCTGACAGACCCCTACTTCCTTATATGGACAATTGCCTGTGACGTGTTTATCTAGGTCCCTGATGCTAAGAATTAGTTTACAGTCTTCGTTTGGACAGGGGACGGGTCGATGCGGACAGTCTGCTGTGTGGATCCCAACATCTCGCAAGCGAACTAGTCTTTTACATCCTCTACTACGAAATTCACAGTGGACACTCAAATTCAGTATGCAGTCCCTCAACTCCAACTCATTTGTAAGGTCGTCTGGGGTAAGGCGCTGACACCCCTTGGGACACTGTCCGGTTCGAACCACCCATGGGAGGATACACCCCGAGCAGTATATGTGACGACACGTGGTTCGTAAAGGATTATCCAGTACCCCGCAACACAACTCACAGAGCATCTCCTCGCGAATGGTGGTAATGAAATTGTCCACGTCAAATCCCATTCTAAAATATTTCCCCCTTTTTTTGTAAAAACGAATTAGACAGAAATTTAAATGCGGTTACGGTGTGTGTTCACGATTCGACTTTATGGCAAAAATTCTCATTGCAATCGTTGTTTACATTCTGACAATAATAGAAAGCCGGCGATGTACGGAATTCGATGTAATCCTTGCCAAAGGTATATCACAGGTGAAAATAATTAAAGTACACAAATCTCAATTTAAACACGACTGGATAGAAAAGGGGCTCGCAACGCTATCAATACACACAATGTATTGGACTGCGAAAATCGAACCAGCAGGGACACCGTATAAAAACAGAATAGTCTCTTTGAGGACTGCCAAATCAATTCCTTGGAAAAACTCTTTTAAGGAAGTGCTTTCCTTTAGTAAAGGAAATGGATAACCTTCAAGAAAACTGCGAAACAATTCTGAAAATATTCCAAAGTTTACTGTGTCTTTCACCAATTTTCCAAAAGTTTACTATGATTGAGAAGTTGAGGGTGAGAGTTCCACTGAAGTTAATGTCTGCCCTGTCCGTAAGGGCAATATTTAACGAACACCGAAAATTTTCATTACAGATAGAATCAACCTTGTCAGCTAGGGGCCTTTGAAGAGACTATCCCTAAAATATTTTCAACCTTGTTTTATGAACATCTCTCTCAAGTTGTTAATAAGATATTTCTCTTGATTAAATGACTGGATATCTGCATCCAAAACTCAGAAAAACGGAATCAAACGCAAATTAAAAAAAATAATCTCACCCCAAAACCTCTCTCCTTAAAATAATCGGTAAAACTCCATTTGATGTTCACCTCTCTACGATAAGGAATCACAAAATCCGAATAGTTGGAAAGTATGTCCTCGAGGTTTTGGAATTTTCGTGATATGTACTGATCGGCATGTACATGTATATTAAAAACAAGATGAATATTGAACGTTCATTTAATCGACGATTTCGATAATCCTAAAACCACTTTCTCAAAAATCAAATACAGATGATAGAAAATAAAAGCAACACTAAAGAATATTATGTATCACTATTTTCATGAAATTTAAAAACAAACAAGTTCTTGCAAGTCCATCCGCATAGAACACATTGTATGATAGAAGTATTATTCCAAGTGTTTCCCAAGTGCTAGACTTGCTGATTGTTAAATTGCTAGTGCCACAGCACTCTTAAAGATTTTGGCCATCCAAGTGGAATAAGACAATTACCATAGCAATCTCCCCCTCTCCCGCACGTGGACACCTTTCTATCATAATCGATAACGCCAAGTGATGAGAGATAGGCGGATGAATATCGTTTCTTGATATATACAGTGATACCAAGTCATGTAGACTATTTCTACCAAGTCGTTATGAAGCAATTTACTCGAAAACGATCTGAAACCAACGCGCTGTAGATCGCTTTCTTGTCACTTCTGGCTGTCCAGATTCACCGAGACGATAGATCACGTTAAGGCGGCTGCCACCGGGTTAAGGTGTCTGTGGCCGACGGTTGCCATTAATAATTCAGCTGCTGCAACCCCGTCCGTGTGTTCAGGGGAGAAGTGAGAGACAAGTAAAACCCACCACAGGGTTATTAGTGATGATACAGCAGGCTCTGCATCATTCATTAGATGACTGTTGCACACTGTTTACCATCCAGTCTTTAAAGCTTTTATCTCATTATTTCTTTGCCAAATATTACCCCCATTCTCTAGCATAACTTGCATGTGTGTAGATTACATTGAATTAAGTCACTATTCATGAAAAAAAGGCTACGACATATGATTTGTTTTAATTATGAAGAAACAGGCGGCGACATATGAATATCGACCTGCGATAATCCATCAGCACCGGTCGTTTTTCAACACTAATTACACGTAGCATTGAGGGAGAGGGGGGGGGGGGGGGGGGGGGGGGGCAAATAAATGATGACTTTCCGAACCTTAAGACGTGAATGAAAGTGTGAATTGAAGGACAAACTGTGTACAAAGGTACCGTATACCTACATCCATGGGTCAATCGTTAATTAATTGTTGGTGTGCTTGTCTGTGTACGTTAATAACAGGAATTTCCTTTTATTTCTTCGCATTAATCATTTCATTCTTACCGATTTTAGACAAACCTTTATAACAATACATATTTATAAGAATTTACATACTTTATGGATTAATATCTATATGAGGATAAACACCTGAGAGGTTCGATCAAAGGAGCCGCCGACTTAAAAGTGATTTCATTATAAAGATTAGGAACTCCCGAATCACAGCCGTCTAACATTGTGTATTAAGTAATGGCTTTCTTTAGATCAAAGGCGAATGTAAAATATTTCATTGCAGGACCGTTACCCCATGCCAACACATTCATGTATATATACTGATGTTTCTTAACTTTTCAGATTTTGATATTGTAAATTTCTAAATGGTATACTTCCTTATGTTTTATAGAGTAGAAAAAATATCTTTTATTTTCGTTTTTTAATTTTCATTATACAACAAGCTATGCCACATGTATGTCCACACAATGCAAGCAAATTAATCAGGCCTTCCGGTTAAAAACACGAATAACCAGTGTCATTAGTATTCTTTCCCCTTAATTTCAAGAGTTCGCAATTTTCACTAGCAAATCTTTTTTATATTAAATTGTTTCATAGTTTTTTTTATTTTTGTTTTCTTTTTGGTTTTTTTGGGGGGTTGTTTTTTTTGGGGTTTTTTTTTTTGTCTTTTTCTTTTTCTTTTGTTTGTTTGATTTTTTTTTTTTGGCTTTGTTTTTTGGTTTGTTTTTTTTGTTTTTGTCTTTTGTTTTTTTTTGTTTGTTTGTTGGTTTTTTTGGTTTTTTTTTTATGGATCTAAACTAGAAAAAAACTTGTGTCAGTTTTAAAGAGTATTTCTAGGTGATATAAATGAAATTGTAGAAGACGTTATTAACAATTGTAGCAGGTGTTCAAATCCTACTTATTTGTCAAAAAGAAAAAAGAAAAGAAAAAGAAGAATGAAAAAAGAAAAGAACAAGAAACAACATCTTTGTGTACTGCATTAATCTAATGTCGTTTTGACTGTGTATGCTTGCTTTTCTCAATTCGAAGGTTAGTCGAAAAATATTAATGAGAGATCAACAATGGTGCTCCTCAGAGAGAGAGAGAGAGAGAGAGAGAGAGAGAGAGAGAGAGAGAGAGAGAGAGAGAGAGAGAGAGAGAGAGAGAGAGAGAGAGAGAAAACAGAGTGTCGAAATCAAAGTTTCGAAAAAGGAATGACTTTGTATAAGCTTGAAAAGAAAAAGAATTTTGAATGTCTCTATACCACATATTTTCGGAAATCGGTTTCAGTCATGTTCTCAACTTTTTTCTATGATGAATATCGTCAGTGGTGGATCTGTTGAGGTTACGGGAGTTGCACCCCCTTCTTTTTTAATTTTTTAAAATTGTTATTATTTACTATTTTAAGCTATGCAATTTTAACAGAAATTGTCATTTTGTATCAATTTGGGGGTCGGCATTTCCCATTTTTGAAGTAAAGAAAGTACCATCTTGGATCAAGACACCCTCTTTGAAAATTTGTTGGATCCGCCCCTGGTCTTAATAATTTACGTGACACCTTTACCTAGAATCGTAACTTAGACAGAATCAGAAACTTGTATGTTACAATGTTATGCAGTACGGATTGGAGCCCTTTACATAGTGAAATAAAATCTACTGATAAGTAAACTTCAAAAATGTCAGAAAACATTTCTTGTCTATAATCAGGTCAACGTCTGAAAATGAGCTGCATACTACTGATTGGAACGTATACAATGAGATTAGACAAAAGTTCTGAAACCTCCCCCTACATACCTTATGACATATATACAAATGTTATGAATCGCATCATATTTTATAAAATTACATGTAATATTATTTGCTTAGGCATTTTTTTTTCAATTTTATCTATACAGCAAATATACAGCAAAAACTGTCCAGGCGTACACTATGCTCACCTGAGTTATCCATGAAATTTTAAAAAATATACCTATAACACCAAAAGCATTTACACACCCAAGCATGACTACATTAATCAGAGAGAATGTGGCATTGACCTAAGGCTTAATGAATGACCTTGATTTTCGCCTCACCAAGCATAAAATTTGGATCTTCTATAGTTAAGAAATTATGATCCATGTTAAAATACCCTGACCTTGATCACTTTCACATTGGACACTGGTCTTAGTGATTGACCTTCATTAGTTACAGTGTATATAGCGTTGACTTTTCAGTTCACCCGTACATGAATACTCTGCCTTGTATAATTTACAAGTTACTGCCCAGCGTTAAACTTCGTCCGCTAGTCACGGATGAAAGGTACTCTCATCTTTTCACACGTGGCTCTCTGCCTGAAAACTTTCTCGTTCTTATAAGTATGCATATAACGAGAATGATGGAATTCCTTGACCGATAGAATTCATGCTTAGCCTAAAATTGAAACCCTGGTTTAGCGTAGACGCGTTTAACTCAATAATGGCTGCGGCCATGAAAACTAGTGCTTCATCCAACGAAACTATCTTTCACAAAAAATTATAAACCCCAACACGTCTGTTTGTTCTTATTTTAACTATTCAATTATTGAAATTGTCATTTCTGTATACATACGGGTTCTTTTTATTTATTTATTTATTTTTTTGTTGATTAATTTACCGAAAAAGTGGAAGAATTGCAAGAGTTCTGATTGGTCAAGAGCAATTCGCTCGCATTCTATAAACAGTTTAAATCTCCGGTTAACCTGTGCTCAGAAGCTCAGCGATTCGCCGAATTGCATCATGCATATTTATGAGAAACGAGAAAATTTTCACGCAAAGAGCCACGGACGAAAAGGGAGAGGAACGTACATTTCAGCAGTTGCGCGGCTTGCGACTATGACGTCAACTTGCAGACAGTCAAGGAGACAGACAGACAAAACCACCCGTATGTTCCCCCTAATGACGATTTCGGAGACAAAAACGGAAATAAATCAAAAACTTCAAAAACATGGACTCCTGTTTACCTCGTTCAAAAAACTAGTAATTGCTCTACCTCAAACGATGCAATGCTATAGAACTGGTGTATTGGTAATTTTTTTAAATTGCCTGTAGTAACATTTGGTTATCTAGTGGACAAATGATTGACAAGGGACACTCAATTTTTATCATTTGCAGCCCATTTTGACATGAAAACAAACAGAAAAAGTTTGACTGTTCCTGTCTCTCATTAATCTTTGCAGATTGTTTAATTTTTAAAATGGTTACAGACTACAAAATGCTCATAAAATCTATGCATGCATTCACAAATCATAATTGATCCGCAACAGAGAATAGTACATTGCGTTTTTCTGAGAAAGTATCTTCATGTTTTTGGAATTTCAAGCCTATCTAGCGGCATACTTACTTCACTCCATAATAACTAGTCTGTCGTGGGCCTGTAGCCAGGATTTCCTAGGTGGGGTTGGGGGGTGGGGGGTTATTCCATAAAAAGAAAAAAAAACTGATCTTAAAAACAAGTTAAGGGCAAACAAACGACCCTATTACTGTACAAATAATTACTACCAGAGAATATTTAGTGTTGTCAAGGTGATTTCTGGCTTCGGTAGTGCTTTACCCAAGTGATTTATTCCATGCCTGATAATCTCTTTATGTCTGTCACCCCTGGGACCCGTCCAGGGCATATCCACTGAGGGCCTCAAGGCAGCTCCCGACACCAGCCGTTTACTGCCACTCACCCCATTAAGAAATTCCTGGATCCGCCACTGCTTATGCGTCTTGATTGAGAGCTTTCCAATACACGAAACAGCAGGGAATTAACACTTTATCAGCAACATGTAAAGTTCATTTAATTATCTAATGGCAAGTATTGTCTTATTGTTTACTTGGCATTAGCGTTTCAAAGAAACATGTAAATCTCATCAGAGGAGAAATATGATTCAGAAGAGTGTTGTGACCCTGCGGCTCTTCAATTTAATATATACCCAGTCCAACATCCAGCCATAACTGCTCTACAGATTACTTATTTGATAGTCCAAACTAATGTATACATATTTACATACAGCTATTCGGAATATTTTATTTGATTAGTACACTACACATGGGACGGATTCATACACGACACATGGGACGGATTCATACACTACACATAAGACGGATTCATACACTACACATGGGTTAGATTCATATACAATACATGGGGTGGATTCATACATTACACGTGGGGCGGATTCAGATACGCCACTGATACACAAATCAATGGACATTAGCACATGATAATCTGTAGTGAATTATTTTCTAAATAGAGAGAAGCATTAGTATTACAAGATGACAGATCCGTGTTTGTCTTCAATTCTTCTTATTGAAAAGATTAAGATTTAAGAAAGAGACCCAGGAACTTTCTAGTCATATAGCTACCTGTTACATACAAGAAGACATTAATATACCATTTTAAAAAAAAATCATATTTTATTTGTAACAAGGCATCTTTTCGGATGAATTGAAAAAAGAATGTCTCATAAGAGGAGGGGGTTACTTTTGGACACAAAAATGGGGGAGGAGGGTTTGACTCTGGACTGTGATCCCCCTGACGATGTTACTCTACAGAGCAAGATTTCCAAGGGGGATATAGGGAAAATACTACAATAGCTGTATAACACCCGTATCTATTCATGATATCAGTTTCTATACAGCGAACCACATGTTTTAATGCTGGCATGAAGAATTTGCCCAGAATGACATGTAGCCTAGCACTCAGTTTGATATCTTATATTCTAACCCAGGACTCAGGACTCAGTCTGATATCTTATATTCTAACCCAGGACTCAGTCTGATATCTTATATTCTAACCCAGGACTCAGTCTGATAGCTTATATTCTAACCCAGGACTCAGTCTGATATCTTATATTCTAACCCAGGACTCAGTCTGATAGCTTATATTCTAACCCAGGACTCAGTCTGATATCTTATATTCTAACCCAGGACTCAGTCTGATATCTTATATTCTAACCCAGGACTCAGTCTGATATCACCTACTCCATCACTCAGTCTGATATCTTATATTGTATTCCATAACTCAGTCCGATATTTTATATTGTAGTCTATCATTCAGGTTGATAGCTTATATTCCTGCTCAGCACTCAGTCTGATACCTCATATTTTACCTGTAAGTCTTTGAAGTATAAATTTTCAAATGCAAATTTTACTTGCTGTATTTTCAGAGCATTTTTATTCTTCTAGATTGGGTACCCTTTGACTATGTGTAAAGATACACACATTTAGCTGAACAAATAAACACCTTCCTAGTAGAGGTAATGGACAGGGGCTTTGAAGGGTCCTTTTTCACAGTATGTGTTATTTTCTTACATTTATTTTAAACCAGTGTTGAGAGATTTCAAGCACCGCGTCTTTGTGACTCAATATTTCTATACATGCACTTACTAAACGCACTTTACTGCGACCAAAGCAAATGAAGACCAATTCTAAATCCAACAAGTTTTTGTTGAAATCCGTTAGATATATCAGCGCTAAAATATTTGTCTTCGTTATAAGTGGCTCAATCTGTCCTAGCAAACACCACACAAAGCTGGCTTTTGATCTTATTGTTTCTGCATAAACATATAAATATACACATTAGAACCCTTGAAACACTGTATGTATAACTTATTTCCCCACTATCAAGCTCTAGATTAGAAATTCCATTATATTTCGCTGTTTATTCCCTACACGATACACCGCGGCTGTATCGGCTTGTGGCGGTTTCCTTTGATGTCTATTTGATCAGGCCGCATTAACTCACGTCCGTTGTTATATATGTCGGACGGTGTGCGGACAGTATTGACCAATACACAAAGGATTTTGGACTAAACGACCGATAAAAAGATCTCGATGTGTGAGGATAGATCGAATAGGTCAATTTTCAAATCAAACTGCCTTTTAATGGTCACTTTTCTCGTTGAATTTCAAAAGTAATGTCTATATAACGAGTAAAAATGGGGATAATTTGGTCTTTTTGATCCGCACAATGCCATCTATTTGAATAAATTCTTAAACAAACATGATTTGTTTTTATTTTTTATGTTATTTACTATAATTCAAATAATGTGCGCCCAGTAGGCAACAATACTCGTAACCATCCAGTACTTTTCTACTGGCCACCCTTACTGTATGATCTTATAAGTAATGATGGGTGGAAGTGTAGGTAGGTCTACCTATGTTATGCGCAAAATGAAATTTATCATTTTTCAAAAACTGATAAAAACATGACCCACATCCCGTATTGTTTTTAAAATATCTTGGTATCAATTGATCTCTATATATTTCCCTTTTTTGTTATATTGATCGAATATTTGGTGTATAATTCATTAATTATTGGATTCAGACATGCATGAGTACTATGCCATAGTTAAATTCAATAGAAGAAAAATAAAATCATTAAATTGTAATGTATATCCTTGAAGTAGAAATTAAGTACATGCTCACTATGGTTTATTAGCGTTTTGTATTGTCATAATATATGTATTGATAGAATTTACGCACAAGCGTGCACCTAGGCAACTCCAGCTGAAGGGTCCTGTGAGGATTCCGGTTTGAATAAGCTCTCAGTACCCCTTGCTTGTCATTAGAAGCGACTAAATGGGGCGGTCCTTTGGATGAAACCGCAATAAATAAAAACCCGTGTCACAGCATCTAGGTGTGGTAAGATAAAGATCCCCCCTGCTCTGGCGAAGGAATATGACAAAGATTCGAACCCTCCACCTCCCCTCTCATAAAGCTAGCAAGCTTAACAAGCCTATTTAAAAAAAAATCACTCGGTCACTTTTCAGTTCTCTTTTCTATTAAAATCTGCAATGTGGTCAGTCGAAATCAAATGCCCACTGCGACAAGATGAAATTGTACAACATGATTTACTTTTCTGGTATTCCTATTTATCTGTAAAAGATGTCATGTTCTAATTGTTGTATTTGTTCTCGCACCTGCTTAGTACACATACATTCTAGATTTTAAAATATAATTCTAAGGTATGGAATCTCATCTATCCAATCCTAACGCTTTCTGTGCATCTGTGTTGGATGACTAGTAACCAATTGGCGTACATCGTACCATGTGAATTGAAAATTTGCTTTACTTAGATCTGATAATTTTCACTAATATGTGTACAAATTCAAGATGCAAAGTGGTCAACTTCGACACCAAGGGAGTAAGTGTGGCGGAACGATTACACGACCAGATTTGTCTGTTTACAACGGTCCTCAAACTTCCGGAGTATCCTGTACTCTGGGCAGCTGAGTCCACACAAACCCGCCAAACCGGATAGCCAATGGAGGTCCGAGAGCTGATAAAACAACCCTTCATAATGCATTGTTTGAGCAATCTTATTACGAAAATTGTTAAAAACAAATTTACTTTGCCCCGACGATGTGCCAACAACAGCGTGTGTTTGACAGATCTATGGATTTGAGCGGATTCCGAGAGCTTGGGTTTTGAGTGTCATCTTAATCAGGATTTAATCATCAGTAACCACGTGTCAGTGTAGAATTATCGCTCCCTCATTTCCAGTCGTTTGTTTCAGACTCATATGAATACCAAGATAAAGAGCGACATTGTTCTCAAACAGACGTCTCATAGGATGGGCGTCCGGACTTTAGATATTTGACATGACTTGAATCTGTACATATACACTGTTTTATATATATATTCCTGCTTATCTACTATATTAATGCTTGTACATTGTATGTTATGTTCATTAATTGCCACACTACATGTACATTATTGATTATACTCTCTATATTACATATTAATGCATTGTATATTACATAGGTTAATTATCATACACTGAATATTAGATACATTAAAGATTATATATTAGATACATTAATGACTTTGCATTGTATGTCAATGATTATACACTGTAAAAGTGATAAATTAATGATTATATTTACTGAATATTTGATACATTAATGATTACATTGTATATTAGATATATCTATGATTATACATTGTATATTAGATATAGCTATGATTATGCATTGTATATTAGATATATCTATGATTAATTATACATTGTATATTAGATATAGCTATGATTATGCATTGTATATTAGATATATCTATGATTAATTATACAATGTATATTAGATATATCTATGATTATACATTGTATATTAGATATATCTATGATTAAATATACATTGTATATTAGATATATCTATGATTAATTATCTATGATTAATTATACATTGTATATTAGATATATCTATGATTATACATTGTATATTAGATACATTAATTATTATACACTTAATATTAGATGCATTAATGATTAGACATATATTAGATAATTAAGTAATGATTATAAACGATATATTAGATAAAGTAATGATTTGACACTGTATATTAGATACATTAGTATTTAGATATTGTATATTACATACATAAAAATGATTAGACATTGATCACTTCAATATCTTCGCCTTTTCATACATTAATGATTACACACTGTATATTAAATACATCAATGGTTATAAACTGATTATTAAATACATTAATTGTCATACATTGTTTATTCGATACAGGTATATATATATATATATATATATATATATATATATATATATATATATATACATATATATTGGTTTAAATCTGAGTTTCCTGCTCGTCTGATGATTTCGTGTCAAGTTCAGGAACGATGGATGTGAAATTCCATCTTCATATCTATTATTTGAAGTGCATATCTAAAATTTTAAGTGCAAAGAAACCTCTGAAGTAGTGAATTTTTTTTGGTTCTTTGTTTTTCTTTTCTTTGTTTTGTTTTAAGTTCATATAACTATGCTGTGTACATCATAACCTCTCTTTGCCATTGTTCAGTTCTTCTTGTTTATGCTGCTTTTCTTAAAAGACCTCAGTCTAAACAGACTCCAACTGAAATGTGACTTCCACGTTAAGCTTAGTATTTTGTAAATAATAATAATAATAATAATTATATATATATATATATATATATATATATATATATATATAGATATATATATATAATAAAAGTCAAGAAACGCAAAACTCGAATTAATTACATTCCACTGTAAGTGCTTACTGTGGAATGTAATTAATTCGCGTTTTGTGTTTCTTGACTTTCATTATTGGATATATTTGCTGTATCAAATACTGGATATTTTTTTGTTTTACAAATTATATATATATATATATATATATATATATATATATATATATATATATATATCTTGCACACACTGGAATGATTTGACTGTTAAGTACACATTAAATCACGTATAATTTGTACTAATCGTCTTGTAAAAATATCGGATCATATGTTGACATCTTCGCTCAATCTGTGTTCTAAGTACCTTTCATATCACAGACAATTTTGATGTCAAGTAAACAAGGGCAGATAGACAAATATTCAATACCAACACCATTAGACTTCTACCAGTCTGCGTCATCAACTTTTTATCAGTGCCACATATTTAGTACAAATAAATGATAAACATTAACAGATTTTATCATAATTGAACAACCATTCAGTTTGTCAGCATAGATCCAATTTTCGTTTCAATTTCAGCTCCTTTTTTACTGTATAGATCTAATTGAGGGCGGACAGCCATGCGCTCCATTTTTTCAGTGCGCACCGGTTTAACTTCCGGAGAAAGAGCCTATTCACGTTTATTGATAGACAGTGATTGTTTGGTACAAAACTCTCGCGTCACGCAAACTTACGAAACTAATTAGAATGAAAAACTGATGTAAAGAATTTAATTATACGTTAAACAGATTTAACTTTAATCCAAGAAGGAGAAAAATACCATTAACTGTTAAAATGCTTATATTCTAATCCCTTGTCTCGCTTTATGACAAATTACAGTGTAAGGTCTTGTTCTAGCAGCGTTAACGACGTTTATACTGATCTACAAGATACACATGTACTATGGTGTATATTACTTTAAGAACTACGTCTTCATATACATCTCTCTCGCTAAAAATTCTACAAAGTGAAATACTAAACATGGTCGGTAGTTCAACAGGAATCCTTTCACCATAACGGTCATCTAGTATTGGGTACGCTAAGACACCCGCTCACATGAGGCAACTAAACAAAGGGGTAATTAACTAAAGTAGGACACACCACTTTCACAGTGGGAATATCTATTACTTTAGGCCGTACTCACGGCCACCGGCTGCATACGTGCATTGTTTACCCATCAACTGTACACCCCTACACCGACTGGACCGTGAATACACCCTCTTACAACGAGTACTTGTCAAATTACTTTTTCAAGATAGGTAATTTACTACAACTGATGGACACATTCTTTCATGACAGATATAATACTCATCTATTAGCTGGACACGACTAGTCGACTAAACAATAGTTACAGTACTTAATCTATGAACTGAATTGCTATTAAAATTCTTCAGCTTTATACGTAATTATTCACTAACTAAGCACTTCCTCTTTATGACTGATACATTACTAGCTATCTGCCGCACATGCCACTAAAGACTAATACTTCATTAGCCACGCCCTATCACTCTTTAGTCCCCACCTCATCCCCACCCACTCACGACAGCTACATTGATAGATTGCTTCTGGACAGTGGAAACAACAAGGACACAGTCAGCCAAACGACTAGATACTCCATTTTACCATCCCGCGGGGATCCGAGTTGTTAGAATAGGTCCTCACTACCCCTTGTTTGTCCTAAGAGACGACTAAATGGGGCGGTCCTTCGGATGAGACCGAGATTCCATGTCACAGCAGGTGTGGCACGACAAAGATCCCTCCCTGCTCAAAGGCCCTAAGCGCTGTGCATAGGCCAAAATTTTGCAACCCTTCACCGGCAATGGTGACATATCCATATGAGGGAAAAATTCTTAAGCGGGAAGTAAAACAACATACAATCAATCAATCCATCCATTTTACCATAGGTACTGTACATCCCACAAGCTCATTATTATACAGATAGTTCGAAGGAATTTTTTTTTGTTATTTGTAGGTAAAGTACTACGAGCTTTGACCTTAGCATGGGGCTCTGGAATGTATCAGTAAGAGTTCTTTATCGTGTCACCATCCACCGTGAAACGGGACCTCCGTTTTTATATTCTATATAGTAATGTCCGACCTTGGCGAAGAAAAAGTTAGAACTTAAGATTAGAATATGGAGCGCCAAATTGATAAAACTCAAATAATTGGAGATATCTTTAATTATCTTTGATTATTTGAAGATATCATCAATTCATTTATTGCGCACAGTAATTAAATTGATGCGCGCATCAATTCAGTTATTGCTCTCATCAACTCAATTGATGAACGTATCAATGTGGTGGAATTATTGCTCGCAAAAATGAATTTTGAGCACAATATGAATGATGTGATGATCTCTTTAACTCAATTGAAGATATCTTTAATTATTTAAAACGCATTTGTATAAGGAATTAATACGCGCATCAATACTTTTAAAGAGAACAACAATTTAATTAAAGAGATTATTAATTCAAATGTTAATATTTAAGAAATAAGATATATTTTTTGAGTGTTTGGACGTTATAGGATTTGATCACGTGACCAACTTCATGTCATATCCCAATAGCACTCAACAAATAAAATCTTATTTCTTTTATATGTATATTTCTGTTTCGATATGTGTTGTTCTTATCAAGCTTTCATGCTTCTGTAGGCAGACGATCGTACAACACAAGATATAGTTCGTTAAATTTTTATCGAGTAAATAACTGGAAGCAATATCCAGGAGAATATAAAATATAAATACTTATGTTAGAAGGAATAAAATAGATGAAACAAGTGTAAAATAAAGATTATATAGAGCGTCAACTCAACTCAACTGAAGATAAGACGAGCGGAGTAAACTACAACCAGTGACACGGTGAAAGTGGCCTACCTTACTTGAAATTGAAAACGCAGTGCATTGTTGAATACAGATTTCGACAGACGTTGAGAGGATCTAAGAAACTGACGGAGGATAAATGGATCAAGTTGACGTGATGCCGTATGTCAGTTTGTTTTTTTTTTGTTTTTTTTTTTTTTGGTTTGCTTGTTTGTTTACTTTTTTTTTTTTCAAGTTTTGGAAAGGAACAACGGCATGTTCATCATTAGGACTCATGGTTGTAGCGTTATACTTCAGATGAAGGCGAAGTGAAATTAGGTTGTATTTGTTTATCCCCCATCTGTGTAAGAGAAGATAAACACCAACTGAAAGACATCTTTTGTTCACGAACTGAAAGGGATCTTTTGTTCACTCGAGAGATTTCTGTTGTAGGAGTTAAATGAAGACTCGCAGCGGTGCCCGGACTGAATATAATTTTTCGAGCTCGAAACTAACATCGGTCATGGCCTCGCGGTGATGACTATTGCCAGTAAACAGCATTCTATCATCATCATCAAGTAAACATCAAAGTTATCGTATGAATTCGCCATTCTGCAGAGGTTTCATCTGTTTATAAAATAAACTCCGTAAATATTCTGATGTGTTTAATGTATTTTGTTTATGTTATGATGTCAAGGCAGGTGAAAGTACCTTGTACAACCTATAATTGACCCGAATACGTGTGAGGCGGTAATGTATTCTTATTCATTCAGAAAAAAGTCTGATCACGTGACAGACTTCATGTTATGGAAAATTGAATGTCAATTTCATTAGATTGATTGATTATATATAATGTTTAACGTCCCGCTCGAGAATCTTTCACTCATATGGATAGGTCACCATTACCGGTGAAGGGCTGCAAAATTTACGCCTATGCTCGGCACTTATGGCCTTTGAGCAGGGAGGGATCTTTAACGTGCCACACCTTCTGTGACACGGGGCCTCGGTTCTTACGGTCTCACCCGAAGGACCGCCCCATTTAGTCGCCTCTTACGACAAGCTAGGGGAGCTGAGGATCTATTGTAACAACCCGGATCCCCACGGGTTTAATTTCATTAGAAGTGTCATATAATTATGGCAAAACATTGGCAAATGTAAATATGTTGAATTGAAGATAGCTATATAATTATATAGTTGCTCTCTCTAAAAGAATTACAGTTGAATTGTAGAGCGCATAAATTCAATTGTTGAAAAAGCGTTTTACATTTAAGACAATAAAACAAAGTATAATAAATGCGTAAAAAATGACAATAATACTAAAATGAATTCAAAATAGAAACTAAAAGTTGATTACATAATTTTTTTTATTTTGTTAAATGAATACTAAAAACTTAGCTATCGCAAGTCTAAAAAGATATGTTTTTAAATGTTTTTTTTAAAAGCGTACAAACTGTGGAATAGAAGGAGATTGTCTGGTAAAGAGCTCCAAAGAGTAGCTCCTGCCACGTCCAAACGACTTTTCCCTTATGTAGAGGTTCAACATCTCGGTCTAGTCAATGTCAGTAAGTTTTCAGATCTAAGGGAACGTTAAGGTTGGTATACCCTAATCACCTCTTCAAAGTATACCAATTGATGATATCTTTAAGTAATTAACGATCGGTATCTTCAGTTATCTGAGTTTATGTTAATTTGGCACTCCATATTAACGCGTCCTCCTTATCAAAAATCGAACCTGGGACCTTGTGGTTGCGGTGATCGCCCGAACTACTAGACTGTCGCGACAGGTAGTAAATTTCATGTGCATTTTCATAATCTATGCATTATAAAATAATTGAGGAAGGTGTGTGCGGTTTGCAATGGCATCATTAGTCATATTGTATATATTGAACGATCTCACACAAAGAGTACCAACGCCAATATATAAGTGCTATCTATTACGGTGTTTTGAAAGAGAGTTGGACAAACGATGGACAAGGTAATGTATGAGTGTCGCAATGCTTCGATGGCGACACAGAAACTTTACAGTTTATCCAATACTATATTCTTCCATAATACCATCCAGCTTGCAATAGACATTTCGTATAAAATGTCTCTCATATCATAATCACCAACGTCTTCAAGTCCCACCTTGTGCTCATAGCTTATTTCGCTTGTGAGGTATGAACACTTGCATTCACATTCTTTCAATGAGAATTTTTTTCGTGGATCTGAATTCGTAAAAAGAGTCAAAATTGTTGAATACCGATTTTGACCAGTCGTTAAATTCAAAATGAGTGTGAAAATAGAATCTTCTGAACAACAGTCAAATTGATCTGATCAATTACATGTAGTTGAAGAAAATTTTCTATTTTGGACAATCGTACATTTGTATGTCTTATTGATCATAATGAAAATAAATATATCTTAAATAGTTAATATGCCGTAATGGACCACCTGGCATGATTGATATGGATGCAGACCTCGTAAATGTAAATCTAGGTCTGTTCAACTGCAGAATTTTATGCTGCGCGCACACATAAAAAAGTGCGTGCAATCACATACATGTGACGCTATTCTGTTGCTAATGGACGCAATTCACGTGCTGTTTTTATGAATAAAAAGAAATCACTGATTATTGAGTACACATGGGGTGACGTTTCGTCACTTGGAATATTGTGATTTTTCATCAAGATCATTGTATGAGACATCTCACGCGTTTAGACGACACTTTGTAAGAAAATAAAATAAATGATGCAATTTTTACCACAGAAAAACTCATCGTTTCCATATCTAAATTACCCGGATGATAGTTGATGTGTTTTTCATGCTTAAAATCGGGTTCGAGCTTTTGAAAAGACATAAAAATTCACAGTCAGGCTTTGTGCGAACATTTTAATGCCGAATTACGGCATCAGATAACACTGGCAACACAGAGACGAAGTCATCTTTAAGCCATATTCTCTAAATCAAGAACTTAATTTTCCTTCGGTAATGTATTCATTACAGATAAATCAGCTTCATTTATTTCTATGAGTAGAAATTGAAACCGCATGCAATTTCCGAAGATGACGAAAAGAAAACTTGGTAAATACCCAATCCATCAGTAAACATAAAGAGTCCAGCAGGCCTGCTATGGAAGGTTTCCTAAGAATAGTCCTAAGACATGACTTATGATATATCTTAGGATGGTCCTAAGACATATCTTACGATGGATATAGAAGCTCTGTTAGGACTATCCTTACTGGGATAGACTTAAGACAATTCTTATATGTATGCTTATAACGATTTGAAAAGATTTATTTTTAAAACGGATTATTGTTAATATGCTATATACCCAATGATTTTAAAATAATTAATTAAGCAATAGTATTCTCAGCGATCTTTTGGAAATGGGGAAAATTTTTGAGTGCTGCTATACTATTTTAAAAGTAAAATTTACATTGTTGTATGATTGTAGTCATTTACTTTGTTGACTCTCTCTCTCTCTCTCTCTCTCTCTCTCTCTCTCTCTCTAACTGTGCAATCAATGTAGTTCTTATCAGTCCATGACTCTAAAAATATTAAAATAATGCACACGTTTTAGTATAAAATACATGTATCTCCCTATCACTTTCTGAAATTTGTTGCTGATAGATGTATAGAAAACTAGTCATATGATTTAACTCATGTTACATAATATATAAACATTACATGTTTTTGAGTTGAGACTATATCGCGAAAACAGCTGGTGCTACTTAGCTTAGATAATGTCATTCACTGGTCGACTTCGATTCACAACGTGGTATTATGAACGGAAAACGAAATCCCAATATTACTGAATGGAGATGGAAATACTTTTAGACGAATTGGGGAGGAACAAAGAATTAATATTTAGCAAACATTCAAACATTGTGGAGAACAGTTCAAAACAGCGTGTTTGGGAGGGGATTTGTGAAAAAGTCAACGCGCCATCCTCAGGGCACACTAGGACAGTGGACGAGATACGCAAAAAGTGGTCTACTTATGCTAGTGATGCGAAGAAAAAGATTTCCTCGAACCGGAGAGAGGCCGTGAAGACAGATGGGGGATTGAGTTGACACCACTGCAGGACAAAATTGTGGAAATCATTGGCAGTGCAGCAGTGGAGGGTATTGCAGGTGGAGTGGACACATGCGGGGGATTGGGGGATACATGCAGTACGTCCTCTAGTAAAAGTAACTTACAAGGTATTGCAAGTAACAGTACTATATAGACAGTTCTCTGGTATCAAGACGTGTATGCACGTGCTCACTTACTAACATAGTAAACCGAAATAAGGAACTTGTTGTTAGACTGATCAATGTTCGTTATTGCTGCACTCCATTGTAAAATTTAGCAAATCGAGGAGAGCATTTTAAGACTTAAATTTGTCACATGAAACAATTTTGTTGTTAATAAATAATACCCTTTTCCTAGAAAACCCGCCTCCAAGTAATCAAGCCGAACAAATGAATCCTCCTAAAAGAGTATCATCTAGGAAACGAGCTAGGGATGAAGACGATGAATATTCCAGAAATTTGGTACAGATTGAGAGCGAGCGTCTGGTCATTGAAAAGGAGACACTTGACATAGAGAAACAGAGATTGGAAGTGGAAAACAGAGGCTAGAAATTGAAAAACAAAACCTTCTTATTTCACAACAAAGCCACCAAATATACCTTTCACAATTAGGAATCTAATTCGTTCCTCAGGACGGAGTTGAGATCTAAGCACCCCCTCAACACTCGAATAAAACATTTGATACACTATATTGGACTTACGTTTTAAAAATGATCTCAACAAATTTGATAGCATCATGCATGTAAATTTTAATAGTTCATGATTTTCAATGTACTCAGTATCTAAATGCTGAAGAGTTGAGGTCAAGATCACATGATTAAGGACACTTGCTACAAACTCTGTAGCACAGCAATCATTTAATTTCTGAATATTCCATTTACTAGTCTTAATCTGACATTTGCCCCATCGTTTATGCCGACATAAGGTCGAGGCTGTATGTGTCCATTATCTCGAGGGATGCATCCTTCAGGGAGTGGTATTTGGTCGTTGACACACATGTTGTGCAGCACTGATGTTATAACAACTATCTTCCTTGATTTTAATAGACTGTATAGGAATGTTCCACCACTGCTGTCCAAGCACCGAAAACGTGCTTTCAAAACCGCAAAGGGTCGCTCAATCACATTCCTTGTACGGATGTGCGCTGTGTTATATCTCTCCTCGGTCTATGAGGTGGGGTTTAACACGGGTGTTAGGAGCCATGGCCACAATGGGCAACCAATGTATCCTAATAACCATCACTCAGTGTATCCTAATAACCATCCCTCAGTTATATTTCCATTCACAAATAGCTGTTTCAGCTCTAAATTCAATCATGTGAATGCATCATGAGTGCTTCCAGGCCACTTTGCCACTGTATTGAGAAATTTTAGGTTCGCATCTCATACTCCTTGAACATTCATAGAATGATAGTTTTTCCGATTTACATAAATGTATTCATTGGTGGATGATGATTTGATCCTAACGTGGGTGCAATCTATTGCTCCAACAATATTTGGAAAATGCGAAATTTCATAAAAGTCTTTTTTTACTTGGTTTAACTCTGTGGCATGACCTGGCATTTCAATATAACGTTGAGATCTTCCAACTAAGCAATTGGTGACATCATTAATAGCTTTTTCTACGCTTTGTCGTGATATATTGTGTACATCAGCTATGATATCTTGAAAAAAAAACCACTTGCATAAAAGCGTAAAGCTGCCATTATTTGGAGTGACACTGGCAATGAATGTGACCTCATTGTTGGCCAGTGAAGGTCATTCTCAAATAAGGCACAGAAATTATAGATCATTGGGCGTGTCATTCTGTATTTACGTACGATGCTGTGGTCATCTAAGTATTCTAAAGGACTGTTATAATCTTTCAAGAAACGTTCTCGCCGAATTCTTCTTCATCCTTGTACGCACATATATGCGGCAGCCATATTTAAACATAAACAAAGTTAAGACATCTCCTCAGTTTATCTTAATACGGGGCTTGCGATATCTTAACTTCAAGAAAAATCTTAGGATATATCCTAAGTTAAGACAGATCTGATGGCCTCAGTTAGGACTAAGACACATCCTAAGATCATCTTAAGATATGTCTTAGTCCCAAGATAGCTTCGATAGCATGCCTGCTGGTGTGATACAATGAATGAATAAACCAGTTTAGATCTCTAGACAAAGTTTCAGAGCCTTCAACTGTTACTGGTACATTTATATAATTTGTATGAGTTACCGGTCGCGGTAGCTCAATGGTTAGACCATTCGCTTCGTAAACAGGTCCCCGTGGGGATCCGGGTTATTATAAAAGATCCTCAGTACCCCTTGCTTGTCGTAAGAGACGACTAAATGGGGCGGTCCTTCGGATGAGACCGTAAATTCCGAGGTCCCGTGTCACAGCAGGTGTGGCACGATAAATATCCCTCCCTGCTCAAAGGTCATGAGCGCCAAACATTGGCCTAAATTTTGCAGTCCTTCACCGGCAATGGTGACGTCTACATATGAGTGAAAAATTCTCTAGCGGGACGTTAAACAATATATAATCATAACCGGGAAGTCATGAGTTCAAGCCTCGTTCAAGCCATGCCCGCGTCAAACCTAAGACGTAAACATTGGTAGTGATTGCTCCTTCACCAAACGCTCGGCACCTAGAAGTAAGAATCACGGGTCTTTCGGATATGACCTTAAAAATCGAAGGTCCCATGTCGCGACAGGCCACGTTAAAGAACCCTCTCTGCTACAGCTATGAGCGCTAAGCATAGGTCTAAATGTGTGGTACTTCACCTACAGCTGGTGACGTCTTAATATTAGTGAAGAATTCTCGACGGGACGTAAAACAAACAACAACGTACGAATTACTATTTCACAAGCAGAACATGACTGTTATTCAGTCGGTCTTCCAAACAAGCTCGGGGAAACGCCTTGAATGTATTACTTTCACGAATGTACGAAATTTGTACAAAATAGATGCGTCGAACTATTGTACGAGTCAATAATCAGTAATTATCAGAATGTATTAAACTTACGTTGGGGAAATCTCATAGTTTATAGCAAATACTCATTGAAAAAACGACAATATATAAATTTTTATTGTTGTATTTTGATTTGATCTAAAATGGAGGTTATCATAATGCATTCGATATTTTTACGCTTACAAGAAAGGCCCGATAAGTTGCAATTGGACTATTTTAGCCATTTTACAGATTCCAATAAAATGTAAGTACACTGCTACGAAAATACAGAAATACTTATACACAAGTTGTAAAACTAATTCTCATCTTTTCTCTTGGATCGGGCTTGATGCTCTTGTTTATCTAACAACAAATTAAAGTATTCAAAACAACGATTTGCTCTTCTGGAAACTTTGATATTAATAGGAATTGGTTGTTTGGAGTTAACGTCGATTTGATAATCTTTCAGTTGTGCACGCCACCAGAGAGTCACAACCTTTAACATATGCATGGCGATCTCGGACATTTAGAAGAGATGGTTCTGTATCCTGTAATAGTCTAATATGAAATGAGACATCGATCGGGTTTTAAGATCTCATCAGAAAGGCTTGACTTTCACTTTCTATAACCAGGCCAGAAGAAGAATTAAGATAAATGCTACAAAGTATGGCTAGTTGTTGCTGTTTTTTGTTGTTGATGATGTTGTTTTTACCTCATGCACAAAATATTAATTTTTTTTTTTGATATACAGTGTCATAAATCACACAATACATTCAACGTCTTAAATCAATGGATTTTTTTTTCTCACTCGCACCCCACGCATACATACTCACATACGTCTCACAAAGGTACAGTGTATACATATATATATATATATATATATATATATATATATATATATATATATATATATATACTATATATATACATATATACAGTTATATATTTCAAAACAGGTAATATCTATAGGTATTTCTTGAGAAAAAGAGCTCTTGAAATTATATTTATATAAAGACAAAATATTAATTTTAACTGAATAGTTCCAGTTGTGAGTTTGATGTGTTGTCTGGGTTTGGTTTTAATCTTTATATTTTTGGAACTCTTTTGTAAAGTAAGAACATAAAAGAGGTCAGTGAGTTATGGCGCAGAATTGCAGGGGTCGAAGAAATCGGGGAAATTCATGAATAAATTTTACACGAAAGACACAAGGAAAAGGCTTGCTTTGTCTCTTAGAAGGAAGAGTGTTGATGTCAAATAATAATGTTTTCATCAGATAAAGATTGGGAAAGGCGAAAATATTGAAGAAGAAAGTGAAGATGTAGGAACGTGAGAAAATATTACTTCATCGGACTTCGCAATTTAGAAAGCACTCGGAAAAATGAGAGCTTAAACAACATTACTGCAAGCAGAGCTCCGACATTTTCATCTTCTTTAGAGGATATTAACATTAAGGGTTGCAGCAGGTGTAAATTAGAATATAGGAAATCAATATATTTTTACAAATAAAAAGAAAACTTTTCTTATTCTAGTAGTATTTCAGCCATTCTTTTCATGCCTAATTTCAAAGCAAAATTGAAATGTATATTTCGCGTAAGTTGTAAGAAATAATATTTTGCTTTGCATAAAAATACGTGTACTCCTTTAGTTTTTATATTCATTTTCACTCTCTCTTAGTTTGTTGGCCCCGTCAATTAGACAACTAGGAATTTTTCAATCGTATAATAACCAAATATTACAAATAGTAATCGTGCTTCGAAGTGAATACAAGATTTGATTTTTTCAGCTCCCAAAATAAATTTAGACTTTCAAAACGCACGCCTGTAATCACCTTCGACTAGGTTTTGCACTTTAGATGTAAACGAAGATAGTCGACCAGGTATCGTTTCGTAAGCCGGTTTCGGTGTTTTGAAGTATTCAGTCTTATACGACGAAACAATTGTAGACATTTTGAGGTTAATACGATGCTTTAGTTACCAAAGAAGTAAAATACTCACCTCGCCCCCTCAATGCTTAATTAATATACCTGTATACTTTACAGATAGCTAAAGCATTGTATTAACCTCAAAAACATTATTTTGAATACATTTTTCTTATTCTTTTAGGGGCCTCTATGGCCGAGTGGTTAGAGCATCGGGCTCAAAATCACAAAACCTCTCACCTCTGTCGGCGCGTGTTCGAATCTCGGCCGCGGCGTTATGTGAGCAAGTTTGCCAGTTTACTTGCGGAAGGTCGGTGGTCTCTTCCCAGGTACATTGTATCTGGGTTCTCTCCTCTACCAACAAAAACTGGACGCCACCAGATAACTGAAAAATTGTTGAGTGTGGCGGAAAGCAATAAATAATCAATCAATCAATCAATCAATCTTATTCTTTTCCTAATCTTTAAAAGTATTCCGAGTTTCCTAATTCAAATATATGTGAAGATAACAGTGTACATTACAAACGTAACTTTCTTAAATGATAGGATTGATTGTATATAGTTTAAGGTCCCGCTTGAGAATTTTTCACTCATATGAAGATGTCACCATTGACGGTGAAGGACTGCAAAATTTAGGCCTTTGCTCGGCGCTTATAGCCTTTGAGCAGGGAGGGATCTTTAATGTGCCACACCTGCTGTGACACGGGGCCTTGATTTTTGCGGTCTTACCCGAAGGACCACCCCACTTAGTCGCCTCCTACGACAAGCAAGGGGTACCGAGGACCTATTCTACTCCGTGGCCGAGTGGTTAAAGCATTGCGCTCAAAATCACAAGGCTTCTCACCTCTAGTCGGCGCGGGTTCGAATCCCGCTCGCGCCGATATATGTGAGAAAGTTTACCAGTTTACATTCGGAAGGTCGGTGATCTCTTCCAGCATACATTGTATCTGGGTTCTCTCCCCCACCTACAAAATCTGGACGCCACCAGATAACTGAAAAATTGTTGAGTGTGGCGGAAAACATCAATCAATCAATCTATCTATCCCGGATCCCCACTGGGCTAAATGATAGGAAAATACATAATAATGTAGAAAGGAATTTAAACATGATTAAAAGGCATGTTGATCAGTGGATTTATATGATATTGGGGGAGGGGGGTTAAAATATACCAAATTACAAGTAAGTTTTTGAAGTTTTATAATTATTGAAAAATCGTAAAGCTACTAATTAAGTTGATGATGGAAAGGGAAATGAAAAGGAAACTTAATAATTTTAAAGAAGTTATTTCCCCGTATGAAAAATTTTAAGAACTTTTACTTTTGAAACCATTGAAAGGAAAGAGTATTTGAGACATGTATTTATGTCTCTCAACTGATTCGATACTGTAAATTCCTAAATATACGTGAGGAATTTATTATCGCGTAATTTATCGAGATGCTTCTTTCGTGAAATAAAATTCTTCGCTTTTATATCTATATTGCTAAAAGACATCTAAAATCTCTTGATCAAAAGAGCACTAGCAAATTTATGTTCTCCCGATTTGACGTGAATGAATCTTTTCGCGATACTGAGTACTCATAAAAAATAAGGAATATACAGTCCGCAGAGTATGTTCTGCGTATCATCAATTTTTAAATCGATGCAGAATACTAATAAATGCGTAGATGTTACAATGGCTTCGACAGTCTCGTTTAAAGTCTGCATTTCGAAATTCTATGATTGTTAACTGATTATGACTACAAATCACACAGTTTACCTCATCAAAATATGGCACTCTTGGCGGGTGTGGGCGGTCAACAGGTGATACTTACTCCTTCTAGGGACCCGATCCCATCTCTGATGTGTCCAGTCCGTGTTTGTCCTACTCTAAATTTTGTATTCTTTATTATAGTAGGATCTGCATTTTTTCATCGTGAAATATACAAAAGGTAATTAGTATGGGTTTCCCAAAACAATGAATTGATATATTGATATTGTTCAAATATACAACGTCCGGAACAAATCGCTATATTTATTGTTTATTTGAAAGAGTTATCTTTCCCATATGAACAGTAAAAACAGAATCAGAATATCATATTACTTTTAACTTTCTGTGTACACGGTTTTAAGTCGCACGCACAGGGAACGTCGAAATGATAGAAAACGTATTAAGAATTAAATCTGGTTACTATGTCTTAAAGTATAAAAATATCATTCTGTCATATTAGTTTGAAGCATACTGGAATATGTTCTGGGCAGGCAGTGATTTTTATCCCCAGGAATGAACGACTAACATAAAAATCCTAAACTTTATAGTCTACTGTACAGCTAGTTATGTTACTGCATTCTAACGAAAATATTACAGTTCGTTTAATGTCCAACATCTCTCTCTCTCTCTCTCTCTCTCTCTCTCTCTCTCTCTCTCTCTCTCTCTCTCTCTCTCTCTCTCTCTCTCTCTCTCTCTCTCTCTCTCTCTCGGGACACGTGTGTAGTATACAAACATTTGTAAATGAGCCAAAACAGAAATTCTTTTGACTAAAGAGACAATATCTTTGCCTAAGTATGAAACACACATAAAGTTCACGAAGATCCCTGCGGGCCGATCCTCGTATCAAATTATCTCTTAATTCTGACTGTAAATGAGCCGAAGTTTAACGAATGAAAACGGAAATTGTTGACTCAAGTATTCATCAAGTTACGGATTTGATGATAGCTGTTGATTACTAGTATTTAATTATCCGGAGTCTGATATATGACTCAGAGCGAGATTTAGAAACAGAAATAAACTCCACACTTTAATAAACTGTCATTCAAATTGACTCATCAGAAATGAAACCTCGAGGCTTAGTTTCTAACTTGCAAAATAACATGGAATGATTTCGTCATTTGCTAGACGTGAAACGGTTTGAAATTGATTCCTGAATATGTCGAATATTCTAGTTTTAATTAACATGGAAAAAATCAACACGGATATTTTTTAGGACGCTCTCTACATTAATTGGAAATCTCTTTGACCATAATAATGTATGTATGAAGAAGAAAATCCATCACAGAATACCAGATAGGCTCCATTTGTCAATACGAATTGCGTAAAATACGGCTCCCGTAGTGGGCGTAAAAAGCGTACAATTTTTCAACAATAAAAGAAATCAGAGTTAGAATGAAGACTTTATTTACTATTTCTATCAGTAATTGGAATGAACTTTCAAGTATTGGGTACTTGTCGCAAATCAATGTAGTGAAATAGTGAGTTATGAATTATATGTTTGTATGGAGTTTTCCTAGACTTGTTCAAGTTTCCATGTAATCTCTTATTTTATTTATTTTTTGTTTGTTTAATCTCTTTTAAAATAACCAGAAAATTACAAGAAACCTAATTTATTGATGCTTTACTAGAAACCACTGATTCAGCGGATATAACGTGATAGGTGTTGGGGGAAAAAAAATCATTTTATAAGTTATATCCAAGGACAGACCACTTTAAAGAGATAATAAAAGTAATTTTGTTCATCTTATTTAAAGAATTAATTTGAGTCCGAATGACTTGTCTAAGTCAATTTCTATAAATAATACCAATTTTATGCGCATTTGTTTCCAAATTTAAAACAATTATAATCTTCAAATTGCTTCCCCTGAAATTTTGCTTCCTGGACTAAAATTTAATCCGCTAGAGAAGAACATTCAGTCATTTTAAATTTGATGAATATTGTTCACTTATCTATTTTTTTAATATCAGAAAGGAAAAAAAAAAATTGGGGGTAAGAAAAAAGAAATCAACAAAATGAGGTATACTATCTCTTTAACTAATTTTGTAAGAATTTTACTTCATCGTAGTGCCAACATAATTATGTATCAAAATAAACACCCCACTTAACTCTTGGTGTGAAGACGGTGGAAAAAAGAGGAATAACTCTGTTTTAGCGTTGTGGGGTATTTCATCGTCACTTCAAAAGATATTTCAGTTTGAGGGAAAAAGGAATCCTGGTTGGAGATTCCGGGTACAAATCCATGCCGGCCCCATCGCAGTTTCTCGTTTCCCGTTACATTTTGTGCCACGTGCCCTGCTTTTGGATTTTTTGGGTGAGTGGCAGGCTGGGTGGAGTATATTTGAAGGGAGAAAAAAATTGTAGCGGTCAGACTGAATAGAGATCGCGGGATCCAGAAAGTTCCACTGCAAGAGCATCATACCGGAGCATCACACCGGAGCATCATACCGGAGCATCACACCGGAGCATAATACCGGAGCATCACACAGGAGCATCATACCGGAGGTTTCAGGTTCAGAAAAGTCTGGTCTATACCGCAATTTCTTCCTTCCCATTTTCACTGATACAGTCGTTCGACATTATTGAAACTCCAGATGTTTCTACAGTGTATTTCGCGGTATATCATACCGAATAGAATACTACCAAACGAATTATTCAAGGCATTGTTTCTGATCAGTAATATTTATATTTAATGGTTTTTCATTCGATATCTTTACAAATTTTAACGATAACCATTTGCGTAAGCAGTTGTAAACAATGCGCGTAAGAATATTGATAAATATACCAATAGTACGTATAACGACTGGGAATTCCGACTGAAATGAAAGTGTAGAATGTAGATATAAGAATGAAACGTCATTTTGGAAAATACATCAGGGTATAAACACAGCGCATATTTTTTCATGAAGCGCTAATAACTTTCATAAGGCATGCCGGTGCGACACGTCGCAGTTCATACCCTCATGTATTTTCAAAAATGAAAAAAGTTGCCATTTCTTATCCTAACTTGATACTCTCATTCTTTCTCTCTTTGAGATGGTTAAGACTCCTAGATTCTTCCTTGTATCTGCGTACAGGGGATCTTAGGAGTTTTTAATGCAGTGGATGCACATCTCATCTTTAAATTTTCTGTACTTTGAATTAAGATATACGAAATAGGTAGTGTGTTATGAAGAAGTGCATACCAATTTTATCAAAGTAATGATACCCTATGTTTATGTTTGTGGTGTGTATCAGTACCTTTCTAGAAATAGTGAGAGGACCAAAGTTTGTATGGAGTTTTACAACTTGATTGCGGTCATGAAATCTGTTGTAAACATTGTTGAAGGCTATAGTATAATTTCAGTTTGTGTGTTGAAAGGAATCAGGTGTTTATGTGAGTATTCTTCAATGAACATTACACTAGTATTTAAAACTACTGTCCCAAAAATGAGTAACAGCGAATTACTATACAAGCTACTGACTATCTGTCGTTATCATTTGCATGTTGTATAATTAAAGAGATAAAAAAAAATCATATTCTAAACAAGAAGTTCATTAAGTGAAAATGGAATCACTTTTACCGTATTGAATTTCTTCTTCATCGGAATGATGAGTTAGAATCACTGCAGACTATTGGTAATGATTATTCTGCACAGATCAAAGTACTGAGAGTACTGTTACAATGTAGTAATGTAATATCGTTTTTAGTTTTTATTCCTTGGAATGAATTTAAGACTTTTTTTCTTCATCTCCTGATATATATATATATATATATATATATATATATATATATATATATATATATATATTGATTTATTAATGAAGAAAGACACTGGTCTCTTTGTTTGGATTTATAAGTCTATACTTATTAAGGAATTAAATCCTCAAAGCTTGCCCCAGAGTTACTGCTTGCACCTTTAATAATGTGACGCCCGTAAGCTATAATTGAATTTTACTTGATAAATACATGTAATTATTGTTAAATTAATTAAAACCTAATTCTTTTTAGATAAACTTCACTGAATTAGCAAGAGAAAAAGTAAAGAGTGGATTAAAGAATGAAGTGGTGGAATAAATACACGTAAAATATGCCTGGTCGTTTCTTCGATTCGTTGTCAGCCGTATGGAAATTTCCAGAAACTCCGAAACGCTTGCTCCAGAGCTACCGCTTACACCTTTAATACAGGAGAAGTCCGTAAGCTATAATTGGACTTTACTTGATCATTAATTATCGTAAAATCCGTTTTCAATAAAGCAAAGAATGGAGTGAAGTGGTGGATGTAAGCCAGTGTGATTTATTGTTACGTATTATTGTTAACATTGTCAATGTTACCCTAACACACACACACACACACACACACACACACACACACACACACACACACACACACACACATATATATATATATATATATATATATATAGATATGTATATATATATATATATATATATATATATATATATATATATATATATTAGGGTAACATTGACAATGTTCATGCGATAAAATAATTGTTAACGGGGATTATCACTGAAGCGTCAAGAATACCACTGAATACACCTCCGACAAAGAAGAGTACATGCCATTGTGATGCAATATCTAGCATCATTGGACAAAATTATCTAATCATGTCAATGTGATGTCAGAACATTATACAAAAATTACAATCGCAATAAAATATATTGACACATATAATTTTATAGGTTAGATTGATACAGTGCTGTCATTGTCTTGTCAAAGTTCCATTACAACTTAATGAAAAACGTGAAGATAGCGAAAAGTGATCAATTTTATAACTCCCACAAAGAGTGCAAAATTTAGAGTAGTGCAAACACGGACCTGTGGACCAGATGTTGACCGGTCACACCTACAACGCTGCAGTTCAAGATAGCGTCAGATCCAGGATTTGTTAAAATGCTAGCGGTTCCAGGGTTTTCAGGCTTTTAAGTTAGTTTTATGGGTTATTCTAACTTCGTACTCTAGATACATAATAAGAGTCAATAAAGACATAAAAATGAATTCGTTTCTGTATATGCGCATGTTTATATGTAAAATGGCACATTGTATACTTTTATTCTTGTTCTCCTTTTTTCGTTTTGTTTGTTTGTTTGATTGTTTTGTTGTTGGTTTTTTGTTTTTTGTATTTTGGTCACATTTTTTTCAAAATTTCGATGATTTATAAATATCATGTGGAAGGTGAATATACACTTTTATATCTGTGTAATTGCTTGTTCAGAGCAAAATGTTATTCATCGATGTATTTTGAAGATCTTTCTATTTTGCCGGAATTAAGCTACAGTATACTTCTATTATTATTCGTTTATTGATATAATTAATGGAGTGTTTCGCTGTGAGGAAGTGGAATAAAATTTATAGATGAGTCGTTTTCTCTCCTATCTTGGGTCATTGTGCTTGTGATAATACTAGAAATCTCATGTTGTCCATTTAGTTTCTACGTTAATTACCTCGATGTATTGTGCATTATGGGGGTATTAATATTAAATAGAGATTTGTCAGAACAAATATTTACATGATGCCTTTGAAATAATTCCGATTACAAAATCAGTTGTTTTCTGATTGTATAGCGTTGCTGTTATGGAACATCATGGTCCCCTTCAAATATCGTTGGTACTGTCCGAAAACATTTGCTATCCTCTTAGGATTACTGTTTAAACATTAAAATCACATTCTCGCAGCATTGGACATGAGATGAAATTGCTGAGATATATACATTGCATATGTACTTGTAACAATCATTTCTATTTTAGTAAGTTTGAATTTTAATTTTTCTGTAAAATGTCACGATGTGTAACATTTTTCTTCAGTAAATTTTTGATCGTGATTTCATCTGGTCCCGTATTTGGATACTCCGTGGATGTAGTCAGAAATCTGACAAAGCTTTTGTTTGAAACCAATGTCTATGATAAAACGCTTCGTCCATCGATTCGTCGGCTACACAGCTATCTGTTTTTCTATTTGCTGGGTATAAACTCGCTGGACGAGGTAGAGAAGGAATTAGTAAGTACGGCGTGCCTGGTACTAGAATGGCGTAATAAATTCCTGACGTGGAAAACATCAGAATTCCCCGTGTATCGACTATCACTACCACAAAACATGATATGGAAACCGGATTTGGTTTTGCAAAACGAATTCACAGAATTTAAGGAATTGGGAATCCTGAATACACTTGTGTTCGTTGTTCCCGCCGATGCTGGTGAGAAGATGTCGTACTCTAGTACAGTAGCGCTTGGATTCATGGTATTTCTGACGATCATTAGTTCTGAACTTCCTGCAAAATACCGAAGCACAGGAATACAAATTCTCTTACTGATAAGTCACGTGATGGGGAGAAAGAATCCATCCCAGATTGAGGACAAAGACGAGGTGTCTTGGAAAGACGTCTCCTCTGGGATAGATTTTCTGATGTTTACTATCTATTGACTAGCACAATTTGTGTGAGGGTCTCATTTAGTCAAATACTAATAAATAACTTGTTTAATTGTAAACACTCACTTTCACTGGTTTATTTTGCTGTATTCGAGAAAACGGTTTACTGAAATGTTTTCATAAGAAAATAAGAATTAGAAAACAATTATATCTGACTCCCCAAGTACAGATGTAGAAATTATTATATTCGCTAGAGCAGTTAATATCTCTTTTCTCTAGTTGTGCTCGAAATAACCACATAAAACATTTATGATATCTACTCATTGACCTCCTTTGGACTGATTGATTTTTTGTTCGTTTTACGTCCTGTCAAGAATTTTTCACTCATATTGAGGCACCACCAGCTGTAGGTGAAGTACCACAGATTTAGACCTCTGCTTAGCAGTCAGGGACGTAGCAGTGAAGGTTCTTTAACGTGCCAACGCCTACCGTGACACGGGACCTCCGTTTTTAAGGTCATATTCGAAAGATCAGTGATTCTCACTTCTAAATACCGAGCATTTGGCGATGGAACAATCACTACCTATGTCTATGTCATAGGTTTGACGCGACAATGACACGAGTGAGGCTCAAACTCTCGACCTCCCGGTCAAATTAACGATAAAATTTCAAAAAAGGTGGCTGAAAATGAGAGTTAATTATGCAACGCATAAATATGCATTTTTCTTCTAAACCATTGTAGATAAAATGCAGAGTTTTAGAGTTACCCTCCTTGGCAAACACCTGCCTATACTTAGATTTAAGTCCACTTAAAATATCTAGTAATTACACTCAATATTAAAAAGTGAAGATAACAAGCAGTGATAAATCTCATGAATCCAATAAAGAATACAAAATTAAGAGCAGAACAAACATGGGCCACTGGTTACATCAGAGGTGGATCAGGTGTCTGGGAAGAGTAAGCATCTCCTGTTAACCGGTCACACCTGCCGTGAGCCCTATATTGTGATCGGGTAAACAAAGTAATCTGAAGTCAAAATCGTATGTAAAGAACCGCCTAGTAATTGACATGAAACGTCAGGGAGCATTCGACTCAGTGATAGCTTGTGTTTACAAATTAGATCATTATATCGCCATAGAATATGCGGAAAAAAACTAACTTTGAACAAGACTGTTGAAACCCCTATAACATAAACTTATTTCCCAGTAGCTTGCCTCCATTTAAAATGGTGGGGCCTCCGTGGCCGAGTGGTTAGAGCATCGCGCTCAAAATCACAACGCCTCTCACCTCTACTCAGCGCGGTTCGATTCTCGCTCGCGCCGATATATGTGAGAAAGTTTGCCAGTTTACTTTTTCGGAAGGTCGGTGGTCTCTTTCCGAGTACATTGTATCTGGGTTCTCTCTTCAACCAATAAAAAGTGGACGCCACCAAATAACTGAAAAATTGTTGATTGTGGTGAAAAAAAAAACCCGATCAATCAACCATTTAAAAAGTGATTATTTGCTAAACATGCATTCCTGTATCGAATCAGTTGAGAGACAAAAACGCTTTATACAGGTGATGATAGAATATTAATGCTTAAATGACGATGGAGTAGCCGAAGTTATCACGTTTGTCATAAAGTTGTGTTGTGTTGTTAGTGTGTCGTTGACGTCTTTGTTAATAAAATATCTAAGTATGAAACAGATGTGGAAGACTGGTGTCTTTTATGTCTGGATAAATTGATTTAACATATGAGTGACAATGAATATTATCAATAGATAAAACTATCTATATCGAAATATCGAGTATTTTTCTTCTCATGTAGAAGTTTGTGAATAGAATCTGTCTGGTGAGAATATTGATAACAATAGGTCAGCTAATAAAGGAGCACAATTCATGCCCATGAGAATTCCAATAGACTGTTGGAAGACCTAATCACCGAAGATTGCATAGATATTATCGATGGGGAACTCCAAAATCTTTTTGATATTAACGTTTTCGCTTCGTAACCATTCGCTTCGTAAACACGTCCCTGTGGGGATCCGGGTTGTTAGAATAGATCCTCAGTACCCCTTGCTTGTCGTAAGAGACGACTAAATAGGGCGGTCCTTCGGGTGAGACCGCAAAATCCGAGGTCTCGTGTCACAGCAGGTGTAGCACGATAAAAATCCCTCCCTGCTCAAAGGTCATGAGCGCCAAACATTGGCCTAAATTTTGTAGTCCTTCACCGGCAATGGTGACGTCTACATATGAGTGAAAAACAATATATAATCATAACAGGGAAGTCATGAGTTCGAGCCTCTTTCATGCCATGCCCGCGTCAAACCTAAGACGTAAACATTTGTAGTGATTGCTCCTTCACCAAGCGCTCAGCATTAGAAGTAAGAATCACGGGTCTTTCGGATATGACCTTAAAAATCGAAGGTCCCATGTCGCGACAGGCGTTGGCACGTTAAAGAACCCTCTCTGCTACAGCCATGAACGCTAAGCATAGGTCTAAATGTGACGTCTTAATATTAATGAAAAATTCTCGACGGGACGTAAAACAAACAACAACGTACGGGTTAATATTTCACAAGCAGAACATGACTGTTATTCAGTCGGTCTTCCAAACAAGCTCGGGGAAACGCCTTGAATGTATTACTAATGTACGAAATTTGTACAAAATGGATGCTTCGAACTATTGTAAGAGTCAGTAATTATCAGAATGTATTAAACTTACGTTGGGGAAATCTCATAGTTTCTAGCAAATATTTATTGGAAAAAACGACAATATATAAATTTTTATTGTTGTATTTTGATTTGATCTAAAATGGAGGTTATCATAATGCATTCGATATTTTTACGCTTACAAGAAAGGCCCGATAAGTTGCAATTGGACTATTTTAGCCATATTACAGATTCCAATAAAATGTAAGTACACTGCTACGAAAATACAGAAATACTTACACACAAGTTGTAAAACCAATTCTCATCTTTTCTCTTGGATCGGGCTTGATGCTTTTGTTTATCTAACAACAAATTAAAGTATTCAAAACAACGATTTGCTCTTCTAGAAACTTTGATATTGATAGGAATTGGTTGTTTGGAGTTAACGTCGATTTGATAATCTTTCAGTTGTGCACGCCACCAGAGAGTCACAATAGACTATTGTGAAAATATTGATAACAGTAGGTCAGCTAATAAAGGAGCACAATTCATGCCCATGAGAATTCCAATAAACTGTTGGAAGACCTAATCACCGAAGATTACATAGATATTTTCAATGGGGAACTCCAAAATCTTTTTGATATTAACGTCAGAGCACGTGTGCGTAGACTCAGAGTAGTGTTAAACGAAGTGAATTTTTTGGATGACTTATGACAAGATATAAACATTTCCATGTTTCATTTTTATTAAAAAAGCAGCTGTCTATGGTGTGAAAAAGTCCATTCGTAAATTCATCGTGAGGAATGGTCGAGTAATATGTTGGAGAATCATACGTTTTGATGTTGTTGATTTGGGAAACGTTTTGTAATTTCAAATTTACTAAATGTTCTTTAGAATTTTTTTTTTTAGAATCTACATTTAATTTGCAACACTTCTTGCATACGTTGTGGAACAATACGTTTATAACGTTCTTCTTCCTCTCAGATAATATTTTGGTGAGGAGCAAAGATCGGGACTTATATAACATTCAATGGATCCAACAATGTATAGATTGTGTATGGAGTTTTGTGAAGTGGAATCCAGTGTAGGTATGGTATCTAAGTAATTACATAGATACCCAGTACGTATATAAAAGTACAAAATCTACTTTTTTAGTTATAGTGTATTTTTTCTGAAACAACCAATGTTGATAAAATACAGAGTTTTAGAGTTACTCTAATTTAAACCTGGTAATACTTAGATACTAATTACCCGTAGGAATACCTAGTATCTATGTAATTATAATTAAATACCATTGCATCTAAAATATTAAAAATAAACGTTATTTACCGCAAGAGAATCTATAGATAATTATTCTATGTATAGTTCTAGCACTATTAGAACGCAGTATGAAAATCATGTTACTTTTTGATGTCAAATCGCTTGCTCATAAGATATATTTAACGTAGGTTTAGTGATGCTGCCGAATTATATCCGCTGTTTGGATAATACAACAATGCCATTTTATGGAACAATATTTGTGATACTTAGAATAATTGGGAACAAACTGTCAGCTTTTTTTCAATAGGTCATCTTCTGTACCAGTGTTACCTGTCAATACATGTAAGTATTGCTATATCATTTACTTTTTCAAGTTAGTTACTAAGGAATCGTACAGTTGGTTACATCACTTGCAAGGGCAAGGACACTCAACAGGAAATCGAACAAGACTGGCTGCTATTATAATTTATAATAGACCCACAGTCTCCAAGATGTCGTGCACTGGTAATGACCTTATGGAGCAAATATCAACATTTTGCTTTGAATTTAAGCCACCAATTATTCTATATTTGCAACTGAAATAAAATAAAAGATGAAGCAGAATTACATGTATTATACGCAAAATCATGGTAGGTATTTTATTTCGAGAAATTTTCCTACCTAAAAATGCAATATTCAATTTTGTTGGTGAACACAGAAAAAAGGATGAATTACATTTTCTGCAAGCGATTTTCCCTGCGAGTGTTGTGAGAAAAGCATGCTTTATAAGAGTTATCTTTCTTAGATTTATTTTCACGCAATATCATTTCCTGATAACGTGTCAACAACAGAATTACAAGTTTACAAGTTTCCATCTTTACACAAAAAAAAAAACCAAAAAAAACAAACAGACAAAAAAAAAAACCAAAAAAAAAAACCAAAAAACAAAAAAAAAAAAAAAAAAAAAACAAAAAAAAAAACCAATATATATATATATATAGATTTAAAATATAGAATGCTCTTAAAACTTGTTTAAAGTATTAAATATTAGTCCCATTTAGTGTCATCACAGCAAAGGGCCAATTTCCCATCCTTTCCGGCAAGTTTAGGCAGAGCGCCTCAGATGTTTCTCCGTTTGACAGAAAAGTACGAGAATGCTATTGTACATTAGATTGCTTTTCGTTTTCTAATTTTTTAAGATTGGGACGCTTGTAAAATTATCAAGTTACGCATAAATTAGATCAGCACTAAATTATTTCCCTCGCAAAGAACAGTATTTCAACCAATGGAAATATTGTAAATTTTCACAACATGTATTTTCCACCAATCGCTTATGAGAAAAAATACATAGTCCGCAGACAGAAGGAAAGGACTAAAAGCGGTATGAGCCATTATATGCCCCTGTTTATGTCGGAATGTGAACTTTAAAGTTTATGCTATTTCTACATATCAGTAAATAAAAGAGGACTCATTCAAAATATATATGGGCATTTGCCCCATTTTCGGGTATCGAAATGAAACAATTCAGAGTCCGGAAAATTGCATTGATTTCGGAAATTTTCAATATTTATCATTTTCCTCGGTGATTATTTGATAAATTAGTATGAGCTCAAGTCTCATACTTTTATAGAAGAAGGGTATTTTACATCGAAAGTGATGATTTAAAAATCTTACCTGAGCAAGTATGCGTTCATTGTTTCAAATTAAACTTTTATTCCGATTTTTATGTGCATGACCATGATAGGCGTCAACGTATACGCGAGGAAGTTGGATTCCGTTTTACAGTTTGCAATTTCCTAAGAAAATGTGTAGCACCACCGAACGGTACCGGTTCTAATCACAATATAATCCAGTATAACTGATTTCGAAACATTCTAAATCTTTGTGGGGGGGGGGGGGGGTCTTATTCAGATCTCGAAATTCGCGAAATCAATGATGTCTAGTAACTAGAAGTACTAGGATAAAATTAATTAACTTAACAAAAACCGAATACACGAAGGTACACAATGCAGATAAAATATTGCCAACAATATTTTGGGAATGCAATTTGAGTTCCATACGAATGAGAAATGATAAATATTCACACCACATATATACTGTACATACGTGCTGGATCTCTAACGTTATATACTACATATACATATTAGTCGGCAGCTGGTTTATGTTATAGCACATTTGTAAATGCTATACTTAATGCAGTGCTATATATCAAGACTGATATACTTAAATTGCTTTCTCTTAGAACTCGTGATGGATAGAAAAAAAATCCTCATTGTTTATTGTATCTTGGCAACATGTTGATCTACCACGCAGTAATTCTCTAAAAATAACATTCTTTGTAATTGGATTCTTGTTTTATCATATATAGTACTAATGCATGGGGAAATGTTGGTTGCTATATTATATTTAGGTTGCTATATTATATTTAGGTTGCTATATTATATTTAGGTTGCTATATTTAGGTTCCTATATTATATTTAGGTTGCTATATTATATTTAGGTTGCTATATTATATTTAGGTTGCAAGGATACATTTTTATTGTCACTATGGATTTTTAAAATGGATATATTCCAATAATATTACTCTAGGGGGCATTCAAAATATATTAACAAAAAAATTGAAAATATGATGAGTACTAATTGTATAGAAAATACTATTGAATATAGAATTCATGAAACACAATTAAAAAAATCACAATGGATCACTGTAATAAATCTAGAACCTGTGACATTCACCTACATTTCAATGACTTAATAGTGTATCATAAGTATGAGATTTTTGGTATCACCTCCACAGAAAGTAATTTTCACAGTTATAGAACATTATCCATGAAACATGACTAAAAACGTAATCATGGAACACGATTTCACAAATGATCATGGAACATGCACCGTTGTTCAGCACCATTCACAACACAGTCAATGCGGGATGGTAGTGAACTCGTTAGTAAAACCATCTCACTGATCGGACGCGTGCAGGTCACATTTTGTCCCTCTTTACATAAACGGACGCGAGCTTTACGAACTTTGCCATCGCAGCTTTCAAAGATTTCTATTATCACACCAAGAGGCCAGTTTGTGCAATTCTCTGCTGTATCTTTGAGTAAAATCACGCCCCCAGCCTTTAAATTTGGACAATCATCTCTCCATTTGCGTCGTTGTTGAAGGTTCTGGAAATAATCCTGTCTCCAGTGTTTCCAGAATACGTCGGTTAAGCACTTGTACATGTTTCCACTGTGCACGATATATGTCCTTTGTGTCTAAACCTTCAGGTAGGACCGGTAAGAATTTAATTTTACCTGTTAACAACATTGCAGGGCTGGGAATAAATGTCGATTTCGGATCGTGGGAAATCTGCACCAAAGGTCTTGAATTGAACACACGTCTGCCATGAAGGTAGTCAAAGTTTCATGAGGTAGCTGTTTAGCATTTGAATCCAGCAGCATAGAGTCGAGAATGCTTCTTATGGGACCGATCATGCGCTCCCATGAACCTCCCATATGGGAGGAATGTGGGGAATTAAATATCCACACAGCTCCAGTTTCATTCAAATGTTTTCTGATTGGACCATCTTCTACATTCACGGTTTACAAAGTTCATCTGCTGCACCGATGAAATTCGCACCTCTGTAGGATATGAACATTTTGACGGGTCCATGATGGTTCAAAAGATGTAACGCATTAATAAATGAAGAACTTGACAGTTCCTCTGCAACGTCTATACGAATGGCTCTCGTGGCCAGACAACTGAAGACAATAGCCCAACACTTGTTGTTGATCACTCTACCACGTGGTTTTCTTTTTACCACTTTCCATGGGCCGAATGTTTCCACTCCGACTGATGTAAAAGGAGGACCCATTGTACGTTTAACACTTGGTAAATCGGCCATCTTTTGATGTTTAAATTTGTCGCGAAGTTTTCTGCAGGTAATACAATTGTGAATGAATGAATGAGGACACCATTCTTTTAGCACCAATCAGCCAGACTCCATTGCTTCGTACAGCTCCTTTAGTAATATGTCTTCCTTGATGTCTAACAGATTCATGGAAATGTCTGATAAGAAGTAATGCAATGTGGCGATTTTTCGGAACTATCATTGGATTGATTTTTCCCGTAGGCAACACATGTTTCACATTGCTGAGTCGTCCACCAACTCTCAGTCAACCATCACAGCCCAATAAAGGACAAAGTTTTGAAATAGACCTGGTCTTCGGTAAAGTCTTTTTTTTTCTTCAAGACACTGAATTTCATCACTGAAACATTCTTTCTGCACTTCACGTAACACTTCACGTGACACTTCACGTAACACTTCACGTAACACAAATCAAGACACTGAATTTCATCACTGAAACATTCTTTCTGCACTTCACGTAACACAAATTTTTCAGTTTCTTGACACAACTGGACACTTACACTCTCTCTGCAGAAATGCCATCCTGAGCACGTGTGTTGTTTATGTTTGAGTGTTTTTACAACATGACGAAGGAATGCTATGAACTTAACCAGAGTTTTCCCCATTTTGAAAATTTTTCAGAGGTCAGTGAAAGGCTTCTTTGACATACTGACTGATGTTTCAATGACATCGACATCTGGACAAATCTTTCTGTCGTTTTCTGGATCAACTAGGAGATACTGAGGTTGTCTCCCTATCTGTATGTTTTTTCAAAAGCCAATGAGGTCTCTGTAGTCATTCGCTTTGTGATAACTGTTCACATGACAAATTTCCTCGTGTTGCACAGTCAGCTGGATTTTCACTAGAGGGTACATGATTCCACTAATCATAAGAAGTTGTTTTCAGAACTTTACACACACGATTTGACACGTATTTGTAAAGTCATTTTGTTTGGTTATGAAGATATGTAAGAACTACTTTACTGTCTGTATAGTATTTCACAACATTTCGTTTGACATCTAACTGTTCCAAAACACTATGCCCAACTTCTGTAGCAAGAACACCTCTGCACAATTCTAGTCTTGGAATAGTATGTCATTTAACCGGTGCTAATTTTGATTTTCCAAGAATAACTCCAAGGTAAATGTTTTCTCGAGATCTGTAACATTTAGATATGCGGTCGCTGCAATGGCTTTCTCTGACGCATCGGGAAAAAAAACCATGCAGTTCTACATTGCTGACACAACTCAAAGATTCAGGTAAGTGCATTCATGGAATCCGTCAGTTCATGTGATTTCCACTCTTTCCACTTGTTGACAAAGGAGGAAGGTAACTGCTGATCCCAGTCGATACCAGTTGTTTCTCGGAAGAGGGTTTTTCCAGCAACAGTAACTGATGATAGAAATCCAATTGGGTCAAAAATAATATGAAGAAACGAAAGCATTTATCTTCTTGTGTTTGGTTTTTCATTTTGATGAATTTGGAACAGAAACATATCGGTATTTAAGTCCCATAAGAGAACAAGGCCATGTTGAATAGGTACCACCGAGTTATTTTCCCCGAATTGAATTTCCTAAAGACTCTTATTAAGGTCTTCTGTCTCGTAGGGCTGTTTTAGTTTGAATGACCAAGTTCAAGACTTTATCACGAGATGATGATGACACTAATCTGTCGTCGACATAAAAGTCTTTGTGTACAAAGTTGTTGATGTCAGAACCATATATATATATATAATGCAATTTGTAGACATATATTGATGAAAGTACAAAGCTATTGTTCAACAGTAATCTCGACAATCTTATAAATCCTAAAAAGAATACAAAATTGATAATTGGGGAAGTTTGAAACATTTGAAACGCCGATGGGATCTGGTATCTGGAGGAGTAAACATTTCCTGTTGACCAGTCATACCCCGTAATATCTCTACTTGACCAAATAATTCTGTAAAATATGATAAAATCTAAAATGTAACAAAAGCATGACAAGGTGAATATAACGAACAGTATTCAATCCCATTGTCACAATGTTTTGGTTATTATATTAAATAATTAATTAATAATAGGTTAATATTTCCTATAGGGAACCTCTAACTATCTGTTGAGTCAGCATTTTGTAATATTCCCACTGTGTACCTCTCTGGGTAGTTTTTCAGGTATTTGTCAATTCTATTGTCTATTGTTGTTATACAATTTTTATACTGCAGCATTGCAGATCTGGCAGACAGTGGCCACGACTTTTTCGAGATGACAGGTAGCTAGAGTGTAACCTTTTCTATGACTAGGGGTAAGTTGGAATTATTTTGTATTTTTTTTTAAAAGCTGTAGTTTATGATATTAGTTGATTTGACTATACCTATGGTTATGTAAGGTATGTTCATTATGTAACTCATACGTTTCACATTGATACGTTTATCAGGTTCCTTGCCAATTCCATGCCAGTTCATTCATTATACCTTTCCATTGTCTCACATCATGCCAAATCTTGTCATCGCCAAACTTTGCCATATCATATCGGTGCCACGACAGATGTTTTTTTTAAGTCGTTGAAGTCCAAGGACCAATAGACGTTAAAGAATCATAAATGTTAACTTTAAACTTGGAATTTGTATCCAGTGTATAAATTGTTTATATATATATATATATATATATATATATATATATATATATATATATATCTCTTATATAAAAATTGTACATAAAATAGTCTGTGTTTGACTGAGCAGACGCGACGGCTATCGTGACACGCATAAAGAACAGAAAATTTAGTGTAAGGCAAATAAGGACTCCTGGAAACCCCAGAGGTGGGATCATGTGCATAGGATGAGTAAGTATCTTTTATAGACCGGTCACATCCACAGTGAGCACTATAGCTTGATCAGGTAAACGGAGTAATCCGTTGTCAAACTCAGTATCTAAAGAACTATCTAGTATTGATAAGTCACAGGTCAAAAAGCATTTAACCCAATGACAAATTGTTTGCAAATTAGATCATTAAAAAACCGATAGAATGTCCAAGAGTATTATAGTTTGCCTACATTTAAAACAATGATATTCTTTTGTACCTTCACCTCGAATAATGTGTAACATCAACACCCAAGCGTATAATATTGTATTATTTTTTGCATTTATTTCTCTTTACAAAATCATTCAGATCACATCACAATCAAACTCAATTCTCTCATCTTTTCAACAAATCTAAATTCAAACCTTACTACGTTTTGTAACCTGACAAGCACCTTGTCAGTGAAACTCAGTAGCACCACATAATTAATTAAAATTGAATTCATTGCAGGTGTGAAATAGTAATTTTTTTTCGTAAATTAACGACTTTCTCGTATCGTCCGGAATCGTCAGAATGAATACTATTCGAATACCCCCTCCCCGTCATCACTTTCTAATCCCGCCTATCTCATAATTATTCATCATTCCAAAAAAGAAAATTAATTTCAATCTAATTCACAAAGTTCAAACGAAAGAAATTACATGTACGCAGAACATGTTTTCATTGCGAAATGCTGACTTTAGACGAGACTGTACAAACTCTTAAACATCAACTTGTTTGTCAGTAGCCCGCCTTGATTTAAAAAGTGATCATATGCAGAGCAAACTCTTGCGTATCGAATCGGTTGAGAGACATAAACACTATATGTAGGTGATGACGGAATATTCCTACATGAATATGAGACGTTGATGATGGAAAAACTGAAGTCATTCTGTTTGTCATAAAGTTAGTTTTGGATTGTTTTTAACGTCTGTGCTCAGTAAAGTATATAAGTATAAAGCAGATAAGGAAGACGCTGTGGGGTCTTTTATTTCTAGTCCAAATGGATATATCGAGTTGACGTTTGAATATATAAACGTTTTTGAATAAATTCTGCTTCTTTAGAATGCAAAAACAGATCAAGAGTGCATATCTATGTAGTAAAGTTATATTGCTAATTGTGATATGAAATGCTTGTCTGTACTTCAGTTATAATGGAAATTTGATCTAAACAAAATATTACAAAGTTCACAATTATTCTCAAGAAAACAACTTGCTTACGTAGAAGAATTCTGATTTTAAAAGGCATATATATCACTTGTCTGGACTCAACTCCTCTTATCACCACAAAACTAACTGAATATATTACTAGTTGAATGAATCAGATAAATATTCTTGAACACATAAGACACTACGCACCCTTTTTGTGTTTCACGAATGAATAGATTAATAGCTATAAAGTAACAAATGGAATAAACTGAACCCGCAACAAAAGCAGAACAAATTCACGACTCTGTTTTAATTTCTTGATCACCATTGGTTTATTTCTATAGATTATACAACTCGAAGGCTAATTCAATCCCCCAATCAAGTACGTACTATATTAATTTTAGAAACATTTTTAAACATACATTAACATAAGAAAACATTACTGCGCAAAAATGCATGTACAGTTGGGAAACCCCTATCAGAACTGATCGCGCTCTTTTGCGGCAAGTAATAAGGCTTTAAATGTCCGGAGTGTTCAAAACCAAATAATTAAAACGTAATGAAACTTCTCCATCGTCAACTTTCCTTATTTATGTATCAATATATAGGATTCACCGCGGGTGTCACTTGCCGGTTACGAGGCGAACGCTCTAATCACTGAGCTACACACCGGTCGCGGTAGCTCAGTGGTTAGAGCGTTCGCTTCGTAACCGGTAGGTCGTGAGTTCGAGCCCCGCTCGTGCCATGGCCGCGTCAAACCTAAGACGAAAAATAGGTAGTGATTGCTCCTTCGCTAAACGCTCGGCATTTAGAAGTGACAATCACGGGTCTTTCGGATATGACCTTAAAAACGGCGGTCCCGTGTCACGGTAGGCGTTGGCACGTTAAAGAACCCTCACTGCTACGGCCTTGAGCGCTAAGTATAGGTCTAAATTTGTGGTACTTCACCTAGCTGGTGACGTCTCAATATGAGTGAAAAATTCTCGACGGGACGTAAAACAAACAATCAATCAATCAATCAATCACTTGTCGACAAGGGATGTTTATTCCTAATAGGCATATCATCCCACCTCTGGTGTATCCAGGTATATCCAAGGAAAAGGAGATATGATATAAAGATGAATTTGAAGCATTACATAACGCTCTTGTGAGACGGATTCACATTGACGGAAGAAAAAAATAGATAATCTTTAAATCCTCATAATTTAACTATTGATGTAAAAGGTTCATCTTAAGTTTCATGTAAATTAATTAAGGCAGAATGTCTTTCACTGTATTAACGTGGTGCACTGACCTCTCTACATACTAACTTGTCCTTAAGGATGATTTAAAGCTGCATAAAAGAAATTAAATGTCTCCGTACAAGCTACATATACTAAAAATATTTTCCTGTGACCTAGTTAATAAGGTTAAAATCGTGAACTATAATTTCTATTTCTGATTGAAATAGGTTTTCAAATACTGAGTAGTAGTTTCGAAATTCCTTGCAATTATGTTCGACGACGCTATTCAAAAACACATCGAGTCAGCTTTATGCAGCCACCCTTGGTGGATATTGTCAGGAGTTTGACAAAAGCTTGATTAAAACTGGATTTCAACGATCTTAGAAAACAATGCAAGTTTGTGCATCAATGCTGCTCCGTCAATTTTCATGTTGGGTTTATCTAGCTATGTACTCGGATATTCAGCGGATGTGGTCAAAAACTTGACGAAATACCTGTATGAAACCAATGCGTACGACAAAACACTTCGTCCATCGACAGATCAATCCTCGGCAACAGAGCTAAAAGTGACCTTCCATTTGATGGGTATAAACAAACTGGATGAACTGGAGGAGAAATTAGTAACTACGGCGTATCTCACTCTGGAATGACGGGACGAATTCCTAGCGTGAGATCGTTCAGCATTTCCTGTGACCAGATTAATGCTACCCCAAACCGTCGTGTGGAAACCTGGTTTGGTTCTGAAAAATGGATTCACAGAATTCAAGGAACTGGGTGGTTCGTTTTATAACATTCTGTTAGCATTATCTGGAGATGTAATCTGGAAACCCTATCAGGTTTTTCAATCACAATGTTCCATTGACGTTACACATTTTCCATTCGATACCCAAACCTGCGACATTGTTTTTACTCTTTGGTCGCATTATACGGTTCAAGTTCATACACTGTTCTTAATTATAGACAATATGACTAGGATTTTGCATTATAGAGGTATACCAAGAAAGCGAAAAAATCCTTTCATCTTCAAACTGTCCCTCTGAAATCTACTGTTCTACCAATTAATCTATTTGGCCATTGACAATCGAACTTATCGTATCGCCACAGGTTCATGAAAAATAGATGTGTTTTTATGTTTGTACGTTGTACTCGGCCATTAGAAAGCATTTAGAGATGTCACCAACTTTAGGCGAAGTGCAACAAGTTTTTAACCATTCATGGCAGGTTCGTAGCTATAGCTGTGAAGGTTTTTCTTATTGTTCCCAAGCCTACTGTGACATTTTAAGGTCATATCAGAATGATACGTGACTTTAACTCTTAATGCCGGGCGCTTGTCGACGGAGCAGTCACTAAAACGAAACAGCAAAACGTTGGTTAATAATAATAGTGAAAGCTATCATGTCTTTGTCTGGCTCCAGCATTCACTGCGAATAATTATTTTAGATAGTTCGAAGTTTCCCTGAGAAATAGATTGTAACATACGTCCGAAATACGTTTTCTATCGAAATTTAAAATTAATATGCAGGTGAAATATAAAATGGTTTGAAACATAACACTTTTTGCAGTTTATAAATGGCGACCTGCCTAAAGCAACTTTGCATATTACAATACAACCAATTAGCATTTGATTAGTTTAGGTTGGTTGTTTACGTCCCGTCGAGAATTTGTCACTCATACTGAGAAGTCACCAGCTGTAAGTGAAGTACTATAAATTGAAACCTATGCTTAGAGCTCAAGGCTACAGCAGTGAGCGTTCTTTAACGTGCCAACGCCTGTCGCGATATGGGACCTCCGTTTTTAAGGTCATAACTCGTCCTTAAGGTCAAGATGATTCTCACTTCGCATTTGGCGAAGGAGCATTACTTATGTTTACGTCTTAGGTTTGATGTGGCCATGACACTAGCGGAGCTCAACTTACGAAGCGACCTCTCTGCGACTGAGCTACCGCGACCGGCCATCTGATTGAGTGAACACTACCATTTCATATAACCATCAATAAGAAATAACACAGTCCGAACCTATCCCTACCCACTGGAATTTAGTATTTTTTGGCATTATTATGGCAATTTTGCTAAAATCATGTTTTCTTCTTACATAGAAGTTTTAGAATAAATTCTACCAGGAGAGTATAAAATAAGCCAGATGATAAAAAATATTAATGTGTTATTAATTATTTTGATATACTAGTTGCATTGTGATATCAGAGTATTGTTGCTTAATTTGATATACTGATGAAATTGTGATATCAGACCGTTATACTTAATTTGATATACCGATTGCATTGTAATATCAGAGTGTCATTAATTTGATATACTTATTCCATTGTAATTGATCGATAGATTGATTGTTTATTTTACGTCCAGTCGAGAATTGTTCACTCATATTGAGACACTGTAGATGAAGTACCACCAATGTAGACCTATGCTGAGCGCGCCGACCTCAGAACCTCCGTTTTAAGGTCATATCCGAAAGACCCGTGATTCTTACTTCTAAATGCTGAGCGTTGACGAAGGTGCAATTAGTACTTATGTTTACGTCTTAGGCTTGAAGCAACCATGGCACGAGCGGCGCTCGAAATCACAACCTTTCGGTTACGAAGCGAACGTTCTAACCACTGACATACCGCCACCGGTGTATTAAATTGTGATAAAAGAGTGTTATTGCTTACCTATGTACTGATTCTGATTCCATTGTGATATCAGTGGGCGTACGTTGATGTTCTGATTCCATTGTGATATCAGAGAGCTTACTTCGATGTACTGATTCCATTGTGATATCAGTGGGCTTACGTTGATGTACTGATTCCATTGCGATATCAGTGGTCTTACTTTGATGTACCTATTCCATTGTGATATCAGAGAGCTTACTTCGATGTACTGATTCCATTGTGATATCAGAGGGCGTACGTTGATGTTCTGATTCCATTGTGATATCAGAGAGGTTACGTTGATGTACTGATTCCATTGCGATATCAGTAGGCTTAATTTGATGTACCTATTCCATTGTGATATCAGTGGGCTTACGTTGATATACTGATTCCATTGTGATATCAGTGGGCTTACGATGATGTACTGATTCCATCGCGATATCAGTGGGCGTACGTTGATGTACTGATTCCATTGTGATATCAGTGGGCTTACGTTGATGTTCTGATTCCATTGTGATATCAGAGAGCTTACTTCGATGTACTGATTCCATTGTGATATGAGAGAGGTCACGTTGATGTTCTGATTCCATTGTGATATCAGTGGGCTAGATGTACTGATTCCATTGTGATGTCAGAGAGCTTACTTCGATGTACTGATTCCATTGTGATATCAGAGAGGTTACGTTGATGTACTGATTCCATTGTGATATCTGATTGTTATTGCTAACTTTGATTTTTACACTGCAGTATTAGAATGTTTTAATGACTTTGATATAGGGTTTCCATGGTGATAGCTGAATGTTAATACTGGCTTTCAAACAGCGATTTTGTTATTAACAACAAGAAAGTATTATACTTGTTTAACTGCTTCAATGTGGTACAGGTTAATAACTATTACAGGGAGACCTGTTGAAATGAAAGACAAATCAGTTATTGGCAGGTAAATTAGACATGAATCCCAAAGGTGAGGTAAATGTTTCTTTACATGACGTTGTAAAATTATTGATGCAAGTTGACATGAAAGTTGAACAGCATCGATTTTTAGTAATAATGAGCAGTGATGGATTGAAGTCTTATGGTGAGCTTGAATAATTTCCGACGCACTTGCAGAACTACCTAGAATTTGAAGGTTTTGAGATGAAGATACTTTCCTGTTGTAAGAGCGACTTGATCCTTCATTTTACGATCCGACATAAACATGATGATCTTAAATCGCATGACCCCCCATGCAAGCAGTGTAAATATGATATGCTCACGATATTCGTAGATTCCTATTTTGTTTCTTTTATGTCCTTCGAAAGGGTCGTAGCATAGAGGTTTCTTTAACGGGATGTCCTTTTTTCCAGAAAGACCAGCGTTTGGCGAAGGAGCAATCCCAAATTATGTTTTGAGTCTTAGGTTTGATACGGTCATTACCGAGCTAGACTCGAACTCATAACCTCCTGTCATGACATTGATTATCAAAACTAACATGGTGTGCTCTAATACACTTTCTGTTGTATATGAGCAAAATAGGAACAGAATTCCTGATTTTGAGAAAGTACTTTGCAGGTTTGGATTTATGAGTCCAATCAGCTGTTACATGAACACCCTAAAGTATTGCAATTTCAAATGATGATAATGAGGTTATGTAGAGAATAACATTTTGTGAGTATTTATTCGGATATTGTGGATACATTTCCTAACACGTTGATATACTGATGTCATTTTGATACCAGGTTTTTAGTGTTGACTTTGATGTAGTAATTCTATAGCGTTATTATAGCAGTATTGCTGTGTTTAGCATAGTGCATTGTGTTATCAACATATAGTGCTATCACTGTAATATCTGAGCGTTTAGATTTCTTTGGTATTGTGATTCCATTGTGCGTTATCACTAATGTTGATGTAATATCAGTGCTTAACGGGGGATATTTACTCCTCCTGTGGATCTGATACCACCTCCAATGTTTCCAGGGATATGTGTTTGCCTTACTCTCAAACTTGTATTCTCATTAATATTTATGAGGTTGATCACACCTTTTTTCTACACTAATTATGTAGCGGTAGTCCTACAGGAAACGTTTTGAACTTGCAGGACAAACCCAAAATATAAAAGAGTCTGTATGCGATCCAGTTGAGGCAGAAATATTTTTCCGTGAAAAAAGTCACATAAAATTCGCTGACAATTTTCAGAACCGCTTCTCTTTATGCATCGAATGAATGTTTTTTTTTCTTTCAAGCTTCATTAATAGCATAATCTTTATTAAGGTTGTTTAAAGTTAATTTCAAAGTGCGAAGGTAATCTGTTTTGTAAGCATCGGATCCAAACATTTTTCGTCCTTTTGCATGTACACGTTAGGGGGAATAACAATAGGTGACATGGAAACAGGGAAAAAACTCACAGTAGCCTTGTTTTGGAACATGTTTTACAAAAAATAGAAAAGTAGGTGAATAGATATAGAAACACACCGATCGCGGTAGCTCAGTGGTTAGAGCGTTAGCTTCGTAACCGGAAGGTCGTGAGTTCGAGCTCCGCTCGTGCCATGGCCCCGTCAAACCTAAGACGAACAATAGGTAGTGATTGCTCCTTCGCTAAACGCTCGGCATTTAGAAGTGACAATCACGGGTCTTTCGGATATGACCTTAAAAACGGATGTCCCGTGTCACGGTAGGCGTTGACACGTTAACGAACCCTCACTGCTACAGCCCTGAGCGCTAAGCATAGGTCTAAATTTGTGGTACTTCACCTACAGCTGGTGACGTCTCAATTTGAGTGAAAAATTCTCGACGGGACGTAAAACAAACAAACAAACAATCATACAGTGAATCATATAGAAACACATTGGTGCATTGATATCAAATGATTGACTTCGTCATACTCCCGACTTAACTGTGGGAATCTTTATAGTGCCACACCTGCTGTGACACTGGACCTCGGTTTTTGTAGTCTCATCTTGATCCCACTTCTGGATTCAATATATCACAGTTGTTGCGTAATATGTTTACGTCAAAACAGGTGTTTGTATTCGATGGCGTGTGACCGAGATTTGTCTCGTTTGTTCAAGGTTTTGAAAGATGACGTAACACTTGTCTGGGTGGAAAGATTTCATAACTGTGTCCTTCAAGAATGGTATAGAGAGTTCATTCTTAGTATAAATACATGGTGAATTATGTGACTTTAAGCTCACTTTGACAATGATGTTAAGCACTGGTGATTTTGTTTTAAATGGGAGCCTTCAGGAATTACTTTTGATAACCGATTGGGATTTAATTCATTGTGGACTTTGGAATATTTACAGCCGATTTGTAATATGCTTGAATGTAGATTATTGTACAACTATCGTAAGTTAATATTTTTCTATTTGCCCTCTATTTCTTTCAATAATTGTAAATAGATTTTGTTACATTTTTATTGTCTCTGTTAGTGAATTATTACTGGGATTCTGACCATAACATTGTGAACTCGCAATAAAAGACTATAAGACATAAAGCCCGCCAGATTTGCTTCATACTTGGATATTTTGTTTGAAATAAATGTTATCGGTAAAATAACATCTTAATGATAAAAGAGATGAATTCAGCTTCTCCATCCAGAAACTCCCATGTTTATGCAATATCCCATTATCACGTGCGTGTGGTTTTCATATGTCTCAACTGATTTGATACGCAAGAGCGTGTTCTAATTCAATTAATGTTACAAAGTTTTCAACAAGTCTCATTTAAAGTCAGCACATTGTGAATTTTATGGTCGCTATAACAATCACATTTGCAGATGTGATCAACCCACACACCCTACCCAAAAAGAAAAAAAATTATAAAAATGATTACGAAAATTATTACAGCAGTCTTTTTTAAAGTCAGCATTTCACAAATGTTTATTATGATCTTATTTTCAAATACAGTCTGTTGTTACATGGAATGCTTAAGCCGTATTTTATGCCAATTTTTAACATGTAAGCCGTTCTTTACATAGGGAATTATACTACTGAAAACTTCGTTTACCTGATCAGTATAGAGGACTCACGGCGGGCGTGACTGGTCAACAGGGAAAGCTTACTCCTCCTGGTTACCTAATCCCACTTTTGGGTTGCCCAGAGACCGTGTTTGCCCTGCTCTTAAATTTGTAGTCTTTATGGAATTTAGGAGACTGATCGCTTTTCTTTATCTTGGCTTTTTGAAAAAAAGAATCCTTATCAATACTATATAGTAATTAAACATTTCCAAGAATGGAACAATTTAAATATTTCATATACCAAAACGAGTTGGTAATTAATTTCAACATTTTTAAAGAGTTATATGAATGTCGCTGCAAAATGTGATTATTTCATTAACTTAACAGTTTTTGTTCTGAATGGTATTGTGTGACAACATTGAGGATAAACCAAGCAATATAAAAAGGTGTGTTTTTCACATATCACAACGTGTTTGTCATTAATTCCAACAGAATGTTTTAAGAATAATATAACTGAAAAATATGGTCATTTCATTAACTTAACAGTTCCATTAGGAGTCATTTCTAAAATAAAATATCAAACTAGATTGAAAACGACATAATGTTTTCATTTACAAGAGATTAAATAGTTTCATACCTGGATATTTTATTGAAAATAGATGTTAATGGCAAATAAACAACTCAACTATGAGAAACGGTATGACATCAACTTCTCCATCTTCAATTTTCCATAATTATATAGCAATATTCTATTATCACTTGCATGTAGTGTTTATGTCTCTCAGTTGATTCGATACGCAAGAGCATTTCCTGCGTATGATCAGTTTTAAATCTCGAGAGTTTACTGACAAAAACGTTCATGTTACAATCTCTTTTAAAGTAAGAATTTTGTAAATTCTTTGGTTGTTATAAAGATCTGATTTACCAATACAACGTGTCACTTGTTAGTCCGTTCTTGACACATTGAATTTGACTACGTATTACTCCGTTTACCTGATCAAAATATAGGGCTTACGACGGGCAAGACCGGTCAACAGGGTATACCTACTCCTCCTAAGCACCCGATCCCACATCCAGTGTTTCCAGGGGTCTTTGTTTGTTCTACTCATAATGTCGCATGTTTACGATCTACATTGGTTAGTAAAACGGCCACCAATACTAGTAGCTGGAAGCTGTGTGTCCACACCTACCGTAACATGGGGCCTCCATTTTTAGGTCATATCTGAAAGACCCATGACCTTCACTCCTAATGCCAGCACTTGGCGAAGGAATGATCACTGTCTATGTTAAATATCAAAGAGTTAATGCAGCAATGGAGAGAGACCCAAATCATTAGATTATTGCTACCCTTACAAATGACTAAAACAGCATAAATTGTAAGAAACATGCTCATGTGATATCTCTTTGATATAAACAATCTGATTATCTGTAACGTCTATAATTTGTAATTCAACTTTAACTTCTTTCCATATAGATATGTAAATGTATAATGAAATATCAAGGTGAATAGGCGTTCTTTTGACCGAAAAATAAAAAAATGAAATTTATTGAACAGCAGAGGTTTGATATTAATAAAGCCTTGTAAATAGTAATGGTGGAGGTCTCCAGTGTTCATCATTATTAATCATTTTAGATATTTTGAAGTTTCTGTAAGAAACACATTTATGAAATAGCGCCAAAATACTCATTTATATCCACATTTAAGAATAATACAAACTTGCTTGCTTAGAATGGTAGCTCCCGTGTGACGACAGGCGTTGGCACGTTAATAAAAATCCTCACTGCCTCGGTCCTAAGAGGATATTTGTATCAGTGAAATGTCCTTCAACATTTCAGTCACAATGGCTACGTTAACATAATTTACAGAAAAAAATCATATTATTCTAAATAATAAACATTATATACTTAAATAATGACGCAATGTTACATCATTGAATGGATGGTCTAATTTGGGGACATATCATGCAATATAATTCGGTTTTGGTAAATTGACCAAAACCAGGTATTATCGCATAATATGCAACGGAATTCAATTCATTGCTTATTATTTGATACAAAAAATAAAAGTACAATTTTTGTTTAATAAGATATACATGTATATGCACTGATAAATGCACATCACTTGCACCGTATAGAGGTTCACTTGGCAACTATCGACGAAGCGTCGAGCATTCATAAAAGAAAATGATTTGCATGTAATATATATTTCGTTATCCTTTGAAGATCGGCTTTGACGTCTTCTGATAGAAAAATATGGGAAATTGTTTAGTCTTTGACATCACATGCAACATTGGCGCCAATTAAATCTGATGCAGTTAAATATAAACAAATGACTAATCGGGATCTGCAAGTCAGTATGGCATTTTTGCTTTGAGTGGCGTATCGTGAGAAATGTATTTCAAAACGATGCAACAAAATTTTCAAATCCTTGATGTACCCTTGATTGAAATATAATATATTTATACTTGGTATCATCATATGATAAATATTATACAGATAATGCTTTGAAATTTTACAACAGTAAATTAGACACTACGGTCTTGTTTAACATCGAGAAACCTATTGTACTCATTGATTTTCCATTTCATAGAAAGTCTATAACTTATCAGTGTTGTGATGTAGTTCCGACTGCTGATTGTCAAGGGGTAAGCCAAATGTACCAAACCAGATTGTAAATTTTTATAATTTTTATATATTTGACCACTGAAAGACAAGAACACAAAGAAAATCATATTATATATACTTATTAGCACGTTAAAGTGAAAAAAATACCGTTTAACTCCGATATAAATCGAGAGGTTGATTTACCATGAGAAACTCCATTAGGAACCTTACGGAACCATATTACGATGAGCATTAATTGTATAACACTTTCAGCAAGTTTATTGACCAAGATAACGTCTATTCAAATATAATACACATGGTTCATTTGATCATCCAAGTTTAGTACAATCGTATAATTCAGTTACCAGTAGATTCGACTAGAGTCATGTGCACGTATCCATATTGGAAATAAATCCCCTGTCTCAAGTTCATAGCATATATAGAATATATACTAGAATATTGCAAAAATTATATTTGCAATTAATCTTTCTCTCTTTGCATTGACAACATATTTCTAAATAGTCCATTTTATATTCTAACAACGAATACATGTAACCTGGTTCTTTGTACATGCTCAATACGTACACTAGTTGTATACCACTACCCATTCTTCATTACAGCAACTACATAAGCCGTACTAACGAAGTAAGCTAAACAATAGATATGAAACATTACAAAATCTATCGCAGAGGAGACGTCATTCCAGGTCACCTGTTCATTCTCATCATAGGCCAGCTTCTTCTCATTTACATCATCAATAGGCATAACAGTATCGGCCTTCAGAGTCTTACTCTTCCCCATTTGACAACGCGAAAATTTCACAATTACTTGGAAGAAACCATTGACCTTTTGATCCTCATCTTTGTGACGTAAGCGAAGCTGCAAAGAGGACACTATCAGAGCTATTCCTCCCATGATGATCTGAATCTGTAGGTAAGAAGTGAGATACGGAGTGTTGTCTGAGTTTGCAGGAAGTTCAGAACTAATGATCGTCAGAAATACCATGAATCCAAGCGCCACTGTAATTGAGTACGACATTTTCTCACCAGCATCGGCGGGAATGACGAACACAAGTATATTAAGAATTCCAAGAAACAAAATTGGTAAGATGATATTTCCGACGAAATGTGATGGTTTCCGTTTTAAACGAAGACTAAAAGTAATACCAGCATTACTTCCAGAATTATCAATATTTTGGCTAGTAGATGCAAGTTCCCATATGCTGTTGCTCTTATACTGCACCAATTTCAGAGCATTATCATGAGATCTTATTTCCACTTGGTTCTGAAAATGCGACCACAATGTAAAAACAATGTCGCAGGTTTGGGTATCAAATGGAAAATACGCAACGTCTATGGAACATTGAGATTCAAACACCTGATAGGGTTTCCATGTTACCGTTCCATCGAATGCGACCATTACATAATAAAAGGAACCTCCTAATTCCTTGAATTCCGTGAATCCGTTTTTCAGAACTAAATCCGGTTTCCACACCGTGTTTTGAGGAAGTGGTAACCTGTGTACAAGAAATGTTGACGGATCCCACGTCAGAAATTCGTCCCGCCATTCTAGAGTGAGATACGCCGTACTGACCATTTTTTCTTCCAGTTCATCCAGCTTGTTTATTCCCTTCAAATGGAACGTCACAGACAGCTGTGTTGCTGATGATTGATCTGTCGATGGACGAAGTGTTTTATCGTATGCATTGGTTTCAAACAGGTATTTCGTCAAGTTTTTGACCACATCCGCCGAGTATCCAAACGCAAAAGCTGATAAACCTACAATCAAAAATGTATCGAAAATTATTGTTGTACACAAATACATCCTAAAGACCCTGTTTTAGAATTATGTAGATACGTTAGACATGTAGCTCAACAATTAACTACAGACAGAGGACAGCGTTATTACAAATACACTGTGATGTTAAAGTTAAAACAAAAGTTCAATGATAAGAAAATCAATGTTATTTATCCCAACCATACACAATTACCAATCACTGCAATGTTTCATTATGAATCACTTAACAGGTCTATAACTTTAATTAAAATAAATGGCATAGCAAACATTTTTAATGTAGTAAATTTAGTCCATTGTAAGTTGAACTACATCTTCGATGAACCATGCTGGAGCATTTACATAGGTAACAATGGTGCTACACAAAAAAAAAAAACAAAAAAAAAAACACAAAAAAACCCACGAACAACTAGTTTCATATACATGATTATCATAAAGCATTGGGGAAACATTGTTAAAAGGGCTTTCTGGTAGAAGAAAGATCAGATTTCTACCCAACCCGTTGACATTTTCTATCACAATATTAAGTTATGACTTAATATTTAGGTACAAAACACTGAAGTTTGCGATGACTAACATTTTTAGACACAAGAATTCGGGTATCATAGAAAATTTCAATTGAATAGTTGAAACTTAACATTGTTTTTAAAAATAAACTTAAAACAAACCTTTTTCAACCAGTATTTAATCTGTAATTCGGTATTTATGGGAGCAGTTGCATCAATTAAAAAAAAATATTCTACAACATTTATATAGTTTTGCCTACTCTTAGTCTCTGTTCTAAGGCCAGTTTCCTTTTACGTTAAGTGGTTTTTTATGCATTAGTTGTTCTTTGTCTTTGTCTTACATGATGTTTTGCAACGGCGCGCAATGTCGCCCTCAGAGGAAACACAAACCTTATTTTTAGCCTTAGAATGGGGTTGAAAATGATAGATTCAGGTTTCATCACCTGTAACTACCTCCTCTTCCAAACGACGTGGGTCACATTTATCATACTTTTTTATAACTTGCGATGCAAGTCTAACCTGACTTTGTTTCTGCTCGTCAGTGAGCAAATGGGGCACCTAGCGCGCAGATCTTACGTAGCCCAAGTCGTTCACGTAAGATCTTCAAAACATTTGACGGATGAATGCCACTTAATTCTTGTATCTCTTGCACGGTATAACGTGCGTCTTCCTCAATTAACATTTTCACAGTAGCAACGTTCTTTTCCATCAAACGGAAACCGGCCTCCCCACGCGAGGGTCATTTTCAATTGACTCCCGACCATCATTAAAACGACGTACCCACTTGCAAATTGTAGCATATTTTGAAGCACCATTCCCATAAACCTTTTGCAAATCAGCATGAATTTCCGTTGACGGAAACCCGAGGTGTGCTCGAATCTTACAATACAACAGAGATTTTTCCATCCATATTGAACGCTGTATTTTAATATAGTGTATAAAACCACGTGTTGAAAATACCCAGCGCAGCGCGCACGTGGACCTCGTGCGCCGCATACCGTGATACCGTTCGAGAGAGGAATGATTACGCAATTTCTGTGTAAAAACCCGTGCAACTTTATATTCGCGTTAAAAAGTTATAGGCTTATTCTACGAACTTAAAAAATGTCCCTCTTAATTCATGGCTGTTCTGCGATCCTCACTAATGATTTGAAAAATCATGTTTTTCTAATTAAATAATAAAATAAAACTGATGATTCTATTTTATATTGATCACAAAAATAATCACTAGATGCGATTTCGTCGTTAACAACGTAACTATTCTGTAATGATGTGATGCGTTAGATGCGATACAGATGACAACCCTGACCCTAAATTAACAAGCGACCTTTGTTTTATAATGGTTCGCAAAAAAAAATCTGTAATTTTAGCGATGTAAAGAATTTTTAAAAAATCGAATATAAGAACATACCATTACGTAACAGATCGCCATGTTGATGACATAGGAATTCCTTTTTTTCATAACCGCCATTTTACTAAATAGTTGCAGAACGTCAGAAGGACCAATTGTGCTTCAATAACATCGCAAATTGTTTATAGATTTTGAAATATTAGGGAAACATTTTTGCCCCCTGCTGGCTGCTTATTTGAGGGAATTGTCGCAAAAACTTAATAACATCGTAAGGGACTTTCATTATCTACACGTTCCGTACTAAAACGATTAATAAAATGTAGAGGTTTTTTTTCAAATTCCAGATAATTGGAAGTGTTCACGATCTTAAAAAAATTAATTTTATATGAAAAGGTATTGACGAAAACGTTTCAAAAACGGAACGAAATATTTGTTAAGCTTTTTGAACCCTACCGTGTTCCGAGTGCTTGCATCATAAAAATTGCAATATGTCCTGCACATCTACCAAGTTTCCTCTACAACCCTTGAAACTTTCAAGTTGACGTCAAATAGTTTTTGAAAACATTCGAGAACAAACTGATCATCTGACCCAAACAAAGTCAATATCTAAGTAATAAATGACGTGATTGAAATCGAAAAAGATGTATCGTGTTCAAGTGAATATCTAGCATACGGAAACTTTCATAAAAGTCGTGCAATGCATTTTCGAGGTATTGTGTGTATAAGTGTAAGTAAAATGAATAATAGAGAAAAATCTTTAAGAATAACAATAGGGGTCTCCGATTCGTACAAAATGAAAGAGCTTCACCTTTGAAGACTGAACTAAATCAAAGTAATCAACTCATACGTTGATAATGAAACTGAAATAAAAATTATATGCTTTTCCCGACACGTGCACTAAGGATGATTCAGAAAATTTCAAGGTGACCTTAGATATTATTTTCACTATAACTAGATCAAAAATATTTTCTTTCGTGTGATGGGTTTTGCCCTTTAAGTTCAATACTTTTCCTGTAGGTCTATCGTTAAATGATAATTCATGTTAAAAATGATATCATTGCAGTTCCGTTTTTAGTGTCTAAATGTTGTATTTACTCCGAGTCAACAAGAACACTAGAAAACAATGAATGTATTGATTTGACCTTATCAATACCAGGAAAATGAAAGGAATACTGAAAATTATCAAACACATATCGAAAAACTATCCTGGCAAATAAAATATCATTATTCAGTAAACGCGTGGGTTTGTGTACCTCTCTACTGCATTATTACTAATATAATCAATATTAATTACAAAACCTGAGATTTAATTTCTTGATTATCGATCCATGCTCATAATATTTTTCTAACCTGAAAGGTAGCTCTTGGACTGCAGCATGGTATCACGATACCAAAGTGAGCATCAATTATACTATCTAATGTCCTGACACCACAATACCAACCCTACATGTCTGATTCCCTGACATCACGATGCCAAAGTAAGCATTAGCCCTACATGTCTGATATCATGATATCACAATATCAAAGTAAACATAAACCCCACGTCTGACATCATGATATCACAATACCAACCCTACATGTCTGATATCATGATATCACAATACCAACCCTACATGTCTGATATCACGACATCACAATACCAAAGTAAGCATTAGCCCTACATGTCGGATATCATAACATCACAATACCAACCCTACATGTCGGATATCATGACATCACAATACCAAAGTAAGCATTAGCCCTACATGTCGGATATCATGACATCACAATACCAAAGTAAGCATTAGTCCTACATGTCTGATATCATGACATCACAATACCAAAGTAAGCATTAGTCCTACATGTCTGATATCATGACATCACAATACCAAAGTAAGCATTAGTCCTACATGTCTGATATCATGACATCACAATACCAAAGTAAGCATTAGTCCTACATGTCTGATATCATGACATCACAATACCAAAGTAAGCATTAGCCCTACATGTCTGATATCATGATATCACAATACCAAAGTAAGCATTAGTCCTACATGTCTGATATCATGATATCACAATACCAACCCTACATGTCTGATATCACGACATCACAATACCAACGTAAGCATTAGCCCTACATGTCGGATATCATAACATCACAATACCAACCCTACATGTCTGATATCATGACATCACAATACCAAAGTAAGCATTAGTCCTACATGTCGGATATTACACAAAGGAAACACTCTTCCTTTTGATATTTTGTTTAATATTACAAAATTGTTGGGAAAAAAGAGGTTTTTTCACCATATACGTGTAAAATGATGTTGACAGTGTGTTTGGGGCATATTTTTTGTTGTTGCTATTTTACGCTGTGGAGAATTCACTGTTAGAAACAAAGCAAATACCAATAACCGCATTTTATTCAAAGATTTTAATGTTTCTAAAAGACCACTCATGGTAGATTCTGAACCTTTTTGTTATTTTGTTATTGTTACAATGCATCTCAATACTTGGTCATATCAACGCCTACCCTTACACGGATTTTAGAAATCGCGACTTTGACTGACATTCTGCATTTCTTTTAATGTTTCGGGTCTACATCACGTGACAGTGAAACAATAGTCAGAACTATTTCCGTATGTCGTCTGGGTGCAATGCATTGTCATATAATATAAATACGTTTTGAAACAGTCAATGTAATTATTTGTCAGTCATAGGTATCTTTGTGATTAATATATGAAATTTGTTAGGTCGGTTTGTTCGTTCATTCTTGTCCGTGCGCCTCTTGTAGTATCTATAAATGTACATAAGTCATGGTTAAGAAAAGTATTTGAAGAATATTAATCTATCTTAATGTGGGCCATGTCTGATTTTTCGTTTTTTAAATCTAAATACCAATAACAATAAATCCATTTACCTATTCATCGCTTGACAAGAATTATTAAAAGACGTTTTCAATTCTTTCGTTACATTACAACCAATGGTTTTGTTAATAAGAGTTCTCTTGTTACTTCGTACCATCGACTTAATTCTCCGAGCATTGATACGATCAAAATGTTATTTCTTTAACAGCTATAAATTCATCTTTGAATTATTATATTGGAATTATTATTGTAATGGCTTCATCTTTAATCTCGTGTCAGTAAAGCAAAACATATTTTCTCTCACGACATTACCATGAGATGTGCGATTCTCAACACACTAACTCGTCATAAACGAGATTTAAAGGTACTCAAAAGAAATTCAATACTTTCGTACAACTTACATTTACTAAGACAATGTATTGTGGCGCTGCTAATAAGGTTAAATTCATGACCTATAATTCCTATTTTAGATTTTTAAAAACTATTATACATTGAGTAATAGTTTCGAAATTCTATGTGATTATGCTCGACAAGAAAATATTATATTCACTGAATTTATCAGCTGGTAGACAGACACGATATGCTTGATAGATATGGCAAAGAACTTGAACAAACTCTTTGTTTTAAAAGAAGACTGGCTAGTTTATAAATGATCGTTGGTGACAATGGAATTTTGTGCATTAATGCTGCTCCGTACAATTTTCATGTTGGGTTTATCTAGCTATGTACTCGGATATTCAGCGGATATGGTCAAAAACGTGACGAAATACCTGTTTGAAACCAATGCGTACGACAAAACGCTTCGTCCATCGAAGGATCAATTATCGGCAACAGAGCTGAAAGTGTCCTTCCATTTGATGGGCATAAATAAGCTAGATGAACTGGAGGAGAAATTGGTAAGCACTGCGTTTCTTACACTGGAATGGCGGGACGAATTTCTGGCGTGGAGTCGGTCAGAATTTCCTATGTACAGATTAATGCTACCTCAAACTGTCATATGGAAGCCGGATTTCGTTCTAAAAAATGGATTCACAGCATTCAAGGAACTGGGTGCCTCGTTTTATAACATCCTGCTAACATTTACTGGAGATGTGATCTGGAGACCCTATCAGGTGTTTGAATCACAATGTTCTATAGACGTTACGTATTTTCCATTCGATACCCAAAGCTGTGACATCATTTTTACTCTCTGGTCGCATTATACGGCTCAAGTTAATATATCTTCTACAAATGATGCAGTGAAACGTGGTCAGTATCAAAAGAACAGTATGTGGGAAATTATATCGACGAACCAAAATATCGATAATTCCGGAAGTAACGCTGTCATCACGTACAGTCTCAATTTAAGACGAAAACCTTCGCACTTTGTCGGAAATATAGTCCTACCAATTTTGTTTCTTGGAATTCTGAATATACTTGTGTTCGTCATTCCTGCCGATGCTGGTGAGAAGATGTCGTACTCAATTACAGTAGCGCTTGGATTCATGGTATTTCTGACGATCATTAGTTCTGAACTTCCTGCAAACTCAGACAACACTCCGTATCTCACTTATTACCTACAGATTCAGATCATCATGGGAGGAATAGCTCTGATAGTGTCCTCTTTGCAGCTTCGCTTACGTCACAAAGATGAGGGTCAAAAGGTCAATGGTTTCTTCCAATTAATTGTGAAATTTTCACGTTGTAAATTGAGGAAGAGTAATAATATGAAGACAGAAACTGTTATCCCACTAGATAGTGTAAAAGAAATGAATCAGCCCCAGGACGAGGACAGTGGGAAAGTGTCTTGGAATGACGTCTCCTCTGCAATAGATTTCCTAATGTTTTGTATCTATTCCATAGTTTACCTCATTAGCACGGTTTGTGTGATTGGTTTAATGACTAGTGGGCCTTAGTAAATTAATTATGAATCTACTTTGAAATTTAAACAGCCATAATGATGTGGATATTAAAAGAAAACCATACTGACTTGTAATATAGGTGCCCATGATAATTGTTAAGCATAATATGACAAAAGTATACATTTTTCAATTTATTATATAAATACATGAATATGATTCATTCGGGGGATTAGGAATGGGCGGTAATTTACCACATGATGTGGGGAAAGTGAGGAGTCGCCCAGTGCGCCAGCTTAACTTAGCTCGTAAGGGGTGCACTAGGTAACTGAATAAAACATCGCGTGCCCAATTCCGATTGATTGATTATATATTGTTTAACGTCCCGCTCGAGAATCTTTCACTCATATGGAGACGTCACCATTGCCTGTGAAGGACTGCAAAATTTAGGCCTATGCTCGGCGCTTATGGCCTTTGAGCAGGGAGGGATCTTTTACGTGCCACACCTGCTGTGACACGGGACATCGGTTTTTGCGGTCTCATCCGAAGGACCGCCCCATTTAGTCGCCTCTTACGACAAGCTAGGGTTACTGAGGATCTATTCTAACAACCCGGATCCCCACGGGGTCCGAATAGACGCTAGCGTGCTAAGGAGGTAAGCGAAACCCGCCCATCTCACTCTGTCTCCTGCAGTGGTACCTGTGTGTCAGCATTTATACATTTATCAACAACATCATGTAGCATCCCCTCACAACATTGAGATGAATGTAGCCCCAACAGCCCCAACAGCCCATTGTGGTGGACCCATTGTACCAGACTAACTTGATTTTAACTTGTCCGTGTTTGCCCATCTCTTTGATTTGTATTTCCTGTAGGAATTACGAGACTAAGTACTGTTCGTTATCTTATCCTTTTCATAAAGGCAATTTCATATCAAAAATGAAATAATACGATAAACAGCATCCCATCACTATTCCATTATTACCTGCATATTGTGTTTATGTCGTTCAACATATTCGAAATGCGAGAGCTAGCTTTAAACCGAGGCAGTCTGCTGACAATTAAGCCGATATTATAGTGATTTAAACAGTCTCGTTTAAAGTCTGATAGGATTTCCCGAATTCTCTGGTCATTATAATGACCTTATTTACAAAAACAACCTGTCGATAGGTCGAATGCTTTACGTACTGATTTGATCACGGAGTACTCCGTTTACCTTATCAAGATGGAGGAATCATGGCGGGTGTGAACGGTCAACAGGGGATACTTACTCTCCACTCTCCTCCTTGGCACATGATCCCACCTCTGGTGTTTCTAGGTTTCCGTGTGAGCCCCACTTTCAATCTTGCGGTTCAACACTATACAGAAATCTCGAATTCAAGGTGGACATTCAGACCTATGAAAAAGGTGCGGATAACCTTAGCAATGCATACTATTTGGAATGGTATGACTTTTCACCATCAAACCATCATTGAAAATATATTTGAATTTTGAATACATTTCGCCGTGGGGTTTTTTCTTCAGCTTTTTTCTGCTGAAGGGTATCAAAGCTTCTTTGTAAAGATACTACAGAAGATACTACCAAATGTTTTACATTAGTTATAACGCACACAGTCTCAAATGATAGTCGATGTTGTCTGTATTTTTTCAGAATTCCTTAAAAGTAATACATTATATATTATATTTCATTTTATATCTTCACTTCATCTATAACTAATTCATGACATGAACACACTTAGATCTAGGCTGTAAATACATTGGCACGCACGAGTACGTCAAACGTAATTCAAAACTACGAGCAAAGTAACCACAAATACATCATCATATACGTCAAACATATTAGTTTTGTTTGTTTGTTTGTTTGTTTATAGCCGCCTGAGCAATTTTTCAGCTATCCGGCGGCTGTCACCATTACCGGTGACAGGGCTGCAAATTTAGGCCTATGCTCGGCACTCAGGGCCTTTGAGCAGGGAGGGATCTTTATCGTGCCACACCTACTACGACTCGGGACCTCGGTTTATACGGTCTCATCCGAAAGACCGGCACCCACGTCCCACAGTGGGATTCGAACCCCCGACTCAAGGATCATCAGATCTTTGAGCCCGACGCTCTAACCACTGCGCCACGCGGGCGGCTCAAACATATTAGTAAAAACAACTAAAACCTGTCCATAAATTAGATGATTTACATACATTTCAGTATTTCACACGTGTGGTTTGAAAGAGAGTAGGAAAGAAGAAAGAGAAAATACATTCAGTTGAACGCTTCCGTTCAGGTCCTCTTATAACCTGCATCCCCACAGGTTCGAAAATTGAAGTTAGAATATGTTTCAAAACATTGATATTTGTAACTAATGTTCATGTTTTAGTCAAGTTAGGCGAAATTGTATATGTTTACATGTATAATGTATCTGTATGAAAATAAAGATTTAGAATTTAAGTGTATGGGAATGTCTGATTTTCACTTCGGATAACCATTTTCAAGTACACAGCGTTTGATCTGCTCTAGTACACCGTATACTTGTACGAAATGTAGACGTTGCAGTTAATATAAAAACAAAATTGGGCACTGGGCACAGCAGGCATGAACCTGATCAAGATACAGGGCTCACGGCGGGTGTGACCAGTCGCCAAGGGATGCTTACTCTTCCTAGGCACATGACCCAACTCCTCAATTCGTATTCCTCAAAGGAGTTATGAGATTGATTCTATGGTCGTTATAACAATCTAGTTTGCCAATACAACCTTTCACTGGGTCAGCTGCTGTCTGACTTGTTTCATATATACAAATTCATGAACACATAAATAAATTAATAGATACACGAGTGCCGTTCTTGACACAAAGATTTTGACTACGGATTACTCCGGAATACGTATGCCTAGATTTTCATTTCTGTACCAAAGGTGACTATTTGACGACTGTATATGTCCAAATACCCCAAGGGGATTAGGGTTAGAATAGGTGCTCAGTATCTCCTTGATGAGTCATGTTTGTACAGATATTGGTTAATATTATTTTGCTAGTGTATGGAAAACCTCTATTGATTTTCAAAATCAAATGTAAAAACTTTATAGTTGATAGTCTATCAACAAAAGTTGGCTTGATTTGTTCATCATAAAGGCTTTATTATTATATACGTCTTCTTTATAATTTTCCATTCTGATTATAATGTACTCTAAGGGATTCTGGCACTATATTACATAGGCAATATTCTTCCTTTATTGCAGTATATATTTCAAGTGTTACCTGTATATAGCCTCTTGTTAACATGACTGAGTGGGTGAAATAATTATGGAAATGACAACATATTGCACAATAAAAATTTAATGATCATCAAAACTAAAAACTTTCTCATTCATTCACAACATTAGTTGGAACTGATCTTTCGGTTATCGTACGAACATACTTTGGGTATCAAGTACGAATTGGCGGTCTTTCTCCGCCCTTTCCTGGAAATGTCGTCTTGCGAGACCTGTTTAGTCAATCCCTAAGGATCACACAAGTCGAGTTGCCATGGTCAATGCTAGTACGTTTTTATTTTCTTGTGTTTGAAGATTAACATTGAAATTAACTAATAACATCTCTAGAAGGCTTATTTATCAGCATAAGTTGCTTATTGCTTACGAAGTACGAAGTACGATAGAGCCCTAGCGAATCATTGTCAAGACCACAGATGATAACTTTTATAAAACTTTGTATATGCTCTATTGTTACCGTATATTGGGTAATATTGGCGTAGGAAATAATGATTTTTCTCTAAAAAGTAATTTAAAATCTTGGCCCATCACTTCTTGGCGCATTTTTATTTAACAAATGTATCATTCTAAGAATAGAATTGGGGCTTTGATTTTGATGAATTTTCCTCATCCGTCATTAAATCCAACATTTCGTCATAAAAGAAATGGTGTCAAAGACGGCAACTCTTATGCTACTATTTATTTCTATTGTCTTCTAACAACTTTAATCATGAAACATCAAATACATTGAATTGTTTAACAACTTTCTGTCCCGTTTCCTTGATAGTCGCCGTGTACAATAACTCAGTCATACCGAAAGTAAATTCCTCCTCTAATGTAGGTTTAAATCCAACAAAAGGCAATGGAATTTCAATTTTGCCTAAATATCTGCAGTTTTCTTCATCTATGTAAAGCACATCCCTGTTCTCTGAAAAGTAGATTTCCGAAACAATGGAGGATTGATGCCTGTCCAGTGGTACACTGATTAAGGTACATTTCTTTCCAGTAGCAGACACTTTTGTGCCAGCCGAGATTATTGGATCAAAAGTCCCCTGACAACGGAGAATGCCGTATCGATCCCTGTATTTTCTCTTCTCGTCGTGTTTTCCTTCCTCAAATCTAAAGTCCGTATTTGTACCGTACGTGTATCTCAATACCCGTGAAGACACGATATACGGATCATGGCCGTACAAAACAGCACCCTTCATTACAGCAAGACTACACTCATTGGGAATTATAATGTTCTTGTCAGGAAACAAAAGATTCACTTTTTCTTGCAGAATAAGACACTCGGAATACCCACCAACTAATATTATACATGAAATATTACTATTTTCGTTCAATAACTTTTGAAGATGGCTTGCAATTTTATTTACAGAGTCCTCAAAAAGTTGTAGCATAAAAATTCCATCTACTTTGATTCTATCTCGCTGCACCGCAAACGTTCCCTTTACAACCATGCTTTCAGTTTGTTGCAGATTTACATTATGTTTTTTTGCTAAGTCATTTAGTGTCAGTGGAATGCGTATATTGTAAATCTTTTTCAAATCCTTAGTAACTGTCCTTTTCCTGACTTCAAAATCCCGTAGAAATTCGAGATAATCTTCCATGTCCTCGTTTCTCAATTTTTCCACAGAATCTATGCCATAAATAGCCTCTATCATTTCAACATATTTTTTATCAACGCATACGCCTCCGTAAGCCTCTCCGCTCGCTTTATGAAGTTCCACGATCGTCCGGTCATTCTCTATTTCATGGACACTAAAGTCTGCTGTTCCACCTACAATCACAGGAAAACGAGCATGCCTGGCCTCTTTGGAACCAGTAAAATTTCATATAAATCGTATACATGTGAGTATGTCCTTAACTATAACGTATGAAAAGCTAAGATATACGAGTGCTGTAGATTTCTTATATATCTTGTGAATATATAATGTGACAAAATCACGAACGATGAACTTAATGCTAGATTAATTAGAGGGGGGAGCGAAGCGAAGATAGAAACTGGATACCAATGTTTAAAAAAAGCTTTAAGTTTCGAACTGTACTATGCAAGTACTTAAAACATTTCAAACATGACGGCTAAATACACTTGATGTATCAATATACAATCCTGTTGTATGTAATGTAAACTAATATGCCTGTAAAAGTTCAGATATTTGATACAGCATATAGATCATAATCCATAGAAAAATTACAACATCTAGGGAAAAAAAATCACCATTAACATCTATTACTAGTGATACCCTTTCCTTATAAACCAGTATGTCTAGACGCGAGCATACTTAAACAATTCGAAACAGTGTCAGATAATAATTTGCAATGTACCTCCAATATCTGCAACGACGTATTGTATCCCTCTCTCACTAACCGCAAGGCATTTTCCAAATAAGAGTTTCTCTGGTGCAATATCCTTACACAAAATAGAGGCACATTCTGGCTCCAGAGCTAGGAGAAGTCGATCTGATGTAATCCCTGCCTAAATCATAATCAAGATAATTTAAAGATTATCGTGTTAATTTATGTGACTAAAGTTTTATAAAACGTTTTAATGGCCGTGCAAACAAGAGACCCATGCGCTCATTTGAGTCACTTTGTTCATACAGAGATAGGCAGGTCTGGGAGATTAATGAGGAGAAATAAGAAGCTAATTACTGGGAAGCCACATACCATTTACACTGCAGGTCACAGAACTACTTTGTCAAATCGTGATGTTATTGGACAGATTCCAACAGTATTGTGAAAACGTCTTTCACTTGTAAATTTTCTTATTTCTGTGGTAGGCACATTCTGGCCCACAGGGATATGAGTTATTAAAAATCTACATGTGCCACCTAAACCCACTGTCATTGTTGCAAGTTGATATTCTGAGCTACAGTAACTACTCTCATTCCGACACGTATACAGGTCGTATCGCCAAAGAACCAAAACAATGTAAATCAACAGGTTAAACACATTTGTGATAAATTTTTTTTTAGATCTATGGCAAGAAAAATGCTAAATGAGAACCCATGTGCAAGAAATAATAGCTCGATGACCGTATATAACGTAAACATAAAGTACTGAAGGTAATGAGGGGGGGCTGACTTTTATGTAGATTTGCACCAGATGCTTCTGAGATTAAGAATTATTGAAAATAAAATAAAAGAAATTTAAAAAATATATATAAATGAAAAGAAAACCAAATAGAGAAGTACCCTCAAAAGTCATAAATTTTTGCGTAGCATTATGTTGTGTCTCCTACTTATAACTATAACAATCAAAGTGCAACTACTTAATATGTCTGTAGTCACTGGTAAGTGAATACCTTGTCTGAATTATATTTTACTATTCCAACACAAACACAAAATACTCTTAAAATTGCTCAGTTTTGTCAAAATACGTCAATACATTAGTATTCTAGCACAAGAACATTTTCTTGAAGAACTCTACGCATAACTTAGTAATTCTTGGGTTTGTGCTAATTTTTTAATTTTTTTTCTACAACTCCTCTTCATGAAAAATGGAGCGGGGGAGGGGGGGGGGGGGACTAACATTACTTACATAACTAAACAATTCCTCATTACTTAACGTGCAAGAAATTGCACAAATATCGTGGGCTCTACATCTTGATCAGGTAAACGCTCAAGGCGCTTGTGAACATGACTTACCGGTACCCTTCATTATTTTTAACCTTCAAATCAGGATATTTACTTAATCTTATAACATAAAGTTTTGATTTTTTTCTATCAATTATCCAAAGAAATAATAATATTTGATTTTTGCTATCAAATTGTGATCTGAACACATGGAAGGTGCTTGGTGAAATATGTTTTTTGTTTATAAAGTCACACCTTTTGAAAAAAAGAATGTTAACCTATATATATATATATATATATATATATATATATATATATATATATATAATGCTTTCATGATTCTTTCGGATTTCCATTACAAATTACCTAACAATAGCTCTGAGGTTTACAAATATATTTGTGGATCTGTAAGTCTTTCCACAAACGAGGGGCCTCCGTGGCCGAATGGTTAGAGCATCGCGCTCAAAATCACAAGGCTTCTCACCTCTAGTCGACGCGGGTTCGATTCTCGCTCGCGCCGATATATGTGAGAAAGTTTGCCAGTTTACTTTCGGAAGGTCAGTAATCTCTTCCCGGGTACATTGTATCTGGGTTCTCTTCTCCACCTACAAAAAAACTGGACGCCACCAGATAACTGAAAAATTGTTGAGAGTGGCGGAAAACAACAAAAAAAAATCAATCAATCCACAACCAACTTGGCCAGTTACAATGAGATTATTGCCCTCTTTAGATAGGTTTAACGTTTTTATTTGGTCTTCTTTGTTTATGATTTACGGTATTATCTTGCCTTTTGGTGTTGCTAATGGGCATTTGACCTCGTCTCGGTTTTTCTCGTTCTAAAAATAGTTGGCTGTAACGGTATATTTTTATCTGCATGTGATTTATTCTTAGAAAGAATTCAATTTGTATTTCAAGGTGTAATAAATTAATCAAAATTATTTGATGCATATCAAATAGTCCACTATTAAATTAGATTGGCTAACTCACTTCGTACTGTTTATAAAACCAACCCGGTACGAGATATCCAACCTTAAAGGCAGCCTAACTCGGAGCGAGTTAATTTGTCGTTCTCTTTAAAAATCTGGGATAGAGTACATTGTTTAATGATTGTTTGTTTGTTTTACGTCCCGTCGAGAATTTTTCACTCATATTGAGACGTCACCAGCTGTAGGTGAAGTACCACAAATTTAGACCTATGCTTAGCGCTCAAGGCCGTAGCAGTGAGGGTTCTTTAACGTGCCAACGCCTACCGTGTCACAGGACCTCCGTTTTTAAGTTCATATCCAAAAGACCCGTGATTCTCACTTTTAAATGCCGAGCGTTTGGCGAAGGAGCAATCACTACCTATTTTTCGTCTTAGGTTTGACGCGGCCATGGCACGAGCGGGGCTCGAACTTATTACCTCCCGGTTACGAAGCGAACGCTCTAACCACTGAGCTACCGCGACCGGATAGAGAACATTGTAAAAAAAAAATTGAAATTTTGTCAATCCATCAACATCAATTTAAATTGTTAGCATCGTTGAATCATATAACTAGCCAAACAATCCTTTACCCGTCTGGTGACAAACTGAGACCAAAAAGGACCGGATCAAGTGAGGCAAACCGGGAATGACCAACGAGGCAGCGAAGCATAACGGCTGGTTTCGTCATCCCGTGGAAGAGGCACACAGAAAATACCCCCTGTAGCCACTATCACAGTGCACCCTAGAGGTCGTAAACACTCATCCGCCACCGTTCAAACAGATAATGAAGTAGAGTGGACGATCGAACCCCCCCCCCCCCCCCCCCTCAAAGTCAAACCGATGCCGATGTTTATAGCCACTTGTGCAGTAATCATCCGATCATCATTTATCGCAAGGTATCGGCACACTAAATTTCCATTTCAACATTTTACCTTTGGTTTTTGTCTGCAATATCTATGTCAACGGGTGTCCGGGGAATTCCGAAATTCACCTAGTGAACATTCCAGTCCGGTAGGCCTAGTAGCTCAGTAAAGAGCAATAAATTATATTTTAATAATGGTATTTCCTAAATATCACCTCTTCATTTTGTTAGTTTGTATTGCGTCCTGTTCAGAATTTCATAGACAAATCTTGCTTAACCGAGGCAAAAAATCCTACTTTCTGTATCAAAGTCGTAGATCTGCAACTAATTACCTTTTGGAATATGACCTGATCTAAAGAAAATATAGTCATCTTTTACCTGTGTCATCCCGTTTTAATATTGCTACATCAATCCTTTCTTTACTACTCTTTACTTCGCACATCAGGGGCGATTTCAAGGTCACAAATTAATAAAATAAATTACTTTACCGAAGACTAAATATAAAATTGGGATACTTATATATTGTCAAAAATAATTAATAAATTAACAATCATTTGAAAAGCGTTTCACGTGCAGATTAACACATACACAACTTGAACACTAGGTAACGACAGAAAATAAAAACAGCATATTTTGACATTTTCCCCGCGATACACCTAGAGACATGTTTATTTTATATTGTGACGTCGTATAATGTGAAGTGCACTGAGGTACAATTTGAATTTTTTCTCGGGAAGCCTTAACTTTGTCAGTATACAATCCAACTATTTACTCACAGTGCCGGGAGATGTGGGTGGATTTAGGGTCGACTTCAGTGGCAAATGATCAGGGAGTCCTGACCACTACACAGGGTACCGAGACATTACCAGGGTTGCCCCAACATTGGTGTGAAATTTACAAGAAGCGTGAAAGTTCTTGCACAACTCATTTTCAACGAATACACATTTGACTTATAACCCAGCATAACTAGTTCAAAATTTTCCGCACCTAGTATGAATTGACTCAATCTTGGCCTACCCCAGTAGACCACCTGTTACACATCTAGCGTACGTGTCAGTTCGTAGTGGCTCTGTTAACAGCCCAGTTGTACTGCAATGTGATTTCACACTTTCATAAACTTGGGGTTATTTAGACACCACAAGCATTTACATTCTGCCCAAAACCTTAGAAGGTATCCACACTAATAAGCACTAACAGGACCGCACAGTCCCTATCTCCCTTTCAGCTTCTTACCAAATTCATTTAGGTCTAACCAACAATTTGCCGGTCTCCTCATGATTCGGCCCCAATTTTACACTAAATATTTTCAGCTTATTTTGGGTTACTCAAACTATCTATCTACGTTTGCAAACACCAGCGTCATTTCGCTCCCATTCACGAGTCGACAAGTCAGTTACGGTGATCAATCACTGTCAATATCAACAAGCACGGAGCTTTCTGCCCAGTACATCTGGTCATGGCCTGCATGGAATTAAGAAACTAAAGACACAAACACTTTACTAGTTCATGGCAATATGGCAAACCTACTGCACATTTTCAATTCCAATCTATTTTGCAAAAATGCCTTTTATGATTGGAAAATTAACAAAAGTAATAGTTGAACATACGAAATCACCTCATTCTAATAATTTACGATTGCTCATGGATTATAAATTTTTATAGTTTAGATTCTCAATTTCTTAATGGAATTTTGGAAGACAAATGCACTACATACATTATCCATACTTTTCGCTTTCGCACTCTACCATTTCATCATCCTATACACTCTAAATGCACCCTCAATGTTGATCAATATTCAGTAATTCTAAAGATACGCAAGTGGAATTCTTTTTTAATATTTCATCAAATATGACGAAGAATTGGTGGAGAAATTCGAGAAAAATATTTAAAAATCAAAACAAAACTCACGCCACAGCAAATTTATCATTCGCTCTGGTTTGAGAGTCTATTACTCTTGACATCACAATGTACTAAACAACTATTAAAGTTATAGCCCACTAAGAGAATTATTAAAGTTATAGCCCACTACGAGAACTATTAAAGTTATAGCCCACTACGAGAACTATTAAAGTTATAGCCCACTACGAGAACTATTAACGTTATAGCCCACTACGAGAATTATTAAAGTCATAGCCCACTACGAGAACTATTAAAGTTATAGCCCACTACGAGAACTATTAAAGTCATAGCCCACTACGAGAATTATTAAAGTCATAGCCCACTACGAGAATTATTAAAGTCATAGCCCACTACGAGAACTATTAAAGTCATAGCCCACTACGAGAACCATTAACTTTATAGCCCACTACGAGAATTATTAAAGTCATAGCCCACTACGAGAACTATTAAAGTCATAGCCCACTACGAGAACTATTAAAGTCATAGCCCACTACGAGAACCATTAACGTTATAGCCCACGACGAGAATTATTAAAGTCATAGCCCACTACGAGAACTATTAAAGCCATAGCCCACTACGAGAACTATCAAAGCCATAGCCCACTATGAGAATTATTAAAGCCATAGCCCACTACGAGAACTATTAAAGTTGTAGCCCACTACGAGAACCATTAACGTTATAGCCCACTACGAGAATTATTAAAGTCATAGCCCACTACGAGAACTATTAAAGCCATAGCCCACTACGAGAACTATTAAAGCCATAGCCCACTACGAGAATTATTAAAGCCATAGCCCACTACGAGAATTATTAAAGCCATAGCCCACTACGAGAACTATTAAAGTTATAGCCCACTACGAGAATTATTAAAGTTATAGCCCACTACGAGAACTATTAAAGTTATAGCCCACTACGAGAATTATTAAAGTCATAGCCCACTACGAGAATTATTAAAGTCATAGCCCACTACGAGAACTATTAAAGCCATAGCCCACTACGAGAACTATTAAAGCCATAGCCCACTACGAGA
>JAMZEH010000080.1:3342500-3387500 GCA_024699665.1 Ostrea denselamellosa
CTTCGTACCCAAAGGAATTAAACGTTTCGTCCGGATTCAATAGAATGCAGGTGGGAGTTTTTTGTGATAAGAGATTCGAAGATCCCGCATACCACTTCTGAGGTGTGTGAAATTCTTTCGGCGTATCCCGAAAAGAGAACGCATAACCACTGTAAGTAGTTCCGAAGTCTATAGCAGCAATAACCAGCCAATTAGTAGCCGATCTGTCAGCCATTGTCACTGTGCTGATTCCGCCTTCATGAAAAACCACCCGGCTTATTATGACAGGTTATCATCGAAGTATATAGAAATCGTAGTAGAGATGGCGTTGAAGTTAAATGTGCTTGTACTTTAAACTGGATAAAGTAAACAACCAGAACACAATGAAGATTATGAATGCTGCAATAGTTAAACTTCCCTACAATGTAAACAAGAGTCTTGAAAAATGTATCTTACCTTGACCACTTCCACGTAGAATGCACCTGTTTGATTTGGTGGAAGTAAACAAAATATAATGAAGCAAAAACATGAACAATTCAAAACTTTTTAGTATATTTTTGGATCATTCATTCATGTGGACGCTTCAGCACAAAACAATGGGAAATGGTGTATTTTACGATCGCTTTTAATTTGTGCGAAAAGCTGCCCTGGAAGGTTCCAGATTCGATGAACGCAAGACGTTTGATATTATATGGTGACTACATAAGTGAGAAATTATCGAATGAGATCATAAAAACAACTTACCAACAAACAAAATAAACAGACCTGTCCTAGCAGTACTTGGTCTCGTGAGCGTTTAAATAGACGAAGTAAATATTAAAACCAATCTGGAATATACTTCACAGAGTCTTGTCCATAATTGCAGTAGTATGGCCTTCATTTGCTAACTTGTATGGAGTGAAATGTTAAAAAGGGCCATTATGGCAATTTTTACCCATTTTTGCTTTTTGGCAAATTCAGATAGATAATGGGTAAAATATTCAAAATATGAAATTTTATGGCTTTCCTTCGCTTCTACGTCTTATTTTTCTGCATTTGAAGGACTGATTATTTTCTGTAAAATCAGCGTAACGTCATGACGTTCTTAACGTTATTCCAGAAAATAACACTCCGATCTAAAAGAGACAAGGTGCTGGATCTATCTTCCAAGTCTTATTCATTTCCTTAATATTTGTGTGTGTATTATTTGAGACAAAAAGCTCAAATTCAAGGCATATTTAATATATTATATATACTCTGCAAAAAAAAGAAACGCATAGCCCTTTTGAAATTTTAAAAATGCAAATTATGTATTTTACCAGGTAAACTGAAATGGTCAATTGAGTAATTGATTTTTTACAGGTAAGTATGAAACTTTAAAGGTCTGTTCATTTGATTTGGCTCTCTACCAAATTAGCTCGGCGACTCTCTAAAATTGCACATCAGCTCTATCGCCGTGGAATTTGGCTTACGTTTTTCACGAGAACTTTGTGCTTAATTCAACCACTACATTAAAGCGTATAAAAGGACGAAGTTTGAAGCTTGAATTCATCATAATGTTAAAATGCTGCCCTGCTACTCGAAATATCGTCATTGGCCGTCTCCAGGCCGGAGTATCCCAAAGTGAGATTGCACGAACTGAAAACGTAAATCAGAGCACAATTTCTCGGCTATGGAACAGATTCCAGCAGATTGGCTCTACTAATGACCGACCGAGGAGTGGGCGACCTCGCATTACGACTCCTGGACAAGATCGCTACATCCGGGTCTTTCATCTACGGAATCGAACCGTTGCTGCAACAGCTACTGCAGTCGGAATACCTGGATTGAGAAGAATCAGCTCGCAGACAGTCCGCAACCGACTTCGACAATATGGCATTAGACCCAGAAGACCGTATTTTGGAGCAGTTTTGACACCGTTACACAGACGAGAAAGAGTCCGATGGTGCAACAGATTGAGGGGCTGGACATTCCGCAACTGGCGTAGAATCTGGTTCAGCGATGAGTCCCGTTTTCTGCTACAGAAACGTGATGGAAGAATCCGTGTATACCGGCGCAGGAATGAACGTTTCTCTTCCTCGTGTGTCCAAGAAGTGGATAGCTTCGGTGGAGGTAGCGTCATGATGTGGGCGGCGATCTCTAATGACCGTAAAACAGAACTGGTACATGTCCCGGGCAATTTAACGACTCAAAGGTACAGAGACGAAATTCTCCAACCTCACCTTATGCGCGTAATTGACCGACAGAGGGAGTTATTCCAACATGACAATGCTAGGCCTCACACAGCCCGCTTAACAATTGACTACCTTCAGCAGAACAACATTAATGTGCTACCATGGCCTTCCAAATCGCCGGATTTGAATCCGATTGAACACTTATGGGACCAACTGGATAAACGTGTGCGCCTGCGCCAACCTCCGCCTCAGACCCTCGATCAGCTCCGTCAAATGTTACAACAGGAATGGCGAACAATTCCACGCAATAACGTAAGAACATTGATTGACTCTATGCCAAGGAGATGCAGAACTGTGTTGGCAGCTCGAGGTGGTCATACACGGTACTAACTTAAACGTGACAGGAAGTGTTCTTAACTGTGATGATCTGACCTTTTTTTCCACCAATATCTAAGGTTTGGACTGTAATTTTTTTCAATTGAAACAATTCTAGTGAATATCTACATTTTTTATTGTAAAATCATAATCCAAAATACATCTACTAAAATCTTAAAAAATCTATTATGCGTTTCTTTTTTTGCAGAGTATATTATATTTTAAATGGAAATAAATATCACCACTTTAAATTTGATACTTATGGCTTAAGTTGAAAAATTAGCTCATCAGAGTTTTAATTAAAAAACACAGAAAACATAAAATATGTTGTTTTTTTGTCGAGTACAATACACATTGATATCTGATAACCCCCCCCCCCCACCCTATATGGACCTGAAAACTGAGGAAACATTGCAGTTCGTGTGTATAATACGTAACAAAAATCCCGACCAGGTGGTAGTCTTAACTTTATTCTTCCCGATTAATTTCACTAGAAGTTTTTGTGGAAACAATTTAAGTTCTCAACAAGCGCAATTGGTATACATTGCAAGATTTAAAAAAAAAATGGTAATCTTGTCTTTATACACTGTACGTAGCGGCAATCTTCTCTGAATATCTTCTAGGCAATAATGTTAATTTTAGCAAAACACGACGTTTTGTAGCATTTTCAAAGTTTCAACAGACTCAATATTTTCTTGGTTTAAACTTCAAATCAGTAGTCGACGTTCAAAATATAGAAAAAGCGTTCAATGCGTTGTAATCAACACACCACCAACGCAGCGAAAAATTATGAACATAGGAGCAATATATTGACCCACCCGGTAATAATAAAAAAAATTAACAATCAAAACCAATAATTTAATTGGTGTCATAAATATTTGGTGTCTGTAAAAACAATGGTAGAGAAAGGAAAATTTCAGACATAACCCTCCGAAATTTTGTTGCATTTAGTTAGGTAAAATACGTCAGTCGTTTACAGTAAAGTCCCAATTCCACGCAAATCGTGCAGAAGGTGTCTTCCCACGTAGCTAAAATTCTGAAATCTTTACGGCTGACTGATTTAACAATGGAATGGTGCACAGGTAAGTGCATCAAAGAACAAAGGAAAATAATTACAGGTAACCTATAGTCAGTTCTGTAGAATTAAAATTTTAAGAGAAAGAAAGATTTGGGATTTATTTTTTATTTTCATACATGAAACAAACACATTAAAAAAATTTAAAACATAATGAGATGCTTGTACATGAAAATTTCAATATAAAAATGTCATAAAGTCAGTTTAAATGAATGAGATGCAGCATCTGCATAGTCCATCACTTGGATTTCACCCCGGCGAAGTCTTTCCTTAAGTTGCTGAATTCGTGCGTCTGTCTGTATTACCTCTTTGTTGGCCGGACCACTCCTCCAGCATCAAGTTGTATGATGTTGGCTTCATTGGCTGTCTGTTCTCTCTGAATGAGTTGGATGAACACATAGATATTCAGATGAGGGTGTTGACACACTCTGTTCAATTTGTTGTGCCATCCCTCTACGGCATTTGTCGTTCTGGGCCCATCATTGTCAAAGTGGTTCCAGTTCGTCAGATGCCCTTCTACCCATGTTTCATTGACATAGTCCTTGAAACGTAGGACATCCTGGCCATTGTCTTCCAGCGCCTGAAACCACACATCCTCCATTTGGGGTTCAGGAATCAGAGGAAGAACAATCGCTCTTCTTATGAGGCGATGGAAGTCCTCATCAACCCGGAATCGCACAGTTAATTCAAAGGATTGTACTTTTCTCCAGATACACTGAGTGAAGTGGAAAAAACATTCCTTGATTGAAGCCCTTGGGAGTTGTGATGAACTGCATTTCGAGCAGCGATCTCTAAGTCTAACAGCCAACTTTCAGGGGTCAACACTAACTGGAGTCTTCTCTCTGAATCCTTCAGGAGACTGAAAAACCGATTGTAGGTGGCCTCACGTTTGTTAGGCAATAGTCCATAGATGAGAGGAAAAATTGTTCCATTTACATTTCCATGAAGAGTGTACAGCTGCGTGAAGAATCGTGTGCATGAATAAAATGTCTCATCACTAAAAATTGTCTCCGTTGCACACAGATGATGTAAGTTGGTGTCAGTTGCGAAGATCATGATTCTGTGTCCTTGTGCATCAGTATCATCACACAGCAGAAACCTTTCACCTGCTAAGGTGTTGATCCATGGTCCATGGAGGTTGATGACAGCCAGTGATGTGGGCAATTTTGGAGTTGTCTTGGCAAGGGCTCTATAAAGTGCAGATTTGCAGGACTGAAAAGTTGGTATCTGCCGAATCACATCCACTACTGTGATAGCATAGCCCTCCTAATTCTTCATCATAGATAGTGGGGATCGCTGTAGCTTCATCTTGACACCATTTCTTCACACCACTAATAAAAGATTTCGCTGCAAGCCCAACGTAGTTATCATCATGGTTTGCTGTCTCCCAAATGACACAATGATGTTGCTGCTTTTTGTTAGATTTGTTGGACACCGTTTGTCAACACATCTCCAATAGGTTCTGGGGCCTCCGTGGCCGAGTGGTTAGAGCATCGCGCTCAAAATCTCAAGGCCTCTCACCTCTAGTCGGCGCGGGTTCGATTCTCGCTCGCGCCGATATATGTGAGAAAGATTGTCAGTTTACTTTCGGAAGGTCGGCGGTCTCTTCCCGGGTACATTGTATCTTGGTTCTCTCTTCCACCAATAAAAACTGGACGCCACCAGATAACTGAAACATTGTTGAATGTGGCGGAAAACAACAATCAATCAATCAAACCAATAGGTTCTGTCATTATATCTGTTCCGGACAGAATATTTAAAGCCTCCATAAAGACGGAAAAATCCTCCTCTACCATTCTCTAGAAAATGTACCCGTACTTGAGCGTTAGCCATACTTAAGAAAGTGATATAGAATCTTACTAAACTACATAGAATGAATGAAAACTGAGCGTATGATTATTATGAATTGCTTTTAGACGAAGGATGAGAGTACTATTGATGTTTCTGGACAAAACAATTATGCTCGTAATTATTTCAAGTACAAATAAAAGACTTCTAGCCAACCAATGAGAGGGTCACACTCAGGGATCATAATTCAAAATCGGTATGTTTGTTTATCTGTACAATTATCTTTACAGATATTATGTTTTACTACTAAAAAGAAAGTTGCACCTGCATTTTCGTTACAATTTGTCCTATACAAAATTTAATGTATCTTAACTAGGAGAGAGAGAGAGAGAGAGAGAGTAATTTTTAAAATCCACGACAGAAGTACTTAACTATGCATGGACTAAAACTTTCAGTGTTCTTGAATTATTCGATTGATTTTTTTGTTTTGTTTTTGATTTTCAAATTTTAGTTTAAAATGTTACATATTGAAAATCATATTTATTTATTAGAAATTGCTATGATACATCATATTGTTATAGGGGGCCTCCGTGGCCGAGTGGTTAGAGCATCGGGCTCAAAATCACAAAGCCTCTCACCTCTGTCGGCGCGTGTTCGAATCTCGGCTGCGGCGTTATGTGAGCAAGTTTGCCAGTTTACTTGCGGAAGGTCGGTGGTCTCTTCCCAGGTACATTGTATCTGGGATCTCTCCTCCACCAACAAAAACTGGACGCCACCAGATAACTGAAAAATTGTTGAGTGTGGCGGAAAGCAATAAATAATCAATCAATAATCAATCAATCATATTGTTATAGAATGAAAAATTGTAACAAACATTTGGCTTATTGTATAAAAGAAAAATTGTTTGAGATTGGTCTAGGGTAAATATTTGGTGTGAACAAGAAAACGCTACATTTGATTTGAAAAAAAGGCTATATTACTCCATTTAATATTCAGTTGAACACATTGATTCATCTTCAAGGGGGATTTCATAGGCGTGACTGATAATTGCGGGTAGTTAATCTAAAACAGACTATACCCAGGGACCACTCAGGTGTGAAAATCAGAGTTTTAGCTAAGTGGGAATAACAATTTCAGAATTTTATCTAAGTGAGAATGAATCGTGCAGAATGCAGAAAGTCACAGAGAAAAAGATTAAAACGGCTACCCATCGGGTTCAAGTGACAGAACACGTGAACAACGCCAATGCTCTCTCTCTCTTGCTCTCTCTCTCTCTCTCTTTCTCTCTCTCTCTGACACACATGGTCTCCAGCTTAACACAATTCTCCTTTCTTTTTCTTGGTGGGAGGGGGGGGGGGGGGGGGGGGAGGGGTTGGTTGGTACGTTTTCACCACGCATGTTTGCTTTTAAATTGTAAGACTTGAATTGATATCCTTTTCAATGTATTACTTTGTATGTAAGAGCTTTTGAATAAATTCTGCATTCTTAAGAATATAAAAACTGGTCAGCTAATTAAGAAACACATTCGTGCCCATGGGAATTCCAACAGACTGTTGAAAGACCTGATCACCAAAGGCTACTTAGATATTGTCCATAACGAATCCAGCATCTTTTTAATATCAATTTCAATTAATAACTTAAAATATAAAAAGTTGCACTGATCCATATCTGCGTCCAATACCTGCATCCAATGTTAATCAATGAACTGGTACAGATGCACTGCTATTAAATGGATTTAATTCATTTTGGAGTACGTAAATAATGACAATATGCATTGTTCGTTAGAAAGATGGTAAGTATTTAAAACTGAGATGCGATATAAGAATTTAGATTCTAATCCATGTAAATCTCATTCGTACTAAATGATTATTGTTTCCTATATTTCATTAAAGTCTTCTTACAGTAGGTTAAAGGGATATGGTCACGATTTTCGATCGACTGAAAATTGAAAGGTTTTTTTTTCATAGAAATAAAAATCATTTATAGTGGATTAATATTTCTATACAGGATATACTTGGCAGAAACATAAAATTCGGCCCCGGAAATCGTGTTTGTCAACACTCTTTTCATCGCCAGGACACCACGTGCAGAGGTAAGAACACTATTACTTTAAAAAAAAAAATGTCTAAAGCATATAGCATTTCGACATACGTTAATGACAAATCACTTAGGAGTAAGTACAAAGAAAGGACTTTTGTCCTTGCTTTGTACTTGCTGTTTTTGTTTTGTTGTAAACAATTTTTTTTTCACCGAATCCGTCAACTTTAGGTTATGCTGATAGCCGAGTCACGTGTAAAGATAAACAAGGTTCGTACCCCGTTTTGAAATGAAAAGTTTAGGTGTTTGCGCGAGTTTTGTAGCTGTTTGACACGAAACAAATACTATCAATCAGATATCTAAGTAATATTTTGTACCACAATCGTGTTCATATCCCTTTGAATCGGAATGCATATCATCATTACGGTAGCTTAGAACAGAATCTTAAAATAGAAGCTATCAATCTATAATACAAACTGATGCCAGAAGTTCGTAACAGCAGGTTTTAATATCTTCTAATAATAGAAGCTTATAATATTAACCTACAATACAGACTGTTAAATGATGTTCATATCCCAATTTTATACATGTAATATAAATTCTATAGAAACTTACGATAGAGACGGATTATAGAATATCATAAGAGAAGCTAATACGAATGCGTGTAATAGGTCTACACAGCGTAGAAGCGTCTAATAGCAACACTGAAAACGCCCTTTCTCGGTATGATGTCCAGTACTTACTGAGATTGTGTGTTGGTTTGTCTACTATTAGATGTCCATAACCATTTAAAGCACTAAAGCTGTAAATGATGGTATTTTCAACCGCCGCCCAAGTATGCACCAATTAACACCTATAGATATAACTATATAAAACCCAAGATCTGATGAAAAATTCAACAAAATAAACAAGGAAGTATTACTTGAGAGACTAACCTACAATAAGCGTTCCATATAAACACTCGGACACGAGAACGATGATTGTCGAACATAATCGGGTTTCTGGGACCGAGGTCATCAAAGATGCAAACTGTGGTGAGTATTTGTACATTTCGTTTGTTTGTTTGTTTGTTTTACAATGCATCGTATCATGAATGACTTAGTATTGCAAGTGTAACAATGTGATAAGAACGTAAATATGCCGGTCAAATGAAGTTTTTATAATGAATTCCCTAGAATAAATAAGAAAACATAAATAATTGGCATATTCGATAAGTCATTTACAAATCTGGCACTTGCGCAGTGCCTCTCTTCCGCATTTTACCGAACTGGCGACTTCCGTGGTCAATACATATCGGAGATTATGAACATGAATTTCTGTCAGAAAGACAATAAATCATGATTCAACATTTTCTGCTGATTGGACGAGTTCTATGCTTCAGATCCACTCTGATTCAATGACATTAAATGATATATTCAATCACGGATGTTCTTTTTTTATTTTTAACTTTATTTACCCTCAATTACAGCTGATATTGTTTTAAATTGTTATTGATAGACTCAAGTCTTTGTCAATACCTTCACAAAAATGAATATAAAAATGTGTCATTCAGTATTACTTTGTTATTTATGTTATCGATTTGTAGCTGTTGTGACTGAATAAGGTTGTTACTTGCAATGGATGGATTATATAAGGGTGTACCATACCGGTAGGTTAGGTGTGTCACATAACTTTGTTAAATGTGATGATATTTTAGCTCACCTGAGCTGAAAGCCCAAATAAGCTACTCTGATCCCTTATTGTCCGTCGACCGTCCGTCCGACTTTCTGGTCGTATATCTGTAAAACTTCACATTTTTGACATCTTCTCCAGAACCACTGGGTCAATTTCAACCAAACATGGCAAAAAGCATTCTTGGGTAAAGGGAATTCACATTTGTTCAAAGGGGATAATAACCAAATAGTGAAAATACACTGACAATTTGAAAAATCTTCTCCAGAACCAAGAGGCCAATATCAGCCAAACTCTGCACAAAAATATTCCCAGGTAAAGGGAATTCAAGTTTGTTCAAATGAAGAGTCATGTCCCTTTCAAAGGGGATATAATCACTAAAATGCAAAAATAGGGTGTGGTCATTTGAAAATTTTCTTCTCAAGAACCACTGAGCCAATAAAGTTTAACTTCCTGATATATTGCAGTTACAAATTTGTTAAAAGTATGGTCTCCAGGATTAGGATGGGGCCACAGTAGGGAATCATAGTTTTACATGCAAACATATAAGGAAAAAAAATAAAAATCTTCTCAAGAACCACTAGACCAGAAAAGTTTAAAGTCGCATGGCCGCTTCCTGACATAGTGCATATTCAACTTTGTTGAACTCATGGCCCCCGGGGGTAGAAGGGGGTCATAATAGGGGATCAAAGTTTTACATGCGAATATATAGAGAAAATCTTTAAATATGGTCCAAGGTGACTCAGGTGAGCAATGTGACCACAGGCCTCTTGTCCTGGTTTGATATCGTAGACGAATGACTCTAAAAAGTCATATACATATTCATATATATTAGGCCTACACCAGCGAATTTAAGAATGGACGGGCAAACTTGAAATATTCTGATAAATAAAACAGGGGTCAAAAAAGAGCGATTCCCCTGTCCTTCGTTTAACCACCCTGTATGTAGAATATCACATCACTATTCTTATGACATCAATACAATGCAGTGAAGAAAATACGCGTTTTCGTAGATGCTGCTAGATAACTTCCGCGATCGACAAAATAAAAGACCTGTAGTTAACAATATTTCGAAGCCAAGGTGGTTATCCTGCACCATTTACCAAAGCTAGACCTTTACTTCTATTCTACTAAGGCTTAGAAATATGCAGCAGATCGTTTTCTTTACTCCTATTCTACTAAGGCTCAGAAATATACAGCAGATCGTTTTCTTTACTTCTATTCTACTAAGGCTGAGAAATATACAGCAGATCGTTTTACGGCTGTGGATTTTTATGATAGTGAACTAAAATTATTAATTATCGATTTTATTTTTGCATTAACAAAACCAAAAAGTATAGAAACAGTAGGTATGATAGCAGAAAAACCATGAAATAGGTCTATATTTAACACCTCTTTTAATGCAATACACTATGTCTAATCAGGTCAAGGACAGGAAACTGATATGGACTATTTATCCTTCTTGAGGAAGTGTAATTTCTGATAATGCACTCATTAATATATATATATATATATATATATATATATATATATATATACATGTATATATATATATCTGTGTGTGTGTGTGTGTGTGTGTGTGTGTGTGTGTGCAAAAACCAGCGTAAAATTGAAAATTAACTTTTTACCAAAAGTTAAAAGTTTGTTGTTCTTAATTTCATTTGTGTCGGATGTTATTCTTACGCATGCGCAGCTCCCATTAGCTTTTCGCAGAAGATATTCAAAGTAAGGAACATGCTTTTGAGTTTGATGTTCATAGTTTATTCGTATTACGGAGGTATAAAACATTGGAAGTTTGGGGTGATGCAAAATGTTTTATATTTAAACACAGTGGAAACCTATCCCTTACGAGTATTTATGTTTTGTTATTCAAGCTGTTTCTTTCTAGCTTCTTTTCTATGCCAAGGTGAAAGGACGCCATGGTTACTTGCTAATCGTATACATTGGTTCCGTCATCACGTGTTGTTTCAGCATTTTTATAGATAATTACAAACAACGAAATATCAAACATTTATTACTGATTGTTCTGTCCCGGAGACAGATGTAAAACCTTTATTGTAAATAGTAAGAAGCTGAAATGTACAAAACAAAATCACAAGAAAATGTTCGTAGTAACATACACAATTGCACAATAAACAATGTACACAATGAACAATGTACACAATAAACAATGTACACAATGAACAATGTATACAATAAACTTGTGTCACTTATGGCATTAACTGCGTTCCATACTTTTTTATCTCACTGAGGGGGGGTCGGTTATATTACAACTTTCAATAAATTTCTCTAAATGTATCATCAATAGTCAATAAAATACGCACTAAAATATAAAGGCAATAGATTCAATCAAATGCATTTTACCTGAAAGTCATTAAATTTTGGTACAGCTGCCACGTGTTCTATAAGCAAACTTGGATGTTACATCTCAATTTCCAGAGAGAGCTCGTTAAACAATTAAAAGCAACATATAAACTTATTTACACAATGACATCATGAATAAGAAAATACAATAAGTACTTACATTGTAGTAGGCCACAGCATGTGCCTCAACGGCTAAGAATTAATCATGAAGGCTTCGCCAAATACAAGAATAATAACTCTCATAAATAATAGTCAGTTTTACAAAGAACAGTAACTCTTACAAAAAAAAAACCATTGTCATTGCACTGATAAAACAAAAGAACTTCACATTTCTTGTTTGCCAAACTCTTAATTTTGTGTTCCTTATTGGAGTTGTGAAATTCATCACTGTTCGTATATCTTCACCTTTTCATTTACAACAAAATTTACATAGGATAAGAACATTGTATTTGTAAAATTATAAATTTTGTTACATCAATTTCCCTTAAAGGCTACAAAATTAAATATGGATCATAAAACTTTTTTTTTTTAAATGAATAAATTAACATATCTCCAGAAAGATAAAATAAACAATCTAAAGATATTTTTCCACAACAATATTCATAATAATGCATATAAAAATAATCTGTCTCTTGCACGATATACATTGTGAATATTTTAAACCCGACTATTTTCACGACCGTGAAAATATCGGTACGACATACAAGGCATAAAGGTAAAAATAATAAAATACGATATCATGGAAATATGTACTCAGACTACGAGTACTGTCAAAGGATATTTCTTCTTATGAAACATGATCGCTCTCAACAAAAATATTATTTTTGTTTACAATATTATAGAAGTAAGCTTATGATCTGGGTGAGTGATACGATGAATCATTTGTGTTTCGTCCTCTAACATAAACATAACATGCGATGACGATGATGACAACAGCGATGAGACAACCGATAATGATCCCAGCAATCATTCCAACATCGGTGACAGCTGAAAAGTAAAATTAAAAAAAATATCTCTCTTACAAAGAGAAAGATTTTCTCACCTAGAACATAAAAAGTAAATATTTGTATTAGACAGTTTCCAAAACATTCAGAAGCATAGTTTTTCACGTAGTACCACGTGTGAAGATAATATGAGATACGGGAGACGAAACCTGTGTTCTTTTCACAATATTTACATTCCGAAAGTATCTCGTCTTTTGAAATCGAAATTAAGTTTAAAAATTATATAATTTATGCCATAAAGTTCATGAATAAATAAAAAATGCAGGCATGCAAGAGTAAATGTAAAAAATAAAGAACGTTTGACAGTGTTACACAAATTCTGAACTGGTTATAATAAACCTCAATACTAAACCGACAATAAGTCGTTGTGCTGGAGCATTCTATCTAATACTTGATATCTATCGAAACACAAATGTTATAATGCAAACATTACTTGTAATTAATATATTTAGCGATAAAGAGTCCCGAATATTTTAAAAATTAAATATGACTGTTATTGGAAAATATTAAATTCATTGAAGACACTTACCTTCGTGTGAATCTGCAAAATTTGAATAAATCGTACAATAAAGTGCTTAATTACCATTTAACAGTATATTTGGAAGACACCTTTTTTAAAAACGATATCTGAGATGAAATTACAACACATTACTAAAGAAAACTTCTAAGCTGGATAATAAAACTTACATATTGTAGATATTACATTTTTCACCGTGAAAGTGAAATTGGCATTTTCAAACCCCATCGTTGGCACAGTCTTGATAAATAGTTGCGTCTCCTCATTCGTGCAGAATGCGTCAGTTTCTCTTGTATTGCAGTTGAAGAACTGAATTGATATTTATCATTTTGAATTCCCTCCAAACTACATTTACATTTACCAGTTTCTACGTTGATATTACAATAGATAATAATAATAATGATAATAATAATAATATATCTTTTATCTCTGCATTAGATTATTATACAAAATATTTTACATTTAGCATAAACGTAGAGAACATATATCATCAAATATGAAAGTACCACAGATACTTTAAATACATGTAAGAGTTACGTCAACAGAACTCTTTACCAGATTTTATTAGAAATTGCGCACTTTTTTGGCATTAACGCAGGTTTCGTAATGTAATATATATGTTAATGTACATCGAGTCAATAACGGAAACCTACGAGGTGCTACAAGACCTGCTTTCGGTTGAAATTACCCCCCTTTTCTGATAATTAGAGTCCAGCAACCATTCCAGGGGTTAGAGTCTCTTTTCTGCTTTGTGTCTAATGATATTTTATTCGATAAAAAAATCTTAAAATATTTCAACTCCGATTGATAATAACGTCTTAGATACGCCCATGTATCATATATCCGCTGCACCGTACATGTATCTGATAATTCCCGAGTACTTGCTCGGTATTTAGAAGTGAGAATCACGAATCTTTCGGATATAACATTAAAAACGGAGGTCCCGTGTCGCGGCAGGCGTTGGCACGTTGAAGAACCCTCACTATTACGACCCTAGTGTTCGCTAGAAGTACATTGTACCAACCAAATATTGCTGCCAAACTATCTTCCAAACATGCACTTACCGGTGCATTCGTCGAACGACATCAGTTAACACCACCTCATACATTAGACACGTGGTCAATTCACTTGATCGCCGCCACTTTTGCACCCAACAAGAAATAACCTTAACGGACGCAGACGTTTACAACATTAAAAGTATCTATAAGAGTGCTGTTTGACCTACTTTCTTCTATAAAAATAATGAATATTGAAACCTTTATATAACAAACAAACAAAATATAAAGAAAGAAAGAAAGGGAAAAAAAGAAAAAAGTAATAAATAATCTTTTTTAATTCAATGTTATCTTGACGTCTATGTACAAGTCATAAACATCTACACTCCATTTTAGTCTGACGTTTTCAAAAATGAAGATGTCCGATTAAAAATAACGTGTGTTTAAGGCAATGTCAGTGATTCTATACACTTGGAATATACAAGGATATGGTAACTACTATCATTTATGACGGTTCATCGAATTCACCGGCCAAGTGTGCTTTTCATGGATAGTTTGGCGACCGTATCCAGATGATGTCGGTGCGACAGATCTGATAAGTAGACTGATCTATATCAGACGGGGGTCTATAAAAAGGATATTTGGTATGGAGTATGTATGAAGCAATAAATAAGATTTATAGAAAGAATATTACTATGGTTAAGCGAGGTGTGCAGCGGAAAAGGATGGATGTACTAGGCGGAGTGCATAAATACATACCGCCCCCGAATTATAAAACGAATTTACCACTTAGTAGTAAATTCAGCTAACATTAAATTTTATTTTATCATTTGTTTTAAAGAAGGAGTAACATTAAAATCTCACCACATTATTCCCACTGTATTTGAACTCAACTGTAAGACTGCAGTTAGGGTCAATAAAAGAGACGAGAGTAACACACAGTTTATATTTATCATCCGTCTCATCCGCGCTATGAAGCGCCACCTCGCGGCAATCATTCGGAATTTTTTCCCCGTCGTACTCAAAGATGAACAACTGGGAAGTGTTGGTGTGTCGAGGTTTTGATGACAGAGAACAGGTATTATCAGGGAATATATCTACATGTATAACACAAATTATATTAAAAAAAATTATCCATATGCAATAAATCTCCTGACCAAAACAATTGTCGTATTCAATGGCAATATTAGTGTCTGTTTGGATATAATACCAAATTATATTCGACTTAATGAATATAAATTCTCATTTAATTGTCTAAACTCAAACTTGATCTCTTGATCGCTTATAAACATGAACAATCAAGCAGAATGTTTTCTCGTGTTCAGAAAACACGGCGATAACACTAAATATCTTCTTTTTTTTACTTACATGTAATATTCACATTTCTGTTTAAATCAGCTTTGATAAACACAGCAATACTTGTAGTAAGAAGAAATCGAAGTAACAGCCCCACTTCCTGTAACAGAAACAGAGTTTGAACAGAAGTTCATACACTTCACCGATTGTTAATCAAATTCTCCTTTATCTACTTCTAGTAATAAGCTAATACCTTCTCTGTAAAGTTTTGTTTACAAATGTCAGTTAAGCAGCAGCTACTAACTTGGACATAATTAACAACAGCTGATCCCTGTACTAATATGTACCAATGTTTTGTCAGTGAAGAACTTATTCAAAGCATTGACCTTTCAACTTGACAGTGACACCTTACATACACTGTATACAGGGTAAATTTATCCCCCGTACTATTTTAGCACATTTCACCTTTATCAGATATGAACAAATTTAAAAATGGGGGAATATGATGTATATATATATATATATATATATATATATATATATATATATATAATCGATATCGCGAGTTACACAAATTGCCCTCGTGCATAAACTGTTTCAAATATATCATCAGTGGGAATTAATAGCCATCCACTAATGATACAAGTTTTTGCTCAATAAGATTAACCACTGTATACACACAATCTAGAAGTAAAATTCACATGCATTTATCAAGTCATTATCATTCAGGAACATGTGTCGGGAATGTGGTGTCTTATTTTTTCGAATTTTCTTTTTTCTTTCTCCCATGCTTGAGATAATACTTCATATCATGTTGACATTTGTTTAGAATTGCAGAACTGTAATATTGATATTTATTAATCTTCGAACACCATACCAGTTCTTGTCTACCTGTGCAACTGTAATAATTTGATTCTGTAGAAAGAACGAATTCTGATAACATTATGTGTATTTTTCACCAGTGATTTTATCTGAACCGATCACAGCACAGCGACCTGATGCTTGGACCCACTCTAATCAACAGATTTCCGGTTACAGGCAGATTAGGGCGGTACCGTTTATCCTTACATGTGTTTATATGACTATGGCAATCTTGCATTTTATCCACCTACAGTTTGACTTTTCTCCACAAATCCAGTCCAAATAAAGATCCCGCAATTTATAGTTTACCTTCTTATATATTTAATCCTGTAAAACTGTGTGACTTGAGGGATTGTTAAAATTTGGGAAATGACAGACACATCGTAGATCAAATAGACATAATATCCAGCAATTGTTTTAGGAGATCGGGTGGGATAGGAAGCGAGTGCTACATGTACGAGCTCAGGACAATGATGTCCACAGACTTTAATTCTATCCACCACCACCACCTCCTCCTCCTCCTCCTCCCCTTTTTAATACGTTAAAAAAGCAATAAGAACTATTTCATGAAAATTCTAAGAGATTTAAGACAAAGGAAATATAATTTATTTGAATGAATAGTCTTGGATTCATAAAATCATTCATTGTATTGATGATGTTAATATACTTGTTATATACCCAGTGCATTATTTCTCCATATTTGGTCATCAGATATTTGTATAACGTTGATTGTTTGCGGGGGTAGTCCCCTTTTAATAATCATCGTGGACAATAACACTATACTACATGTAAATACTTGTAATTTAAGTCAATCAGTATAGAATATGTTATGTTACTAGTACCTGCATACTCAGTGTGACAGAAATATGTGATAAAGTGCAGCTGCAGGGCCTAAGAATATGAGATGAATAAATAAATGTATTTTGTATATGGTCATTGTTGAAGCCGCACAGTTGACACGTGTACTTTTCTTTAATTGGCAGATAAAAATTCCTCAGCCGGAATTGATTCATGCAGAGTAAACTAACGTCCAGACGAGTTTTCTATCCCTTTTTGAAGAAACAGACTATAATTGAACTTTTCACCGGCAAGGCGAGTATGACCTGAAAGGTAATACTAATGCGTGTTCTCAAATACAGGTATGTTTGTCGTCTGCATTTATGGTAGTTTAACTGTATTATTTTAATTATATCATACATATATAATAATTTATCATGTTGAAATTATGCTACAATAAAATTTTATATATAAAGACATGAAATCAGAAAGATTTGTATGTAAAATGATATTTTAATAACGATATAGATGTCAATACTTACCTTTTTACCCATAATGTTGTCCACAATATCTCGTCATCAACAGTCCATAAACAGAAGAATTGAAAGTAGCACGCGATTTGTGAACAAAGTCAAATAACACCTTGAGAAATATTTCATAAATCCTCGTATGCACTGGTGCAAATAATGTTCCAGAAATTATCCAGACTAAAATATTCTAAATATACCCAGTGTAAAAATCCCAACTTGCTTCAGGTTTGAATTCCTAGCCCAAGAAAAGGTAACTCGACCTCAGACAACTTCCGTTTTTCGGAAGACTTTCCATTGAGGTATAAAATCAATATTCCATGAAATATGGATAAAATTATATATATATATATAATTATTATTATTATGTACCAAATTTCTTGAGCACTTTTTTCATGTATAAAACACGTTCAAAAGTACTTTACATCATAATAAAATGCCATATCATAGAAAAATACCAAACATATAAAACAGAAATTTTTTTTTAGATAAGTAAGATTGAATGAGTCCATAAATTACACTATAATCTAAAACAGTTTAAAATTGTTAAACACAGTGCTAGATATTACATATATATATATATATATATATATATATATATATATATATATAAACAGACGGTAAATTTTCAATCAATGATTGAAAAAATATTTATCTTATGATAAGCATAAAGTTGATAAACATTTAGTGTAATTCAACTACCACAATTTATTGCACAATTGCTGATATACAGGCAATGGTAATATAAAATTTTCTTTAAATGAAAAAAGAGATATGAGAAAGGAACTTGAAGACAAATTCTGCAAAAAAAGAATTGTCCTAAGGACGACCATCTAATTTTGAGGTGGCGGGGCAGATTTTAGAAATATATAGATTGAATGATTTAAAGTATCGAAACCGGCTACCAGAGCCTACGAAAGGACACCAGGTAGGCCATCTTTGTTTACAGCTAGAGTGCAAGATCTAGTCGAAAGGGATAAGAGAAGCGAGTTTTCATTGGACGACCAAACAATTACCAGTCATGTCATTTTGGAAATTAAAATTTAATTCCCAGTATTTTTTAATCCGATGTTGGAAATATCAAATGTAATATTCACTTCTAAGGCACGTAGAAGTGAATATAATGTTCTATCCTCTCTAGTTTGTTTGATCTTAGCCAGTCAGAAAGCTTGGAATCGTATAATAAACAATTATTGTTCTTATCATTCCATAATGATCATCGTCACAGGGTTGACACGATGACTGACAGATGAGGTAGGATATCAAACTAAAGATAATATCATATGACATCTGATGATATGATATATGATATCTGATCACTTTATGCCAATATTTAAAGGACAGTCTTGAAGTGTGCGCTATATGAATACGTAATGATAATTATAACTGAACTTTTTTCTCTACAGTTTTTCGTGGCGTAATCTGTCAAGGGTTTGTGGGGAGCGGAGTTGAACGAAGGTCCTTTCTTTGAGAAGATGCATAATAAATGACAATTCCATACATTCATTGTGTTATGTTTTACCACAGGTCGTGCAAGAGCGCGGTCTGTTCCGGTATGGATTTTTAAAATGTTCATGCATTTCTGTGGGATTAACGTTTAATGTATTGTTTATAATTTACCCCAAAATTAATGTAATATACCTACGTAATCGTGGATTGATATTATTGTTAATATTAGCGTTAGAGTTGTATAATCTCAGATATTATTTAAGCATATTTAAAATTAATTTTAAAGTGCAATAAATATAACTGTGGCATATTTACGTAATTTAATTACTTTTTTGCACTTATAGTCATTCATGACACGATGCAATATTTTATAACAAACGAAATGTGTAGTTACTTACGTCAGTCTCCATCTTTGTATGACCTCGGTCTCAGTGCAACCCGATTATGTTCAGTAATCATAGTTCCCATGTCCGTGTATACGATGCAATGGCGGTTTATACGAAATGGTCATTGTAGGTATGCTCTCAAATAATATTCCCTTGTTTATTAACAGATTATTAACAGGAGCCAATACTTGATTGTAAGTGTTTTGTACATACACGAGACGAAAACAAAAACCGGAAATACATTTTCTTCGTAAAATCTTCAGGACTACTTTTACACCCTGAAGAATAAATACAAGCCATTTGTTAAATAATAAGGCTAATTTCATACACCAAATTCACGACAAAAATTATTGGTAATCGTCTTAAAAGATAATCAGTAGATATTCAAAGTAAAACTAACATATAGCGAAAAATCGGCAAACATTAATATCGGACATCGCGGGACATATGTCTCGGACTACAATTACCTCTCTCTCTCTCTCTCTCTCTCTCTCTCTCTCTATATATATATATATATATATATATATATATATATATATATATATAATTTTTTTTATTAGTATTACTTTTTTCTCAATTTTAATGGATTTTAAATAAATGTCTCAAGATCATTTTCACAAATGCAATTAAAGGGATGTTCATGAAAATAATTCTGGATAGGATGATTTCTTCAAAAAACAAAATAAAAAGGATTATTTATCCCACTTAATCAATATTATATGAGATAAATCCTATCTAAAAGTGTGTAGGGTTTATCATCCCACGTAACACACACAGAATTACTTCTCCCATGTAAGTTACACATATAGGATAAAGTGTCCTAAGGACTTTTTATCCCATAGGATTATGATAGGATTTTAGTAGGATTGAAAATCCTGCCATTCTCCTATAGGAGTTTTGTCTTTGGAGGTTGATATCTATTATTCTACAAGGATGTGTGAGCCCAACCTTGGATGATGACATACTACAAGAAAATCCCACCATATGCACTTTGATTTTTCTCAAAATCTTGATCATAAAGGGTAGCAAAAAGTCCGGAAATTGTCGTGTGCGGAGTTAAATGTCGCACTGTTATATATATATATATATATATATATATATATATATATATATATAATCAAATATTCCAAGTAGCGAGACAGGGAGAGAGTATCAGTTTCCATGATGAATCTTCGCTATCTATATTGCTCCTGTTAAAAAAGTGAAGGGACCTGAGTTAAAACTGCATTTTTTTTTTCATATGAAAAGAACATTCACAGGGAAAATAAAAAAACACACCAAAAAAGAAGTCTCCCCTCATGCTTTTAATGGGTGTACAATTGAAATTCTTACATGTAATAAAAACTTTATCACAGTCTGTTTTTAAAGAAGGACCTCCTTCGTGGGTCTTAGTTTTTCCACAGAATTCCAATCCACGCAAGCGCATTTGAAGTTTTAACCCACTACAATTAGTCAGCCCGCGAATTACCAATTTCAACTATTTATACTGACCAATTAGGGGTATATGTAAATCATTGTTTTCCAGAAACATATACATTAGTTAGAATTTCCACTTACTCACAATTTTTATAAAGTTATAATTTTATACCATTATTTGTTTCGCAAGTTTAAATTTGGTTACAAAGAAAAAATATCATCCTCTGGACTTTCAATATGACGACAAAATGATAACTAACTACCGAAAGGAAGATAGAGGGAAACAATTTGAGCCTAGATGACTATTCTATTATCGGATATATCAGAGATTGTATCAAGGTGTTGAAGGGGAGCATTTTGTATCATGGTATTGAAGGGGAGCATTTTGTATCATGGTATTGAAGGGGAGCATTTTGTATCATGGTATTGAAGAGGACCATTTTGGAACACTTCAGTTTACATCAGTATTTTTTATTTACCTGTAGGGACCGGTCGCGGAAGCTCAGTGGTTAGAGCGTTCGCTTCGTAACCGGAGGTCATGAGTTCGAGCCCCACTCGTGCCATGTCCGCATCAAACTTAAGATCTAAACACAAGTTGTAATTGCTCCTTCGCCAAACACTCGGCATTTAGAAGTGAGAATCACGGGTCTTTCGGATATGACCTTAAAAACGGAAGTCCCGTGTCATGGCAGGCGTTGGCACGTTAAAGAACCCTCATTGCTACGGCCCTGAGCGCTTCAGCTGGTGAAAATTCACGACGGGACGTAATACAAACAAACATTTACCTGCACGGATAGCCTCGATAGAAAACACGTACATCCCCAGTAGTAACGTATAGGTATAACTAAGTAATCTATTATAGTGACATGTGTTTTACTGACATTTACAACATTTACAAATTACATAAATAAACACCCTACCCAAACGGACCTATACGTCATTTCGAATCAATATATGTAATATAACAATGTCTATATATTGTGTAAGCGAACGGAGATTAAAGATTATAGGTTACCCACGTTATTTTTGCTGTCTGGTTTTGTAGGAGTTCAATATGAAATTGCTGTCCGTTGTGGATAATTATTAATTACAATTACAAAGAAGAAAGAATCTAAAATTAAATGATGATACTCAGATACTTGTATTCTACTGAAGAAATCATTCGTGCAGATGTTATATCAAACACGTTGATACTAAGGCTGTCACGTTTACAAAATTTTGTAAACGTTTAAACGAAGCATTGTAAACGAAACGTTACCGTTTAAACGAAGTGTTGTATAATTTGATAAAATACACACAGAATTTTAAGACCCATTAATGACCATTATGTTTGTGTTTCAGTTTTCATCGTTCTATGGACGATGCAGAGATTGTCACCGGACGTTCCGGAGTATAAATATAAGACAGAATAAAATACACGAACATAAATATCCAGATAGCATTTAAATTGAATTCAATTTTATTCACACTCTACAACATTTGCACAATACAGATCACAAATTCATAATAAACTTCATTTTTCAAATTTTCATTTCAGTGATTTCACATTAGATTGTCCAGAGAGGGCAGAGCTGGTGCCGCGGCTTCTTCCGTCGGTTCGGTTTTAACATGGACTTCACGTGCAGCCGGTGCAGCGCAATTCACTTTATGTTTTAATCTTTTGTTCAAAAAGATCAATTTGTCCACATTCTCAGCGTCAAGGGAGGAGCGCAGTTATGTAACAGTTCCACCCGCCGTGGAAAAGACGCGCTCAGAGGCAACGGACGTTGCCGGTGTGCATAGCAAATCCTTTGCGAGACTTGCTAATTTTGGAAAATTAATACGACTGGTTTTCCACCAAGTGAATGGGTTGGTATTTGTCGGCGCCCTTTTTTCAGATAGATATAATTCGATCTCTTCATCTGAAGTGGAAGGGGTAATTATTATTGTAATCTCCGGTGTCAAAATATGATCCTAACAGGAAGGATATATCATCCTGAGAAAGTTTACTTCTCTTGCATTCGGCCTCATTCTCGCCTTCCTTGATGTCTGCTTCTTGTGTTTTGTTTTCGTTATTAACACTACATGCATCAATTTTCTGTCCATCGTCTTTTTATTTTAAGATTTTATTTATCGTATCTCGAACAACATTGCGTTGCTCGTCATTGAGGAACGGAAGCGAGCGGTAACGCGGATCCAAGAATGTGCAGAGCATTGGAATACTCTGACACATTTCTCGTTTGTCCATATTGAACCTTTTGCGCAAATCGGTTTGAACCTTCTGTTTGAATGTTGCGACTGCAACACAGTCACTGTCGTTTGAAGTAAGATGGTGATTTACTAAGCTATATAAAATTGGGTAGACGCCACTGACGGTCGGATACTCCTCGCTGCACATGACACGAGTAGCCATGTGCAAAGGCTTCAGAACAGGTATCATGCCTTCAAGTACTCGCCAGTGATCGTCATTCAGATCTAATGTACGCGCATCATTGGGTTTTGTTATACTAGCATCGTGAAGCACGGCATAAATAGCCAGCCTTTGTTGTTTGAGTCTCTCAAACATGTCGAACGTGCTGTTCCACCGAGTGGCCACATCAGTGATTAAATTGTTTTCAGGTAGATTCATCTGTTTTTGTCTTGTATGTAGTTCATTTGTAGCTAGCACTGATTTTCTGAAGTGTGCAACTAATTTTTTTGCCGCCCCTATTGTTCGCGAAACAGAATTTACAGAATCAAACGCACCTCTAATCGAAAGTTGTAAAGTGTGCGCAAAACAACGAATGTGTTTCCATTTCAGGTGCTCAACACACGCAACCATGTTGGACGCGTTATCAGTAACGATTCCTATAACTTTCTCGTCAGTAATGTCAAATTCCTGTGTCATTGCTTTTATTTCGTTAGCTGTGTTCTCACCGGTATATCTGTCGGTGACTTTTCTGGTGGCCAAAACTGTATTTTGAAAGTTCCAGTCATCATCAATAAAATGGGCATGTTCTGTAATGTATGCCTCAGTGGCAAGGCTTGTCCAGTGATCTGATTTCAGCGCTACGGCAGACACGTTTTTTAAATTTTCTTTCAGTTTCTGTACCTCCTCGTCATATAGTAAAGATACGTAGTTTGAAATAGTTGCTTTTACAGGGATTTTATAATGCGGATTGAGTTCATTACAGAAATATTTGAATCCCTCGCCACTAACAATACTTAGTGGTCGTAAATCACGCGCGCACATCAGTGCTAATTTCTGGGTACACTTTTGATATTTTTCTCTTGAAAATACCGGCGTTCTATAAGCTGTAATTGCTGTTTGCGTCAATGTTGCGGAAGACCCCGGCTTGTGACTTTTATCAGATGCATCAATACTTGTAGACTTGTGTTTGAACTTGATGTGATTGGTCATTGTCCCTGTACTCCCTCCGGCATAAGTAAGCTCCGTAGCACATAAATTGCATTTCACTTTTTTCTTTCCCGCTACTTCCAACTCCGTAAAATAATTCCATACACCAGAACGTTTCTGTTTTTCGGCCATTCTAATTTTGAGAGTTGCGAGTCTTGCGACAGATGATAATACAAATAAAGTTTAAGAATACCTGTTTGAAAGCAATCGACAATTTTATGACGTATTGAATCTCATCCATTCACTTAATTTCATTCAGCAACTTTCTTCAATGAAAAAAAAAATGACACATGCCAAAGATGCCATGCAAGTGACACGTAAATATTCATACAGATTTTAAATTTGAACGTTTTTCCAGATTTGTATCCATACATTTAGATATCTTATTAGGAATTTTCTGGAAGGGGGGGGGGGGGGGGGGGGGGGGCTATAATTGCCGTCAAAACCGTTAATAAACGTTTATTAAAAACAATAAAGCACATTTTGCAAGATGATCAAAGATGATCAAAGAGCAGCACAGTAATGCAATACAAGCCAGAAACATATAGTAAGAGATTCCGAGACCCTTTCAGTTTACTAATTAAATATGACGGGAAAAAATTGTTCACCGTTCCTATAGACTATAGACTATAGTCACACTGTTATAAATTCATTACTTCCCCTTTTGTTTAATAATAATAAGTTTATTCATTTGAAATAATTATTCAAATAATTTAGATTGTAATTTGAACCCTGCAAGATTTGTGCCACATACATGTATATAAGACATCGTTTAAACATTTAGGGATTTTGTAAACGTTTACAGCCCAAACACGATACGTTACCGGTTACACGTGTACACGTGACAGCCTTAGTTGATACAGAGGGTTCAGATGGGCAGCTGGCCTGGTCTCTCCCCTTTTTACAATTTATTTTTGCCGGGTTTTTTTTAAACATATAGATCCCATATTTTCTACATACAAATTTTGATTGATATGCTCCCCCACCACCATTTTTAAAGCTGTAGTGAGCAGCTGTTAATGTACTGAATGGAAGAATTCGTAAACCAACCTTTGACCCTCCCCTTCCTAAAATTTAGAGGATTTTGAGATTTGGGCAAAAGTACCCCCCCCCCCCCCCAATCCATTTTTCTTGCTTGTCAGTAATTTTAATACAAGTGTGAAGAAGTTTGACTGCCCCCTCCCCTACTTTAAAAAATGATGCTATGTGCCTGTTTATCCCAGCATCAAGAATCAGTTCAGAGTTGTTATGCTTAAAGTTTCCTGCAACTTGATAGACTTTTACTTCTGTACAGTTGAACATGTATATTTATTTCCAAGCCGAAAGTAATGTTTTTATTATTTTACTTTTTTAAATTCCTTTCTAATGATGAATTCAAATTTTCACAGATGTCACTCTTAAGTTTCCACTAACTAGTATTGTTAATACTAAATTTTTAAATAGTTGAAATTCATGAATGCTTGTAAGCGAATACGTTTACTATTGATCAATTTTCTTTCCTCCTGTGAAATGACAAAGTAGAATCTCTCTCTCTCTTTCTCTCTCCTGTTCAATCAATGAATATGTACATGCAAGTGATGGTAAATAATTGTGATTCCCGAAGAGATAAAAAAAAATTGAAAGCTGCAGTATATCTTCGACAAGCAGTATTATTATTCATATTTTGTATGCATTCATCTATAAATTATTTAGTGTGCAGGCAATAAATGCAAACAGATGTACAGTGCATATGCACATGCGTGATGAGATTCTTGATTATCAGTATACTGCAAAAACCCTGCGCAGTCAAGCGTTCAGTACAGAAAAAATATTTGAGTCTGATAACAACCTGAGTGGCACGGGTGAATTGTGCCGTAGTCTGTATATACATGTGTTATGGAATCTCAATGTATTATAGATGTCGAGATACAGAGTATGTATCATTTTGTTTTGCAGATATATCACAATAAAGAGAATCTAACTTGTTTGAAAGTGCAAGAAACAAGATATCCGCTTTTGATGCGTTTTCCAGGCAATCATATTGTGTGCATTACTTATGCATATAATAATAATAATGATAATGATATAATAATAATAATAATAATAATAATAATAATGCACCTATATAGCGCCTTATCTAAATATACTCTAAAGCGCCTTACACTATACTAAAATGCAAATCAAAATTATACAGAATACACAAAATACTTAATAATGCCAGATATTCAATATCGCACAATTAACAATTGAACATATGTACCTGTAGTTTCCAAGAATTGAATGTTTATATATAAATTATATATATTTAAGGAATGACTTTAATTTTGGGGCAAATTATACGAGTACAACCTGGACTGAGTAAGTTCACGCTGTATAATTTGCGAAGCTGATTGTTGCGGATTCCGGAATTTTATATTTTATTCCGTTATCGGTTTAAAATATAGAAAGCGCACAAAGCTTCCGGCATGTTTGCCTCTTGAATTTGTTGAGGTCTGCCTACTAGACTTATTTGAATTCCCAGTACCTCATGACACCATAGTGTAAGTTTTCAGTCTTTATATTAACTTTTTTTGATAAGTGTAAAGTTCCGGTTAACATACTTTTTGATTATTTTCTTGATATTGCACTCCTCCAGCCTGTGTATTGTATTATGCACTTAATTTATATTGTATATTTAGTTGTCAACTGATATTTATGCACATATAATCTCTGATAGATCTTTAAGCATAATATTTCCCCCTTTTATGTTATTTGTTTCTATGTATAGGTGTAATTTTGTTGAATTCTGAACGTACTATATATTGAACCTTTCATGTGTCACTACGTGTGAACTGCTCAGCTCTTTGTCCATTTTTGTTTCTTGAATGCTCTGAAAATCGTATTTTAGGTTTTCATGCATTAGTATATGAACACCATCGGTTTTCTTTGTGTATGCAATTTAGAATTTAAGATTTTTGATAACTTTGTAAAGTTTTTATTTGTATTTAAGATATTTTATTGATATGTATTCATACCTTATTCAATAGATTTCCATTGTTTGTCATGATCAAATCATAGTGGTATTTTTACAATATTATGTGTACATGTGTTTCTTATGACATATTATTTACATTTTAATCCCGTGGGGTTTCGGGTTATAATAGGTCCTTTGTACCCCTGGCTTGTCGTAAGAGGCGCAAAACCGAATCCCTGTGTCACAGTAGGTGTGGCACGATAAAGATCCCTCCCTGTTCAAAGGCCGTAAGCTTAGGCCAAAATTTTGCAGCCCTTCAACGGAAATGTTGACGTCTTCATATGAGTGAAAGATTCTCGAATGGGACGTTAAGCAATATATAATCAATTAATCAATCAATCATATATATTTACATGTTTTCTCATTGATAACATCATACTTACCTGGTGGAAGTTTTAGTTAATTTGTTATTTACATCAATTTTGTGTTCTATTGCATTATTAGTGATATTCGTGTAAACATATCTCGAAATTCAGCATATTATGCACACACTTAAACAGTTGGCTATAGAATTGCGTAGAACAATAAATGGTTTTTATTTGCAGTTTTGTTTTTTTTTTTTTTGCCATCCCAGGTGGTTTGTTTATCTGACATCAAAGTAATCAACAAAATCATCATTAGTCTTTCTTGTGCCAGAACACGAATTATGCAACAGTGTAAACCTATCCAACCCAGGTTACACTCGTATAATTTGCCCCAAAATTAATGTCATTCCTTATAATTTGATGCAAAAAGTAATGATATTTGTTTATGAAAATGTACATACACATTGGAAAATACAAACCGTTTCAGCCACGCAATGATTAATTTAGCAACCACGACGAACTAACGTAAGGGGGCCTTCGTGGCCGAGTGGTTAGAGCATCGCGCTCAAAATCGCAAGGCCTCTCACCTCTAGTCGGCGCGGGTTCGATTCTCGCTCGCGCCGATAGATGTGAGAAAGTTTGCCAGTTTACTTTCGGAAGGTCGGTGGTCTCTTCCCAGGTACATTGTATCTGGGTTCTCTCCTCCACCAATAAAAACTGGACGCCACCAGATAACTGAAAAATCGTTGAGTGTGGCAGAAAACAATAATCAATCAATCAATCATAAACGAACTAGCGTATAGCCGTGTACAAGGCAGCCATCTTAGTTCTACGAAGCCTATTTATGAAAATTGCAAACGTATTTGTTGAAATTTTACTACGAACTTCATAACAGAACATATGTGTAGGCTATGCATGCAATACATATTTTGTTACCCGTTACAAGATCGACTTTAAAGTCGCTCCGACAGATCGAGAAAATACGGGAAATTGCATTGTTGACGGCCTACCAAAGTAAGTCTCCGAGGCAATGATTTGCGGCTTTTGAATTTATAATGATTTTTACTACATGAAAACTTACCCTTGCATGCACCATTATCGCCAATATTAAACCCGACCCATAATAATACATAGATAAGTGGCTAATTGCGATACAAATGTCAATTTAAGATGACGTCATCTGATAAAATGTGACATGATGTTTTGTTTTGGTTGAGAGGGATGAAGCAATGAAGCAACCCCCCCTCCCCCCCCCCCCCCCCCCTTCCTCCTTTCCCCAGTATAGAAATGTATTTCGAAATGAACAGGGTAATGTATACAAATTCTTGGTAAATCATTAATTCGAATATAATATCTTTGTTTCAGTCTATTATTTGAAAATTATATATGCAGAGAATGTATTGAAGTTTTACAATAGTGATTTGTGTACTAAGCAACTTTTTTACGTCTTGCTTGAAACGAGAAAATCTGTGTAGTAAACCGAAGTATCCTATTGCACACGTTGACTTTATATTCTGTAGAAGGCCCAAAAAAACAGTGCTGCGATGTAACTCGAGGAAGGAAAAAGTAGTTCCGGTAGCTGGTTATCAAGCGGGTGGGGCCCCATACCAAACTAGGTTATATAAAAATAATCTGTGTTCCTCATTTTGAATCTGACCAATTAGAGACTAGAATACAATACGATTGATTGATTTTATATATATATATATATATATATATATATATATATATATATATATATATATATATGATGTTCTTTGTATATTCCATTCTATCAATATAGAATTGTTAACAAATGATTTTTTCTGTGTTTATGTGGAGAAGTGCAAATTGAGTATTTTTATAACGATTTCCAATTTTGTCAGCTCCATATTTTTGTGCAATTGTGGGATGTAGTCAGAGATGACGTCATCATTTTTGCTGCAGCTTTGAGCACACTGCTGCATATAGGCTAGAAAACATTTCTGTACTTTGACATTGAGATCCTTCGCTGTCATCCCGGTGTGTATTATGTATATTTGCTATTTGTTTCCTAGTCTGCATTTATGTATATCATGATAATTGTGCATTTCAATGAATTTCATGATTTGTTCCCGAGCTGTATATTCGGCGAACTTATTTCCCGCCTTACGCGGTAAGTGCACTGTTTTAGTAGATTATGCAGAGTGACAGAATTCATAGAATTATGAAGTAGTAATCATATATGCTTCTTGACCATATTCATGCATTGTGATGAGTATTTTACTACTTTATTTTGAGTTGTGTAATAGAAACGAGCTCATGCAATTTGTTATATAGTATTCCGGAACTATTAAGTCCACAGTTGGGAACTAGATCCGGAGTTCTTATTTTAGTGGGCGATGTAGCCTTCCAGTTTGTTTGTTTACTGATTACTTATTTCATTTGCATGCAAAAAATAGTGATTCGAAGTAAATTAAGCGCAGAGAATACACTACATGAATAAGATTCCATGATGGTTGTGAATGCTCGTGATTTTCGTTGCATTTTAATGTAATATCTGTTCTTAATAGTAAGGGAGTAGCTTGTCTTGTGAACTTTGACTTGTGACCCTGATATGATATCAGTTTGATGGTAATATGTTGATGGATCAGTCCATAACGTTTCTTGGCTGTATACATGTAGAGGTCTGCTTGTTGGTAGTGATTATGTATACAGTATTATTTGGTTGAAGTACTCAAGTTAGGTCCAAGGACAGTTGTATATTATAGAAGTCAGTATCTATGGCATGGTAAGTTGACCAGTTTGAGCATATTAGTATTTACACTTTATTGTGAGTACATAATAGTACCATGTGTAATATTAAGTGTAACTCTCACTATATATCCTTGTATATGACTTCAGTGTTGAGTAGTTTGATTAAGAGTTGTGTGCACTCAAGCATCCCACTGTGAAGATTTCTTTTTAAAACATAACACCAAATTAACAAATACACATAAGGAAAGCTGTGAAAGTATTCTTAGCTTACAGGAATGTAGTGAAGCTTTGAGGAATATGAAGAATAAAAAGTCACCAGGTTCAGATGGTTTTACAGCTGAGTTTTACAAATTTTTCTGGAAGGATATTGGTTTGTTTGTCTGTCGTTCTTTAAATGAAGGATACCAGAATAGTAAATTAACACAGTTTCAATCACAAGGCATAATAACGTGTATTCCAAAATAGGAAAAGGACAGACGTTATATAAAAAATTGGCGACCCATTTCTCTGTTGAATGTAGATTATTAGATTGGTTCAAGTTCTATAGCAAATCGTCTCAAGAAAGTACTCACAAGTATCATAAGTGATACACAAAAGGGCTTTATGAAGGGACGTTTTATAGGTGAAAATACTCGGTTTTTATATGATTTAATTGATTACTTAAAAAAGCAACAAAAACCTGGATTGCTCTTGCTATTGGATTTTGAGAAAGCATTTGACTCTTTGGAATGGAACTTTATTACAAAGGCACTGAAATCATTCAACTTTGGGGAATCGATTATCAAGTGGTTTACAACATTATACTTTTCTAGTACAAGTGCGGTTATCAACAATGGAAATTTATCCAAATTCTTCAGACTTGAACGAGGTTGTAGACAAGGGGATCCTTTGGCACCATATATCTTTATTCTCACTGTAGAACTATTAGCTATATCAATCAAGGAAAATGTTAATGTCACAGGTATAACCGTTAATGGAAGAGAAAATAAAATTGGTCAGTATGCGGATGATTCCTTTTTAACTTTGGATGGTAGTGAAAAACCTCTCAGAGAATCTATGAGTACTATTGATAAGTTTGGTGTTGTTTCTGGCTTACGATTGAATATTTCAAAGTCACAAGCTATTTGGTTGGGCAGTAAATCAGGTTGTGAAGAAACTTTGTGTGATGAGTTTGAAATAAAATGGGATAATAAAGAATTTAAGCTTCTTGGAATAACCTTTACCAAAAATCTGGAGGATATGGTTTCATGTAATTACTACTCTAAAATTAAATCCATTAAAAAACTGTTAGCATCCTGGATGAAACGATGTTTAACGCCAATAGGTAAAATTACAATTATCAAAACATTAGCTCTTCCAAAGCTCATACACTTATTTTCTGCACTGCCTGATCCATCAAAACAATTAGTAGACGAGATAAATAAAATATTCTTCAAATTTATTTGGGGATATAAAGTGAAAGAAACACAATTGTTGGTAATTATGATGAAGGGGGATTGAATATGGTTCATTTGTCATCTTTCATATCTTACATAAAGTTAAAATGGGTCAAAAGGTACCCATCAGACAATGAGGGCATGTGGCAAAATATGTTGCATAGCACTTTAGACCTGAAATGTGTTGATTTTATTTTTTATTTGTCCAAAGAAAAGTTGTGTGAATTTGTGTATCAGATTGATAATGTATTCTGGAAAGATGTGTTTAAAGCTTTAGTGAAAGTTAAAAAAAGTCCTCTTGATGTATCAGATTATTTACAATTAGATATAAGAAACTTTGTGGATATTAACAAATGGAATTTTTATACTGAATGGGTATGAAAAGGTATCAAAACTTTGAATGACTTAGTAACACGAAATGGAAATTTTAAATGTTTTAATGATGTTAAAGATGTGGTTGGTACAAAACATTTTTGAACTATTTTTGTATTATTTCTAAGGTTCCAAAGAAGATCAAAAGACAAATTTCAGAATTTAAAACTGAAATGAATCATGGAGGTCTTGTATCAAATCAATGTATCATACAGCCAATTAATTGTAGATCAAGTATCAAATTTTTGTACCAAGTTTTGAAGGAAAAGGAGTTCATAGCTCCAAAACTGAAAAAGGAAAAATGGGAAAGTTATCTCGGTGAAACAATTTCAGAAAAATGTTGGAAATTTTATTATGAAAATGCTTCAAATTGTACAAAGGAAACAAAATTGATGTATTTTCAATACCGTATTCTTATGTGTTACATTGCTACAAACTCTTTCCTTCACAAACTTAAACTTGTAGAAAATGACTTATGTTCTTTTTGTAAATGTGAAAGAGAAACAATTTGTCATTTATTTTATGACTGTGTTCACACCAAAGCCTTTTGGACAGATTTTGTAGAATGGTACAGTGCAATTGAAAATGATTACAAGATTTCAAAACGAATTGTATTACTTGGAAATGTTGACGGCAGTTGTTTAGAAATTTTTTTTATTCTTTTAGCAAAAAAGCATATATACTATGCAAGAGCCCAAGGTCAGAAGCCTAAAATTTTAGAGGCTATTAACTTGTTCAAATATTATAGAAATATTGAAAAATTTTGTGCAAAAGTTTTTCATAGCAAATCTAAAATTCTTAGTAAATGGGCATTATATGATAACATTTTTGACAAGTAGTTTGTTGAAAAACCTATTTAACATGGTATAAAGTTATATTTTTTATGATCTTTCATTTACGTGTATTATCATTATTATATTATCATCATTATGCTATTATTGAAAACTGAAATGCTAATTGCATAAGGTGCACAGTATGAATGTAGGGTGAATGAGTATGTTGTATGCATATGTATGAAAAATACAAAAATAAAGAATTAAAAAAAAAAGAGTTGTGTGCACACATGTTGAATATAAGTAAACTACTAGGTTACATGTACGTTATAACATCATGAGCCATCATTCGATATAAATGTTGTACATAATTCATGATTGTTTGTAATTTGTTCTTTGCAGATCACTGCTGACTTTTGATTTCCAATAAATTAGGAAACAAATACGTCATGTCGCTTGGCTACATTTATGTCATATGTTAACATGATACAATCTCTAATTATCATGTTGTTGTCATTTCGCCTCGAAAAGATTACAAGACGACAAAACGGCAAGCAAAAACACAAAAAATATTAATAAAAAATAACCCCGACAAACTAGATTGCTAATTTGGTGTTTCTATGTCGTCTTTTCGCCTGTATTTGTCGTCTTTTCATTATTTTGGAGCGAAAAGTCGTTGATTATCGGTTTGTCGCCTCCAAATAACGAAAAGATGACAAATTGTAGAATGACACAATTAAATCAGGCACCCAAAAAAGAAAAAAAAAAAAGAAAAAAAAAAGATGATATGATATATATTCACTTCTCCCGTCGAATTCCCCATTACGATCTCGCAAATTCCTACGACGAAAATAAGAATAAAAAAATCAGAATAAAAGATTTTTATGGATTCTTATATTTTCAAATTTTCCTTCTGATCATCATTTTAGAAGTTTTCAGAGCCTTGTTTGCTTTGGTAAACTGGAACCAGTTCATATACTGGGCCCCTGATTTCTCCGTTTTGGAAAACAGACCATTGAGATTGGAGTGTAGACAACTCTTGTACCACCAAGCTCCGCTCCAGGATTTGGCACAATTTGTTTCTGACTCATCATTGTCCACATCCTTTGTACTGAAATAGGCCCCGCTGTGATACTTCAAAGAATCCCCTGTAAAGAAAATTCTGTATTGCAAAAAAGTGCCTCGTTCATACATGTAAAATACTACGCCTTTGATATAATCTAATATGTTGTTCGTATGTACTCAGTCTGCCTACATGGAACCGTTTGCAGTAGTCTAGTGATTTACAACCGGAAGTCCCTAGTTCGATCCCAGTGCCACGTCTAACATAGGCAGAGACTTCTCTTTAGCCTAGCGTCTGGCATTAAAAGTGAAAGTCAAGGACTTTCGGATATAACCTTAATAACGGAGGTCCCACGTCGCGATAGGCGTTAACACTATAAAGAACCCTCACTGTTTCGACATTGATCGTAATGCATAGGTCAAAATATGGGGCACTTCACCGGAAGATGGTGACGTCTCAACACGAGTAAAACATCAAACTTATAAAAGAATGATTTACTGCAGTTAACGTTTCCTTGTTTACATGTTTGTTTACTTTTTTTGTAAAAAGTATCATGATATACATTGTACAAACCGATATCTCCATGATATGTATGCAGATTGTACAACCGATTTCTCCATGATATACCATGTACAAAACGATGCCTCCATGACAAACAATGTACAAACCGAAATTTCCACGATATACAGTGGAAAAACCTATATCTCCAGAATATGCGCTGTACAAACCGATATCTCCGATGAAACCGTCTACAGAGAGCTTGTATTTGTTGGCCTCATTCCCAATGACAAAGTTGTAATAGTTGCCATGACCACGATCTCCGGAAAACTTCTGCAGATCCACACGGAGGACTTGGTTTCCGTGTTGTGTCAGAGCATGGAGATTGTCGTTACCTATGAGAGCAGTATGTTTTGAAAATGAACAAATGAAGACACTAGTTAGTATTCCTATGTATTCAGTAAACTGATTTAGTCGCTTGTAGGACAAGTCTTTTGAAATTGGTAATCAGATATCATCCATAATAAATTTTTAGATAACACAAACATACGCATTTCACTGATGGGGTCTCACATTGTCTTAAAGATCCCTAGATTGCAATTCTTAATATCTTGAAATGATCCCTGCGTTAAATATCCCTAACTATTCTGAAGAAAAAACCCTTTGTATTATATATTCAAAGGCCCCTGGGGATCCGGGTTAGAATATGAGACCGCAAAACCCGAGGCCCCGTGTCACAGCAGGTGTGGTAAAGATCCCTTCCTGCTAAAAGGCCATTAGCGCCGAGCATAGGCCTACATTTTGCAACCATTCACTGGCAATGTTGACGTCTCCATATGAGTGAAAAATTCTTGAGAGGGACGTTAAACAAATATACAATCAATCATATATTCAAAGGTTCCAGTTCCGTGGGAATCCGGGTTACAATAGGTCCTCGGTGCCTCTTGCTTGTCATAAGAGTCGGCTAAATGGGGCGGTCCTTTGGATAAAACGACAAGAACCGTTCGGATGAGAACGAATAAACTGAGGCCTCATGTCACAGCAAGTGTGGCACGATAAAGAGCGCTCCCTGCTCAAAGATCGTAATTTGCAGCCCTTCATCGACAATGGTAACATCTCCAAATGAGTGAAAAATTCTCGAGCGGGACCATAAACAATATATAACCAACCAATTCTTAAGATTCTGAAATAACCCCTATGTTATATATTTATAGGTTGTAATTATTGACCCTTGTATAATATGTATTTAAACTAATGGTATACATTTTCCATTATTTTTTTCCTCTAATATCTTTGGGACGTACTAGGTGCCTGAACAAACAAATTGATAGGGTTTAAATAAGTTATAACTTTCTTGAACTATTAACAACTCTCCTAGCCAACAAGATTTCAACTGGAGAGAGAGAGAGAGAGAGAGAGAGAGAGAGAGAGAGAGAGAGAGAGAGAGAGAGAATACCTATCCAATATTCCTTCGCTGGATCACCGAAGCCAACTTTGTATTCATTCCATTTCCTCTCAAAATTAGTACTTCCGTCAAAACGATTTTGAATTACCTGGATTTGAAATATTTTATAATTACTGTATTTGTCATCTCTGTTCATTTTCTAATTCAGTTTTATTCTCTCAGACCAAAAAATGTTTTATATACATCATGACTGCATACTGTGTATTCCTTTAGGGTTGTTCATGAACGAAGAAACGAATTTCAAGAATATATAGTACATTGCATGAGATTAAACCGTACAACATACACTATATAATTATGTAGTATGTTTTATATTTCAAATATACTGGAGATTGTAGACAAGAATACCCTCTCTCTCTCTCTCTCTCTCTCTCTCTCTCTCTCTCTCTCTCTCTCTCTCTCTCTCTCTCTCTCTGTGTAACAACCTATAAGGCGCGTTTCTTAATTCTAGCGTGTTTCTAGACACTTTCTGTATCTTGATTCTGAGTTGCAAGTAAATGTATGTTACTGAGAGCGGTATGTGTTTTAATTCTGTTCTGGAAGCCAAGACTGTCATAAGGTTTTAAACCGTCGCCGGAGGGTCAGTCAGAAGTATGTGCCTTGTCGTGTATAGGAGGTCTTGGGTTCGAACTCGTGCTCAAGCACTCAACATTAAAAGTCACTGACCTTTCGTTATGAAATTTTCAAACTCCGAGATCATGTGTCAAAAGTAGGCATTGGCACTAGAAGGAGCCCTCACTGTCAAACGACTCGAGCGCTTTTCATGTGTTAAAATTTGTATCACTTGAACTACAGTTGGCGATATCTCGATACGAAATTTCTGATAACAATCATAAACCTTTGAATATAATCCAAACAGCAATAATAATACTGGGCATGCGCGGGTTATAGGAAAATCTTCTCACCGTCCACCCGCCCCCGTCAGTATCCATATCACAGAAGACCTTTGTAGATGTCTTGAAGTCCGGGTAAATGGTGTACACTCCACTCTTAGCTTTCTGTGTAGACGATTGTAATATGATGGAACAGTCTCTGGGTCTGTAGATATCTGTGTGTTAAACATGGTACAGCAGGGTTATATAACTTTGAGAATACAGATTATGTAAAATTTGTTCTATTTTTGGCGAAATTCTTGGTCGATGAACTGTCGTATTTTTTTTTTGTATGATAATAATTACAGTTCACTTCAAAACAACGAAAATAGATCTTCGCGTAATCAATTACATCTATTTCATCTTAGTTTTTTAGTTGTTTTATTTTTTTAACAATGTACCTAAACTGAACAATGCACTTGAGTTTAATAATGGTATCTCTGTTTAATGTTCCTGAGTTTAACAATGTATATGAGCTTAACAATCAACCTGAGCTGAGCAATTTACCGGGGCTTAACACTGTACCTGAGCCTAACAATCTACCAAGGAAACAGTTCCATTTCTCATAACACATATAAAAGGTAATTATACAAGTAATGATGAAAAAAATAAAATAATGATAACAATAAGTGTGATCTTCCACCACAAATTGATATAAAATCTATATAAAAATGATATAAAATCTATATAAAAATGACATAAAATCTATAACAATGACATAAAATCTATATAAAAATGACATAAAATCGATATAAAAATGACATAAAATCGATATAAAAATGATAAGTGTGATCTTCCACCTCAAATTGATATAAAATTTATATAAAAATAAAACCCGTATAAAGATGACATAAGATCTATATAAAAATGACATAAAATATATACAACAACGATACAAAATCTATTTAACAATGATATAAAGTCTATATAAAAATGACATAAAATCTATATAAAAATGACATAAAATCTAGATAAAAATGATGTAAAATCTATATAAAGATGATACAAAATCTATTTGACAATGATATAAAATCTATATAAAAATGATATAAAATCTAAATACAAATGATACAAAATATATATAAAAATGATGTAAATATATATAAAAATGACATAAAATCTATATAAAACTGGTACAAAATCTATATAACAATGATATAAAATCTATATAAAAATGACATTAAAATCTATATAGATATGATATAAAATCTATATATAGAAATGATATAAAATATTATATAAAAATGATACAGAATCTATATAAAAATGACATCAAAACTATATAAAAATGATATCAAATCTATATAAAAATGACATAAAATCTATATAAAAATGATACAAAATTTATATTACAATTATATAAAATCTATTTAAAAATGATATAAAATCTACATAGAAATGATATAAAAATCTACATAAAAATGATACAAAATCTATGTAAAAATGATACATAATCTATACAAAAAATGATATAAAATCTATATAAAAATCATATTAAAATCTATATAAAAATGATGTAAAATCTAAATAAAATGATACAAAATCTACATAAAAATGATATAAAATCTATATAGATATGTTATAAAATCTATATATAGAAATGATATAAAATTTCATATAAAAATGATAAAAAATCAATATAAAACAGATTTAAAATCTATATAAAAATGACATAAAATCTATATAGATATGATATAAAATCTATATATAGAAATGATATAAAATATTATATAAAAATGATACTGAATCTATATAAAATGACATCAAATCTATATAAAAATCTATATTACAATTACATAAAATCTATTTAAAAATGATATAAAATCTATATAGAAATGATATAAAAATCTACATAGAAATGATACAAAATCTGTGTAAAAATGATACAAAATCTATAAACGAATGATATAAAATCTATATAAAGATCATATTAAAATATATAAAAATGATGTAAAATCTAAATAAAAATGATACAAAATCTATATAACAATGGTATAAAATCTATATAAAAATGATACAAAATCTATATAAAAATGATACAAAATCTATATAAAAATCCATTAGTGGTGGCGTAAATATGTCCATGTATTTAAATTAGCTATAGTTCAGAAATAAACAGAAAGAGGCATGAATTCTTCATTTTCGCTCTTTCATTGTTTTTTATTGATGAGAGAGAAGGAGAGAGAGAGAGAGAGAGAGAGAGAGAGAACGATAGAACACATGATTAAAACGAAAGTATAAAAAGCTTATGAATATTGCATTTTTGTCAAAATAAATGTTGATCTATGATAAAAGTCATTATATTTACATGTATATTTTCAAATGTATGCATGCATTAGTGTTCTCACTTGAGTAGACGAGTCCTTTGCTCAGGATATACTGATTGTGAACATCTAGTATCACGGGAGTATTGATGGATGCCTCGGCCTTTATATGCTTCCAGTTGGAATTCTTCAAATAGTCACCGACCTTCCCTGAAATAAAATAATTCCATGAAAATTTTCACATCAGTATCTCTGTCTACATGTAAGTATCAGTGTTTTTGATCAACATTCATTTTTCAGCAAAAAGAATCAGTTTCTCAATTGTAGTTGTTTTCAAACTTATGGCAAAGCAGCCAGGCAGAACCGGAATCAGTAGCATCTTTGTTCAATGTGCAGGGGCGGATCCAAAACATTTTTAAAAGGAGGGGACCTAAATTTGTATCTTTCCTGCCCAGAAGGGGGGGGGGGGGGAGGGGGGAGGGTTGAGGACCCCGAAATGGCAAAATTTATCATTTTTGCGAAAAATGTTCAACCAAAGGGGGATGAGTAAGTGGGTGGGGTTACAGTCTCCATCCACCACTCTAGATCCATCACTACTGTGTTGAACTCTAGAGTCTGCGTTAGGTTTTGTGATAATGAAGTATGACATGACTATTTATAGTAATGGGTAACGAAAAATACAAATTATGTTTTAATTGAATAATATACATGTAATATGAATATGTCTCTTACTAAGTTTCTGTCTAAAGTTTAAAAATCAATTTCTCATGCTCTCCTTTTGACTATTGATTGCTCAAGAATTTTTCACTCATATGGAGACGTCGCCGGTTAAGGGCTACAAATTTAGGCCTATGGAAGGCTCTCAGGGCCTTTGAGCAGGGAAGGGTCTTTATCGTGCCACACCTTCTGTGACACGGGACCTTGGTTTTTGCGGTCTCATAAGAAAGACCGACCCATTTAGTTGCCTCTTACGACAAGCAAGGGGTCCTAACGGGATAACGTTAGACTAAAAATAAGTAGAGGACAAATAGACGTAAAAGACATTGTAAATAAATGACTGTTATTTGATTCTCATGGGTCGGGATGTTGAGACATGTTAGTTATAAGATAGCAGAGTTTGTGTTTCACGCATTTAACAGTCAATAACATTTCCAAATAACGAAAACGTTCTGGAATGGGTGGTAATTTTGCGCGAACTCTTAAGGTTCACGCCGAAAACGAGGTTAAACCGGATGCTATGGGGAAAAGTCAGCTTGCGCATGTACAAGTGTACGTTTTCGTGGGAGCCAATCGGAACATCAATCGGCCTTTCCCGTCATGTCTAAGGAAACTTCCGTACTTGGCCGAGCAATGTTTCAAATGCACCGGAGCTTGACGTCGCGAACTTTATTTATAAATATGACCTACATGTAACAGAGTAGCACGTGGGGGAGAAAGGTCAGTTTGTAAGCATGTTTATCAAGATCATATTTAATGAACAAGAGAATTCGAAAACAAAAATGCTTTGTATGATGACAACATATTCAGAAACCCTCAACAAAGGAAGTAATATAATGTTGTTCCTATCTTCATATGGACATCATTTACTCTGAGCTTTGGGATGAAAAACAACAATGAAATTTGTGAACATCAGTATTTACATACTTCAGTGGCCGATACTGAAATTTTTCAAAGTTGGGGAATTAGGACTCGAATTAGTACCTTTTCTGCCAAAGAAAGAGGAGGGAGTGAAGACACCAAATGGCCCTCCAAAAATTATTTTCTTAAACAAAATCAACCCAAAGGGGAATGCAACTGCCGTGCCTCCCACCCTTTTTCTTCCTCTCTAGATCTGTCATGGACATTGGATTAATATAATTTGTTTCTAGATTTATATAACTAGTTTAGGTACATGTATAGAACTCAAACTTTAATTTATTATTTAGACCAGATTGTGCCCTTTGTTGAATCTGAGCTTTAAGGTTCAGATTATGTGCAAAGATGTCACTGAATTCTGAGGTTAAAGGTTAAACCTATAAATAATTGCAGCTCTAGAAAATAAAATATATGCATGTTTCAAGGTTTTTAAAAAATGTTTTAAAACGCAGCTTTATTACACCGTAGAGTATTGAGTCTCTGTTAAAAATACATGCATATAGTCCAAGTATTGCAGTCTCCTTTTTTTCAAAGGACAGCAACTTGTCTTGTTTGGAATCTGATGCTGTTGTCGAATGTATTTTGATACATCGACGACGTAATACATATTAATTATTTTCATTCAAATTTTGAATCAAAAATTCCCAATAAATTTCGATATAAAAGATACCATACTCTTCCACATACGTTTCATATTTAGATGCTTTAATGAACATAATTGATGTTTATAGAAAACTAACTAGTCAGCCTTACGACAAACGGGAATGACTTCAGGTTGTCCATTAAAGACTTCTCATATTTATATAGCAATATTCCATCATCACCCGGGCATGGTGTTTATATCTCCCAACTGATTCAATACGCAAGAGCTTGTTCTGCTTATGATTAATTTCTAAGCCGAGACATGATATTGACAAACATGTGATGTTACAATTTTGAAAATTCTCTTTTAAAGTCATCATTTCGCAAATTCTATGAGCATTATAATGATTTTATTTACAATTACAACATGACAGTGACACTGTTAATTTTCATTACTATAATTTGTATACTGTACTGAATTAAATTTTATGATGTTCTAAAAAAATTATATGATTCGAGACTGAGTACTGTTCATAATGATATCTCACTTTTGACTTGTCCATGTTGCTGTTTACAGAATCAAACATTGATACACTATCAACTTATATGTAATCACGTGATTTTCTGATGAATTAAACTCTCACCTTTTAAGTAGTCATGTGGTTGTCTACTCTCCGCTGAAGTTGAAATGAAGATCGAACAGAGAAACATGAAGGCTATCATCCCTGCTAAATAAGATATCAATTATCTAACATTAGAACTTCAATGATATATCATTAAAGTTTTTAAAGCTGATGAATGTTAATTTTATTAATTGAGTGAATTACCTCGATGTTATGTCTGTCCTGTTCCTCTTGTAGACCCGGAGTTGTGACAGAATATTTCGAAAGCACCAGTGTTCAATTTAATTTATGACATGTCCGTTGTAAGTAAAAAGGACTAATAAATATCAAATCACGCCAACGTTGATTATCCAAATGTTACAGACAAACATTTGCAAAGCTATAAAACACCAGGCTTTCTTTATCAAAACCCTTTTTTCACACTAAAGCACTGCAACACGTTGCCATAAAGCTTTAAGGGAACTGATGTTTGAAATGTTAATTTATGTCACAAACTCTTCTACCATAAATTCACCCAATGAAGACCACTTTTAAGTATTGAAATAAATACATTTCTAACACGATTATCGTATATATATATATATATATATATATATATATATATATCGTTTTAGTATAATATTCATATTCAAAATTATTAAGAAAAAGGGTTTTTTTCACACGTCCTAAATCAATTTGAAGATTTTAAAAACGGAAATAGTTAAACAGTAACAGATCGACAACATCTTAAATCACTGCATTACAACTGTATGTGGCAAATAAAAGTCCATGAAAGGAATAAAAGAAAGCTCTCCTTCCTCTGATAAACTTTACAGTAGGAGTGATTTATATTCTATAATCTTAATATCTATATACAGAAAGTTTGATTTATATCCGAGAATCTTGATATTTATATGCGAATCACGAGATGAAAACGCTAGTTTCCGCAAAACTGAAGCCATATGGAAACCCTGCGGAAACCTGACGTTGAAATTTCCTGTATGGCTTCCGCAGTGCGTAAACGATTATGTAGTTTCCGCAAGTTTCGTCTGCGGAAACTTGACGTTGCGGTTTCCTGTAAGGTTTCCGCCGTGAGTAAACGATTATACAGTTTTCGTCAAGTTTCAATCTGCGGAAACTGTAGGCTGTGATTCCTAATGATTTCTGCAGTGCTAAAACTTAACAACTTATGTTCGGAGCTTTTTAAGGTGATAATATACAATGATTCAAATACGAATTAAAAAAAAAAATGAAAGATAATTGAGAAAAGAAAATTAAGCACGTTATATCATATCGTTATTAGAATGAGATAATAGAAAACATTATCGATGTTTATTTTTGCTATTCATTATTGTTGAATATAGTTTTAATTAAATATATGAATACTGAAAGTTCTCTACTACTACGTACATGTACGTGAAGTTGAAATCTGTGGTAAAAATGCGGTTAAGCAATGCATATAAATCCCATGATAATCAAATTCGCAGATAATTATGATTTAAATAGTGAGAATTTGAAGTTACTCAAAAATAAATAAATGAATAAAATATCGTACATAAACTTAATCCCCCTCCCTTATGATAATGGAAATACAGTGTTGATCTAATGTTTGAGTCTTAATTGGTGGAAGTCATGCTTTGTGGACTTGAGTGAAAAAGCGGTCAATCCATAATACAACCAGCTGTTGTAGTTCTAAAATGTGTGACAAGTAAATGATTACGAAATACCAGTACATGTATTACACTATAAGAGGCTCGTTGGTCTAGGGGTATGATTCTCGCTTCGGGTGCGAGAGGTCCCGGGTTCAAATCCCGGACGAGCCCCACTGTTTAGAATATTTTTATTCATTTGAAATAGTGAGAACGATGCAGTACACCAGGAATGGCGAAGACACCGTACGTCCTTTGTTTCAGACGTGCTTTAATTTGTCCCCTGCTGGCGACTCTATGTTTGCACTCTATCCGTTTTTCAACCTCGATGTGATGTTTCATCTCTTGAATTCACATATTGTGAAGTACACTTGATAGAAAATCGATACTATATCCAAAGGACACCACAGAGTCTTCCACATCTGCTTCGTACTTAGATATTTTATTGAACATAAATGCTAGCGGCAAACTAAAATTTTAAGTTGATGGCAAAAGGGACGATTTAAGCTTCTTCATCGTCAACTTCCCATGTGTATGTAGCAATATTCCATTATTATCTGCATATGGTGTTTATCTCTTTCAAATGATTCGATATGCAAAAGCTTAATTCAGTGTTCTTTTCAGAGTTACATGTATAGATTGATTAAATATTGTTAATAACGAAAGTGATCAATCAATCATTCGTTATTTTCACCTTTCATAGAACATTTCTGAATTCATACGAAACAGGGCACTTTAAGATATTTAATATTAAAGGAACGAAGAAAAAAAACAGTAAATAGATTTTCCCGTCGCATTTGTCCCACCTAGTCGGTAATAAGCCGGAGGCTATTCACAATTTCACCATCAAAATCGTTGTATTCTGGGGTCTACATACAAGGTGTTTTTCTCGACTTAACGGATGTGGCCGAGCGATGTTCCGATTGCAGGTAAACACGTATGACGGGTAAAATAGTACATTTTTGTTATTCTCAGTGCCTCGTTGGTCCAAGGGGCATGCTTCTCACTTTGTGTGCGAGAGATCGCAGTTGTAGATCCAGGACGAACCCTACTGTTTTGGGGGATATTTCATTTCATTTAAAATCGTGAGAACGACAAAGGACATGTATATCCGGTGAAGGCAAGAACAGTCCGGGATTTTTCAAGATATCAGAACTCCAAACTAATTCTGTATGTAGTGTAGTGTTAAACGAGACCATAAAGGTTGCAGACGTGTTTTTATAGAGTGATGAGCTTACAAATCTCATTTTATCTGGTTGATATTTTAGGCCCTCCTAAATGCATTACACGTTTAACGTCACCTGCGAGTGTTTCGTTTGTGAAAGACAAACAACTTCTGCTCTATTATCAATTGTTGTTTAAGTTTTTGAAATAGTTTTAGAGACAAAATACAGGCTATCTGTACGGCATGCGATCAGAGATGATATTAATCGGTTGAAATTCTATGTGAGGAACAGTTCAGCTTTGAATCATCTAAACGTCTAAGATTCAGTATCATATATACGTTGTATTCAATTTCACTAGATAGTTGAATTTGATTGATTTATGATTTGGTTCAAATTTTTGTTTCTTTAATTTTTGCTCCCTCCCTGAGAAGTTTTGAATTTTAATCCGGAGTTAAGCATTTAAGCATTAATTTTCAAGAAGTATCAGTAACTCAGGTATTTTTTTTTATCCGTGTTCCAGAATAAACACAACAATGTATGTTCAAATTGTCGGCGTTCGCAAACA